>JANFOE010000875.1:0-429154 GCA_025667525.1 Glebionis coronaria | reverse complement strand
ATATATATATATATATATATATATATATATATATATATATATATATATATATATATATATATATATATATATATATATATATATATATATATATATATATATATATATATATATATATATATATATATATATATATATATATATATATATATATATATATATATATATATATATATATATATATATATATATATATATATATATATATATATATATATATATATATATATATATATATATATATATATATATATATATATATATATATATATATATATATATATATTAGGATGGGAAACTTTTAGACAAGATTGTATAATTTTAACGTCTCTTTTGAGGTCGTTGTCTATGATTGTGTGCGATGTGCTATGAGTAGCGCCCCAATGTGGTATTCCGCTGCGTGGTAATTTGGGGGTGTTATAAAATGGTAATCAGAGCCACAAGTTATAGAGAACTATCTCGATTTTGAAAAACCTAAACTATAACTTTGGTGTGTTCTAAAAAGTTTTAAGCCCGCAACTACTTCACATGGCTCCGGTAAGGCTATTCTTGCATTACTTTATGATTGATTGTGATTATGTGCTCCTATGTGTATATAGGAATGGTAGTATGTATATGTATGAATATACTATGGTATTTAAAGGCATTGCGCGTGAAGCAATGGTCCTTGAATGATTATCGTACATGTTATATCAATGATCTTGACAATTATGCATTATCTGAATACGAGTGTGAAACTCGTTTGATACTTTGAGTATGTATATATTGTTTCGTAATCTATCGCATATCGACTTGTTTGTTATCATCGTATCGTGATGTGCCATTTTAGGACATCTTCTTTCGACACGTAGTTGATTATAGTGATATTCGTGTTCTGAACACTTCTTATGATTTTGAAGAATCATTTATCCGAGGTGAAATCTTCTATGTAATGCGACGTGTGATTGATTTTATATGACTACGTTATTTGACAAAAAGGAGGATGCCAATGTTGGACTTAAGATATATATATATATATATATATATATATATATATCCTAATCAAATATATATAGTTTGGACAACAAAGATATGCTCGTAGTAGTCATTCGTTTGAGTGACTTAATACCTTGTATCTAAATGGAATGGGACATTTAAAGAGATTTTAACTCGCCCAACTTTGATTCGTTTAAGGTTGTCTTATTGAAATGGGTTGGGAGATTTGAATAAGAAAATATTAAACCATTGAATCTTAGATTGTTTGTGTTTTCTTTATTCAGATGGAATCGGACATTTGAATACGGAAATCATGAAGTAAGTTTATTAACACCTTGTACTCACTATGGTATGTAATTTGGATTTGGTATCGTGTTGAGAGGTAGTAATACTTGTGTAGGATGACTTATAATCGTTTTGTTGAAATGGATTGGGACGCCTTTTCATTTGAACAAGAAAGTTATAAGTTCCTGAACCGTAAATTTATAAACTCTTGTATACATGAATGGGGACGCCTTTTGATGTAGACAAGGAGTTATAAATGAGTGGACTCAAGTATGCCTGGCTCGATTTGTGATTGTTTGGTATGCGTACGTCTTTCTTCGAATCGTGTTTCACTGGTATGAATCGTTCAGTGTCGTCGTTATTATGATGATCGTCGATTATCATCTATGCACGAGTAACCCGTTAGACTTCTCTCGAGTTATGATTTATTTCGATGGAACATTTCTAATGTGTCTCGATGATGGTGGGCTTTATAAGCAAATTGTTAAGAACCATTGACCGTTCTGAGGATAGGCGACTTGTTTAAGCGTCATTAAGATTTATGCGTGTATTGGTGGATTGACTGATGATCAAGTTATCAACGGCAACTTATCATGGATATGAAGATTTTGGGATTTTAATTGCTGTTATCGAAGGGTCACCGAAGACTTTTCTCGATGACGAAACTCTTAGGGCTAGTATGACAAATTAAACGAAGAATATGATGCATCACTTTGAGCACAGTTGTAACACCCCACTTGGATAAGTGGACCGGTACGTGTATTTATGGCGTGTCATCAAAGCATAAGGTAAATGTCCTAAAACATTAAATGACCAAAACGGAAATACCGGAATCAAACATCGGTAATCCAACCTAAGCTCAAAACATGAAAAATAAAATACTGAAAGAAAGGACTAAACAATGTCCAAATATGCAGAATAATGTAAGCGCATAAAATAAAAAGTCTGGATAGCTTCCATCCCAAATGCACGTGCTCTCAGAATCCTAAGAGCGTCCTGGTGTACCTGCCGTTAGAACATGAAAGGAACTACGGCTGAGCATAACGCTCAGTGAACGGATAAAAAGCATGATAAGAATGTACTGAAAGTAATGGAATAGATAACGACTAATGAAACTATGAGACTGATATGTAACATGTGGTAGAACCCTGTATAAAATCTGAGAAACCTGGTTCATACATACTGAAACTGAATTATTAACTATTAAATCTGAAAACATGCATTTACTGTGTTTTGATTTGCCAGAGCTTATATAGGTCACGTGCTGTAACAACCGTGCATGAATAACTGGAGGGGTGACCTCGTCATTCTGTAGAGGGGTGACCTCTAAATAACTGTGCTGGGTGGAGGGATCAGCTCCAATGTGAAGGATGTAGAGCACACACCACATTCACCCTGATAACTTGTAACACTTATAAGCCTAGGATGCATCCATACGCCCCACTAAACATACATATAAAAATGGCCAACGTGAACATGAGTGGGACGATGCAGGATATCACTCTCCTGCATGTGAGTCACGACACCGGTGCCTCTAGTCTCGTGGTTACGGTACCTCCGTAACTAGTACATAAACTGGTCGTGCTTGTATATAATGCTCAGGCAATTTATTTAGTTATTAATCATGTCTTCTGATAAGCTTAAATATATAGTGGGGAAAACATTTGGCTGAAGACGGGGAATCCTAATCATGCATAGAAATGAAGTCCTTACTAAAAGGAAGGAAGTCCGTACCTCGTGTCCAGAAATGAAATAAGAATGAAAGCTGAAAGATCTACTCCGACTTCACGGATACTACAAAAATAATGGACGGAAATAAGTCATCTGATTACTATTTACTGTTACTGATTTTATCTGTTCTTAGTTTGATTTATTTTATTCTTTATTTCTGTTTATGTATAATCTGGTAAATCTTATAGTCCGATGTATCTCTGATAAAGCTGACTGTTTTTTAAATGATTACTGAATATCGTATATCTTGTATTCTTGATCAATGTATATTATACGGTATTCTGATTATGGTAATATACTGTAATCTGGTATTAAAATATTACTATAAATAGTAACTTGCCATAAATAGAACTACTAAAATCTGGAAGGTTTTCCAATTTAGTTTTTCTAAAATTTTAAATCATTAAAACAAATCACATGTTTAAAGTAAATAAAAGGATTAATTTTTATGTTACTAATTAAGTAATAACACAAAACAATTAATTAAATTTATTTAATACAACTTATTTATAAAAAGATTTAATTAAATAAAGTTCCTTGTATTATAATATATTCCCACTGCTTTTGTTATGTTCCCACTGCCTTCATTATATTCCTACTGTTATATATAATTCCCACTTCTTTTTATAAAGTTTCCACTGCCAGTGTTTTCTGTCCCCACTACTTAAACCAAACACACCCTTACTGCAATTTAATCCCAAACACCCCTGTACAAACCAAACGAGCCCCCTGCTGGGTTCTTGGCTCGCTGCGTCTGATCAACAAAGTCTCCACCGAGTACTTAAGGTCTCGGTTGGGTACTAGGCTACTACAACCCGACCTTTTAGTACATGGTATCCCCCTGTTTGTGTTTGGTTGTTGTTCGTGGCTGGGCAAAGAAAGACCACCGAGACATCTAAGTCTCTGCTGTACGCCAAGATCCACTGAGAGTCTTAAGGACTATCGGTTTTCATGTATACCATCAAACCCCCACGTTTTCTTGCTATACTAACTGGATTTCGATAATTTTAAGAAAGAATGAGGAATGATTTACCTTATTCGGAATTAAGAATAAACAATGAACACGAATTTGAAGTTCTTGAAGAACCAAAATTACTTCCCTCCTTGTTTTGTTTTCATAGCCGGCGGCCACCAATAGAGATGAAACCCTAGCTCTCTTTTTTTTTGTTTACTGTAATGACCATAGGGATGGGATCACTCCCGTCTTTTTTTTTCTGTTGGCAAACAGGCCGGGCTCCAAGGCCCACTCCCTATTCTTTTTTTTAAAGCTGCGGCCCAAAGGAAACTAATACCAAAATGTTTTAAATTTTTCGTTTCGTGCTATAATTTAGATGTTCGTGTTTTGGTTTTAATTCCTCGTGCTAAATTCGAAAGTGTATTATTTTTTTGTCTGAATAAATAATAATTACATATTACTTATGAACGCTACTTAATTTTTGATACATGTCGTGTATTAATTTCTGAAACGTTTTAATTAAATCTATGATGACGTGAAATAAATGTCCATGGATTTATAAAGCGGGTTTTACAATTCTTCCCCTCTAAAAAGAATAATTCGTCCCCGAATTATAGACACAACTATACCGGGTTTTACAGTTCTTCCCCTCTAAAAAGGAGATATTTAAGCCTTTGTGTGAGGCGTCATAGTAGACAACAAAGTCTTTGTTGCTATTTTCAATCATCCAAACCCTAATTCTCTCCTATGGGCGATTCTCTCTTCTCCTCTTTTTGGCGGCTCTAATTGGCTCTGTTATATCACCAATCATTCAATAACGGTTGATTCTTTCCCTGAATTTACTACTATCTCATCAAATAGCTTGTGATAAGACTTAGGCTGTGATTTCGATCCCCCTATGTTCTTTGTGATCAGTTATCTCGTGGGGTGTGGTGGTTTTAGGGTTTATTAATCGTCCTTTATTTGATTCGACGTGTTGTAAAGGGTTTTTAGTGACGTTTTTTGGATTTGAGTGTCATCCATTATTAGGGTTTTATTTTTTTGTTATTTCTTGGTTGTGAATTAGGGTTTGTGACTGTTCGACTTCTAACCCGTTAGGGTTTGTTGGCGTGGGTTTGGTGCCCTAACTCTGGGCGTTGTTTTTGGGGTGTGGATCTAGTGTTTGTGGATTTTTAGGAGAGATGGAGGAGACGGGCACGGTTGAGACGGTACCAGAGGTTGCTGGGACGCAAGCTGTTCCTGAGCAGTCTTTGAAGGAGGGTACGGTGAGAAAGGTGATTAAATCGATTCTCAAAAAACCAGGATCATCACACGTGGGTGAGCCATCTGGGGTACGCAAGCCTATTAGGGTTTTTAGGGGAGTTGATGATACATTGCCATCATTTGCGTCAGTTGTTAATGAGAAGCCGCGGGGTAAGGCAATTCATATTAAGGAGATGAGGAGCAGTGAAGTTGTTAATGGTGCTAGGGTTGCTCTTCCTATGGCAGCGGTGGATGAGATACGTTCTCGTTTCACAAATACGCTTTATGGTTACTTCATTGGGAAAAGGCTTGCTTTTCCGTTGGTAGAGAACTATGTGAAAAATGCATGGGCTAAATATGGCTTGAAACGTGTGTAGCTCCATGCAGATTTTTTCATGTTCCAATTTGAATCAAAAGAGGGTATGGATGGTGTGCTGGAGAACGGTCCTTGGCTTATTCGGCTCGTACCTTTGTTTTTATATATTTGGACTCCAAACACTATCTTGAAGAAGAATGTAGTAACCCATGCCCCGGTATGGGTGAAGATGCACCATGTTCCTATTGTCGCCTACTCGAAGATAGGATTGAGTTTGATTACTACTCAAATTGGGCGCCCTATTATGCTTGATACTTATACAAGTAACATGTGCCTGAGTTCGCGGGGGAGGAATACATATGCTCGGGCTCTTGTGGAAATTTCATCAGAAAATGAATTATTGGAGTCTATTGTCATAGCTATTCCACTAGATAATGGAGAGGGACATTCGTTGGCAACTATTGAGGTGGAGTATGAATGGAGTCCTCCCCGGTGTAACAACTGCAAGATCTTTGATCACAATACTGATGCATGCCCTAATAACCCTAAGAGTGTGGAACCTAGGGTTGAGACCGTTAGTGCTGATAGGAATAATGAAGGGTTTGTGGAGGTTAAAAAGAAAAAGAAGCATACGAAACAACCAGCCCCAGCTAGGCAGATTGAGGGTATTAAATTAGGCAAGCAGCCTCTTAATATCCAGTACCGAAATAAAAATACTAAGGCTGTTGCTGGTGCTAAGGAACTTAAAGCACCGACACCGGCTAAGGTTACTGTTACGAATTCGTTTGGCTGTGTAGATCCTTCTGATGATACAGACTGGGATGATACTGCTCATAAAAATGACCCTATTAATGCTAGTGTTAGTGAAGTTGATGAGGAACTCATTATGGAGGATCCTAATAATACAGGGGCAAGCACTCCTGCTGCTGTGGTTTCCTCATGATTAATGTCGGCTCATGGAATATACGGGGCCTGAACTTCTCCCCGAAACAAAGTGAGGTACGGCATGTCATTTCAGAAAATAACTTATCGGTATGTGCTATCTTGGAGTCCCATGTATGTGACCTGAACCTGCAGCGGATGTGTTCTCTGGTCTTTCGGCATTGGGACTGGACGACTAATGGTAGCTTCTGTTCAAAGGGTGCGCGTATTCTGTTAGGGTGGAATCACAATGAGGTGGATGTTGTTATAATTAATTAGGATGAGCAATCTATCCATGCTCGTCTATGGTTAAAATTGGAAAGAAAAGAGGTGTTTTGCACGTTTGTTTATGCCATGAATAAATATACTCAACGTCGTGATCTTTGGAGGAGCTTAAGTGTTCATAAACTTTATGTGCGGAATAGGCCTTGGATGCTTTTAGGAGACTTTAATGCTACGCTTCATTTAGGGGAGACCACGGCTGGTTCTTCTAATGTTGACATTGCTATGCGTGAATTTCGTGACTGTGTGGAGGATATTGAAGTTATGGACGCCCAGCAATCAGGTCTTCGATTTACGTGGACGCAAAAACCGAGAGGATTTGATGGACTTCTGAAGAAAATCGATCGTATAATGACTAATTTGGAGTTTAATAGTGCTTTTGTGGGTGCCCATGCTATTTTCAAGCCCTATCGTATCTCGGATCACTCGCCAGCGAATATGTGTATTCCTACGAGTACTAGATCTAAACCACGGCCATTTAAGTTCTTTAACATTGTGACTCAAAATGATAAATTTAAAGATACTGTTCAAGAAGTGTGGGCTATTCCGGTTGGTGGCTTTGCTATGTTTAAGGTCTCTAAGCGTCTTAAGATGTTAAAGAAACCTTTGCGTAAGTTGCTGATTGATAAAGGTAATTTGCATGAAAATGTTATTCGACTTCGTGGTGAGCTGGATAAAGCTCAAATAGACTTAGATGCTGATCCTAACAATGTTGGTCTGCGTGAAGTGGAAGGCTCAGTAATTGGGGCGGTTAATGAAGCGATTCTTCTTGAAGAAAGATTTCTGAAACAAAGAGCCAAGATTGCTTGGCTGAAAGAGGGTGATTCGAATTCAGCATACTTCCATAAAGCTGTGAAGAGCCGAATCAGTAGAAGTCGCATTGATGCTGTTACTGATTCTCAAGGTCAGTTATTTGAAAATGAGCAGGTTGCTGAGGCGTTTGTATCACATTATGAATGTTTTCTTGGTCAATCTGGTTTTACTACTAATCTTAATTTGGTGGATCTGTTCCAAAATCGAATTGCTGATGAGGTAGCCCTTGACATGATACGTTCTGTGACAAGGCAAGAGGTTAAAGAGGCATTATTCTCTATGGGTGATGAAAAATCCCCGGGTCCGGATGGGTACACGGTGTCACACCCCCAATTTATCAGAGTAATACAACACAATGGGGTGCGACGGTCATGACTATCAAAAGACATAGATACAAAGAACGACTATTTAAAAGTCGTTTTAATTTAATTAAAAGCATAAAACATGTTTTGGAAGCGAATTACACCAGATCATAATAAAACATTGTTTCAAAAGACATTAACATTGATCCAAATATCCATATACTAGTCACGACCATTTTCATTTAAAAATCTCCCATGCATAACCACGTCACTCCTCCGTCTTGATACCTGAGAAAAAACATTGCTAAAGCGTCAACACAAAGGTTGGTGAGTTCATAGGTTTAAGTTTAAATAGTGTGATGAACCATAAGATTTTTCAAGGCAACCGACATATAATCTTATAACAAATACAAGATTATAATCAAAAGTATACGTTTTAATCACCTACGCCTAAGCTCGTGACACCGAAGCGTTAACCTCAACCAACAAGAAATAATAAGAGCCCGAGCAAATGCCTATCCCGAAGCATTTGTAAATCCTCAAATGTAAGTGTATCTAACTTTGGCCACACAACCAAATTAGATAGGGAGGTTAGTCCCGATAGATCTATCCATAACATTCGCGCTTACACAAAGTAATTAACGGTTCACGATAGTGGGCTAAAGCATCTAGGGATATCGCTACTTAGACATCCTGTAGGCAAACGTATGAGTTTAAAGCACTTATGTTCATCCGTTAAAAACAAGCAATGTTCTCACCCCAAAATAGTTAAAGCAATTAAAAGTGGGGCTATGAAACTCACCTCGATGAAGTAGGTAAATATGATCAACAAGGATAGCACGGAATATCAAGGCACGCAAAACAATGCGCAAACGATCTAATCGTAACCTAAGTAAAATATTCGTACTTAGGTTAAATACAATAAATAATAACGTACAATGCACTTGGTTGATAATTTATACTTGCTCTTGATTTATAAAAATGTTTTCATACATTTTTCATGTTCAACATTTTAGTCACGGGGTCGACTTTGGGCTTTAATAACTCGTTATTTATTAGTCCGAAAAAATAATCGGGTTCTTGTTATACAAACTAGGCCGCGAGGTCTTCAACATTTGATAGATATCATATTTTTATGAAGTACTTAAGTCTAGCAAATAATTATACAAAGTGGTTCACTTGTTAACCAAAAATAAACAAGTAAGGTTCAATAGTATATATATGTTAATCGACCATCTTTGGAAATTCATTACGGGTTCGTTACTTAACTTTAAGACAACCCAAAAATTGTTATGAAGATTAGGCCGCGAGGTCGTTAATAATTGATTAGTATCGCTCTTTAGTTTGCTTTCTAAGTGTGTCAAATAATTGGCCAAAGTGAGCTACTCGACCAAATGTAGAATTCAGATAAGGTGTAATTTAACTAAGTGACTTCTAGCATTTTTTTGGGATGCACGCCCCGGGTTTAATACTGGCCTATAAGCCCAACAAAAATACTGTTGTAAACTAGGCCGTGTCAAGATTAACGGCATATTTTTAGTTTTACAAGTGGGGCTCGTGTACTAAGTTAAAAGGTGGCGTCAAATGGCTTGTTATGGGTCGAACTATGATATTTTATGTACTCATGTAGTGACTTTGGAAATAAAAGATATTAGGGGCTTTTGTGTTCACACCTTTTGTGGTCCTACTCTGCTGACCCTACGCTAGGACACATTCAACTTTGGTGTTTAACTTATGCAAACAAGGTAATGGCTAAAGCTTCTTGTTGGTTTCTGCTTGGCTGTACACGTTTCACTTTATGGAGAAAGGGGGTGTTCTCCTTACTCCCGACGCAACTTATTCTTACACAAGGCATTGTAGTGTTTTGTTTTATCTTTATACGACAAACTTCTACCCTTATTTGTTGTTGTTATTACCTACACGCAGGGGCATTGTTTTCAAAGGAGTATTAGTATTTGAGATCCCTGAGCAGTTATTCATACGCAAGACACACACACTAGTAAGGTAAGACTTGTGTTTACACCACACACCCACACATGCAGAGACATGCTTTTAAAAAGAAGGACTTTGTATTTGCTTCTTCTACTTTCTATGTTATGCACCAATATACGTATAAATAAAAATGCATGGGTTCTCTTTTGGTTTGAACACACTAGTAACACACACACACGGGTACAACTTCCAACATTACAACCATTCACACTCGTTACTTCCTGGTCTTGAACTCATGCTCCCACATAATGACCAAAGTTTAATGAGGGTTATGTTTTTATTACTTGTTCATGTGCAGAGACAAATAAGAAAATATGTACCTACCACTACATCAAAAAGGAACCATGCAGAAACATATACACAATGCACCCTTTCTGTTTGCTTGTTTTGGTTTTTCTGTTATATGCCCTAATATACGTCTCATCTAGGTTCCTTGTTATCAATGTGTCTTAGGGTTTGTCTACACAACCCATTCGTGGTGATCCATGTACATACCTGTAACCACTTACGTAACTCATGTGAGAGATCCTATGTTTCCTACTACTACACACACGTCACATATTGGTTGTTTATGCACATACACGCAGTGGGGACTTATTAATAGGTTTTCTTCTTAGATTGACCACTTACACGACCCACTCATGTCCCATATTTTCTTGATCCCTTATCATTTTGAAAATACATGTATACCCATTCTTCTGCTCAATGTTTGTTTTGAAAATCATATACTCCTAAGTTCAAAACCCTACCCATCTTGCATCAGCCCTACACTGTAGCTATCGTAGTTTTTATTACCATATGACGGGAGTTCATAAAATCATACTTTTAAGAAAACTAGTTGTACATAGATATGTCCTTATAAGGTTTTAACATGGATAGATGACGGTTCTTAAAAGTTTACTTCTTCATTCGTTCACCCATACTGATTTGATTTACAAACATAGCAAGAGTTCGTCACATTCATATGTTTGATGGTAAGGTTAACGACACAAAACCTACCTACGTTTCCCATGTAAACTTGCGTATCAACATGCCCCGATTTTCCCGTGACGTTTGTTTATATATATGTATATTTTAGGTGTTTCAGGTTTCTTTGTGCAAGTATTTATATCAACCAAGGCTAGATTCAAAACAAGAGGGAAATATCTTACAATTGGTCCTTAGTAATCGTCGGGGAGATAACGTGAGCACGAACTAATGCTTATAACATCTACACTTGGAATTTAATCTACACTCTTTAGTTCTTTCTCTTGTTCTTGTCCGTAGCAAGTTACCACAGGGGGGCAAAACAAGGGTGAGTTTGGTGTTTGTGTGTTTAATGTGAGTGCTTTTAGTGGTGCATAAAGGTTGCTATTTATAGGAGATCCAAAGGATTGAGTGGAGTAACTTTCTAGTTAGGGTTTTTAGCCATTCTAGTTTGCTTGTGACTAAGTAATGTAACCAAGGAGTAACATGGGGAAATGGAGAATTGTTAGGGAAGTGTTGTAGCGCATAGGGTTTCGGTTTGTGGCAGGAATGACACCTAGGTCTCCTTCATGGTTGACCATTTGGTGCAAGTACTATGTACAAGTTGAAAACTTACACGAAAAAGATGGAAAGGAGGGTTGTTTGTCGGGTGCAAGGGGACCAAGGTACCAATTCTTTAATGAGGGGGTGATGTACACTATTTCAAAATGAAATATGGGAGAGCCAAAACGTGGGTTGCTTATATGGAGTAGGGGGGGACCGGTTTTTGGTGTAAGAGTAAGGAAAAGATAATTGGTTTCTTTATGCTAACTCTTTATATTTGGTAAGGTTTTCTTTTTAGTATACAAAATACAAGGGTTTAAGGCTACAAGTGAGACACCAAGTTTTAAGTAGAGATGTATAGGACCTAACCTTGTTTAGGTAAATTTTTGGAGAAGGTCGGATGTATCTAAGTACGTCAAAGGTTTAGTTAGAGTGAATAGCTAAATTGTACATCATAACACATAGATGAAATCGTGTCGATAAATTTTGAGTTTGGTCACGTAAATGTGATTTCTAAATGATTTATTACGTAATAAGCAAACAAAAGTCTAGTCAAGTAAGTAATTCCATAAACGATGTTCATCAAATTTTAATTTGTACATGATTTACGCAAAAACAATCGGGAATTTCAATAGACACACAAGTCTAACCCGTACAGTTCGCGTTTAACGTAAATTAAATAGGTTCAAAATTCACGTGTGTGACATTCGTAACCCCTTAAATTGAGTTTTGTCCTCAAAACTAGCACGTCGATGTCGTTATCAAACAAGGGGTCAATTTATCTTCCTTTCATGGTGTTCAATGTGTTCGTTTTTCTTTAGTTTGCTGCTAAGATTAAGATTACTATAATCCTGTTAGGATTAAAACGAACAAAAATCTCTTCCGACTTGTACATGGTTCTATAGTGTTCCCTAAATCTTTTCTTGTATGTCAAATTTTTCTTGACGACGTCGGTTTCGTTTAGTAAGTTTTCTCATTGTTAACGTTCGTGTCGTCCCGTGTATTACTTCCACTTTAAAGTGTCGCGTATCGTCATTTTTTTTTTTTGCCTAGATGACTATATGTCGCACATTTGGAAATCATTCCACATAGTTTGATTAATCCCGTCCACATTAACCGTCTACTTGGTAGTGATAAGTAGCGTATGTGTCTAGGTTTCCTGAATTGTTTTCCCAAAAATCCAAAACAATTTATCGTCCTGACACATGGTGGTTAAGACGTTTCTTTCTTTTGTGTGACATTCCATATTAGATAATTTTGTTAATTACTCAATTTAGTTTGCGTCCTTCCTCGTTTATCTCCTTTTTCATGGAGAGAAAAACCGTGCTCAATTTATATTATATTTAAATCATAGTTCACTCAGATTCCTTTTATGAAGAAAATATATGATATTTCTTAAGTCTATGATTATGGTGTGATGCTCAAACATCGTTAGGTAAAATAGATCTTTGTCCAGACGGTATCGGTATTCCAATTACACACGAAAGCACGCTTATCTTGACTCAATTGTTCTTTAACATGGGTTATGTTACGGCGAGTTCTGGATATCCGTTAAATTTGGATTTTTCTCAAATGAATTTTCGTTCTCCTCATTATTATTTACAAGTTGTTTTCGATTTTCCAACTCTAATCTATTTGAGTCTAACTTTCGTCAAAAACAAATGGGCGCTCTTAGTATTTGCGTGTCATATACACTCTTGTATGAACTAGTGGAGAAAAAAAAAAAAAATCATTATACTAGGACGGTATAAAAATGTTCGACGTTCGTAGCATATGATAAATCCTCCTTTGATAAATAGGGAAACCTGAAAATATTCTACTAATATACTTCATTATTAAGATGACTACTATGAGCATACTCGCGTTCGACCACGATCATACGTAGTTGATCAGGCTACGTACGTCTCGGGACCAACGGTTGCATCCTCCTTTTCATCATAATTTGACTCTCTTTGAGGTTGTAATTATATATTGGTAGTACATAGTGCATTTCGTCGTTACCGTTATTCCCTTCTATAACCAACAAGTTAGTCCATAGTGCATTTCCTTTGTTACCAATGCTCACTTTTCTCGATCAACAAAATAGTTCCCATAATTATTCGTACTAGTTCTCGTCGAGTTTATCAATAGTTTTTGTCGTCAAATCAGGTTCCAAAACTTTACATGGTAGTTCTTACCAAAAATATTTCGTTATTAGTTGCGGCGTTTGATTAATAATACCTTTATTAATCTTCTAATTTACATTATCACAATTGTTATTATTCCCACTAATAAGTGTTTTCGATGGTGATTTCTTATAGTAAAAAAAAAATATCAATTTTGATATTTTCTAAAGAATATTTTACAAAAATCTTTTTAACAAAAATTTACTTTATTTACTTTTCCTTGATCGGTAAAGAAAATATTGTAGAATAAAGATCTTTCTTAAGTAAAAATTTTTGGTGG
The DNA here is from genome assembly GCA_025667525.1 of Glebionis coronaria. Classification (NCBI taxonomy): domain Eukaryota; kingdom Viridiplantae; phylum Streptophyta; class Magnoliopsida; order Asterales; family Asteraceae; genus Glebionis; species Glebionis coronaria. Next base: position 415,386 of record JANFOE010000875.1, on the reverse strand, counting down.
ATAAATTTTTGCTCCCACACATGAAAACTGAAAATAAATTTTTTCTCGTAAATTAAACAAAAGAGGCTTTAAATATTGAACAAGACAATTTAATTGAAAACATGGAGTACGATTACATAATTAAGTTTGTTGGTGGTAACATCGACGGACGTCGAGTCACTTGATTTGCATAAAAGTAAAATAGTTCCTAATACATGAATTTTAACGCTCTATCCATGACGAGGGTAGAAACGCTTGGGTTGATATTTGTATATTGTCGGCGCATCTTTCTTGAAAGACAGCTGGTGTAAAACGTTGGTGGCGTGTTGGACGCACTTTGCCCCGAGCGTCTTTCTTGGGAAATTTCAAGTATTTCTTGTCTTAAACGGCATTCCTCCATGTAGCGTTCCTTCATATTCTTCTCATGGGACTTTATCACTCGACAATCACCCTCCAAGTGCCCAAATTCATCGCAAAGCATGCAATGGTTCGCGCAACTACCTTTGTGGTGGTAGTCACACTTGCGGCAATATGGAAGGTTGCTGAGATACTCCTTGTTCAAGATGGGAGTTGTTTTAGGAACATCCTCCCGGAAATTTGTCCTTGCACAACGAGTAGAGGGTGGTAAGTGAACACGTGGCGCTTTCCACGAGTGATTCTTTTGTTTAGTCATATGGTGAGGGTTAAACCTTTCAGCACCTTGCTTCATGGTGTTAAACCTTGTGAGGTTCTTCAACACATAGCCTCTCCTCTCATAAGGCCCTTTTCTTCCACTAACGGTAGGACTTAACTTAGTTTTTGAAAGGGTCTTTCGAGGTCCAAAAGTGTTAACCGGAGTAGCACTTATTTCCTTAGCCTTTTCGTAACCACTAGGATCCATGGTTCGGTCAACCGTGCGGATACTAGCTTCGAACGCATCAACGGCCCTAATGGCATTTTGGTATTGACGAGTGATGACCTCTTTGAGGTCCTTGCAACCTTGTTCCGTCATTTCAATTTTTCTGTGTACATTATCGCACAAACGATGCATATTTTGTTAGTTCTTTCATTGTTATCAATTCTTACGATTGTTCGAATTTGACCAAGCTTTTCCCACAATTATTATAATACAATTATCAAGGGATTATATCATAAAAATTCGTACATTTCATTCTTGAACTACGTTCCATACATAGTTTTGAAGTTTAGAGTACAAAATTTCATTCAACTAATGAATGGCTTCTTTTAGTCTCGACAACACGTCGTACATTTATTACAAAACATCATACTTTTATTAGAAAGGAGAGAAAATCCTAAAGACCTAGGATGTGTAGGATTTCTTGAATCTGGGCATGATCCGCGGCTTGCCTAGCCTCGATATCATTGTTCCTTATTTGTAAAATTGCAATCTCGGACTCAGCAGCCTCGAGAGACTCTCGCAACTCGGCTATCACTAAGTCCTTGTCCTCATCTTGCGCGGTAAGAAAATCCACATCGCCCTCTACATCCTCTAGACGACCTATCAGGTGTTCTGCATCGAATCCGAGTGCTTCTGAAGTAGGCTCGTCTTCTGGGGAATGAGCAACATTAGGTGGTGGCGATGAAGAACGGTTTTTTTTTTTTCTAGAAGTTTCAGGCATTGTTGAAGGTATAGGAGTGAGGATTGGCATAGTGGTAGTAGTAGAAATAATTGAGACGATGGAAGGAAATCCCGTAGTGACATTTGGCATCATGACTGGTGAATCCTGCTCGTCATCCGAATTTATTGTGATTACGCTCCGGATGGGGGTAATTTCCTTGTCGGATTCGGATTGCAAAATGACAAACGGTATGAGAGGCATTTTTCCTTTTCGCCTGTCACCAAATGTAAAACGACGGTTATTTGGTAGGTAGAAACGAAGTATTTTTCTAAAGTTCTAAAAATAGGGATGAGTTGTATGATGTCTTATAAATTTTTCTTTTATTTAGAGTAAGTTCTCGTACATCGATCCGTAAGTCTACTCAAATGTCCAAGTAGTCCTTAAATGGAAAACAATAAGTGAATCGTGGAATGTTAAAGTCCTCTAACATACTCTTCCACATACTTATTATTTGTACTTTCTCTTAGTAGTGATTATGCACGGATGGATAAATACAATTATCCTTAATCAATTCTTTCATCAATTTAGGTCTATTACGATGTTCATTTTTGTGCAATTTCCTCTCGTTAACGTTTATTACTTGCAACTCGGATGAGTAAGTATGTTTTTGAGGTATAGTCGGCTTACGGCTATTACATAGCCCGTACTAGTTCTTGTTCATTCATAAGTCTTTCCTTAACTTAGTATTGCTAGTTCGTACACTTTCGACAATTTTTACGCTTTGAAAAATTGTTAATGTGATTTAAACGAGTCGAGTACTAAAGTTTTATCACAAAAATTTCATCACAAGAATTGTTCCATATGTTTTTTTTTTAATCCATAATCGTTCAAAATGTTCAATTCGAGCAATTTCTAGATTTTATCACAAGAATTTCTCTGATTTTGGAATATGTTCCGTTATATCTTATATGTTTCGTTTATCTTGCTCTCGTCTAGCGTTTTGCTCGTAATCTTAGATAAAGTTTACAATCATTGTTTTATATTTATACCTTGTATTTAAGATCTCAATATATGCCCACGCTTCACATCTGGGGTTCTCAAATATCGCGCAACGCGATAATCCCTTTGATGTAGAAATTGGCATAATTGTTTAACCAAGGGTAAAACCCTTTAATTTATATCTATATCGTAACTTCGAAATTTTTAACAACGTCATAATAACTTAGTCGCAACCAATGGACTAAAAGAATTTTGATTTGTCTTTGCGTAATTTATTTCCAATAAAGTTTTCCTTGTTAACCATTTGACTTACGCGTCAGCGCATTTATAGATAGTTCATATATTGCGAAATTTGTTCGTTCGTTGAATTGTAGTATTCTTTGGAGCATTACAAGAGTAATACTTGTACTAAGTGTTTTATCGTCATATGTCATTTTAAATAGGGACGTCGTCGTCGTTCCTCGATCGTGTTCAAAATAGCAATTTGATATGATAACTTACGCATTCAATTTTAATTTCAAAACCGTTAATTAATGTAGGTCACTTTTCCTCAACCGAGTCTATTATAAATGTCTAGTGGAGTAACGATTTATCGAACCCAATAAATAGTTGTTCCTCTCGACATTTATAATAGTATCGCTTGATTCAAGTATTACTACAAATTAACATACTACCAAACACATGGTAAATAAACATATTCATATAGTTTTCGTTCTAGGAATCATGTCGATATTTTTAATTCGGCGTACAGTGATATGAAACACAAAACGTTTCGATAGTCGATAATAGTCCCGCAGACTATCTAAAATATAAGTATGCGTACGTTTAATCTCAAAGTAAAATATATATATGGCACAAATCATTCAAATAAATATGGCACAAACCATTTAAATAAATATGGTACAAACCATTTAAATAAATATGGCACAAACCATTTAAACAAAGATGGCACAAACCATTTAAATAAACATGGCACAAACCATTTAAACAAATATGGTACAAACCATTTAAATAAATATGGCACAAACCATTTAAACAAAGATGGCACAAACCATTTAAATAAACATGGCACAAACCATTTAAACAAGGATGGCACAAACCATTCAAATAAATATGGCACAAACCATTTGCGTATCGTAACGATCCATACAAGGATGTTTTAAAAATCATTTTATTACATGTCCCTATGGTTATCACTCAAACATGGGAAGGGTATACCTAATGCTAATAATACTTAGCAATCAAATTCAAAACTTAGCATTGCAAAGATCATAAACTATCTCAAGTCACAACTTACTTGTATCGAAGACGTGGAGTGAAGTGGTTCTTGGAGATTTTTGAGTTAGTTATAGTCTAGAATTATTTTTCCCAAAATTAACTATTTGACTCAAGTTTATAAAAATCATTTTGTAAAAATAACCTAGTTCTCTATAACCTGGCTCTGATACCAATCTGTCACACCCCCAATTTATCAGAGTAATACAACACAATGGGGTGCGACGGTCATGACTATCAAAAGACATAGATACAAAGAACGACTATTTAAAAGTCGTTTTAATTTAATTAAAAGCATAAAACATGTTTCGGAAGCGAATTACACCAGATCATAATAAAACATTGTTTCAAAAGACATTAACATTGATCCAAATATCCATATACTAGTCACGACCATTTTCATTTAAAAATCTCCCATGCATAACCACGTCACTCCTCCGTCTTGATACCTGAGAAAAAACATTGCTAAAGCGTCAACACAAAGGTTGGTGAGTTCATAGGTTTAAGTTTAAATAGTGTGATGAACCATAAGATTTTTCAAGGCAACCGACATATAATCTTATAACAAATACAAGATTATAATCAAAAGTATACGTTTTAATCACCTACGCCTAAGCTCGTGACACCGAAGCGTTAACCTCAACCAACAAGAAATAATAAGAGCCCGAGCAAATGCCTATCCCGAAGCATTTGTAAATCCTCAAATGTAAGTGTATCTAACTTTGGCCACACAACCAAATTAGATAGGGAGGTTAGTCCCGATAGATCTATCCATAACATTCGCGCTTACACAAAGTAATTAACGGTTCACGATAGTGGGCTAAAGCATCTAGGGATATCGCTACTTAGACATCCTGTAGGCAAACGTATGAGTTTAAAGCACTTATGTTCATCCGTTAAAAACAAGCAATGTTCTCACCCCAAAATAGTTAAAGCAATTAAAAGTGGGGCTATGAAACTCACCTCGATGAAGTAGGTAAATATGATCAACAAGGATAGCACGGAATATCAAGGCACGCAAAACAATGCGCAAACGATCTAATCGTAACCTAAGTAAAATATTCGTACTTAGGTTAAATACAATAAATAATAACGTACAATGCACTTGGTTGATAATTTATACTTGCTCTTGATTTATAAAAATGTTTTCATACATTTTTCATGTTCAACATTTTAGTCACGGGGTCGACTTTGGGCTTTAATAACTCGTTATTTATTAGTCCGAAAAAATAATCGGGTTCTTGTTATACAAACTAGGCCGCGAGGTCTTCAACATTTGATAGATATCATATTTTTATGAAGTACTTAAGTCTAGCAAATAATTATACAAAGTGGTTCACTTGTTAACCAAAAATAAACAAGTAAGGTTCAATAGTATATATATGTTAATCGACCATCTTTGGAAATTCATTACGGGTTCGTTACTTAACTTTAAGACAACCCAAAAATTGTTATGAAGATTAGGCCGCGAGGTCGTTAATAATTGATTAGTATCGCTCTTTAGTTTGCTTTCTAAGTGTGTCAAATAATTGGCCAAAGTGAGCTACTCGACCAAATGTAGAATTCAGATAAGGTGTAATTTAACTAAGTGACTTCTAGCATTTTTTTGGGATGCACGCCCCGGGTTTAATACTGGCCTATAAGCCCAACAAAAATACTGTTGTAAACTAGGCCGTGTCAAGATTAACGGCATATTTTTAGTTTTACAAGTGGGGCTCGTGTACTAAGTTAAAAGGTGGCGTCAAATGGCTTGTTATGGGTCGAACTATGATATTTTATGTACTCATGTAGTGACTTTGGAAATAAAAGATATTAGGGGCTTTTGTGTTCACACCTTTTGTGGTCCTACTCTGCTGACCCTACGCTAGGACACATTCAACTTTGGTGTTTAACTTATGCAAACAAGGTAATGGCTAAAGCTTCTTGTTGGTTTCTGCTTGGCTGTACACGTTTCACTTTATGGAGAAAGGGGGTGTTCTCCTTACTCCCGACGCAACTTATTCTTACACAAGGCATTGTAGTGTTTTGTTTTATCTTTATACGACAAACTTCTACCCTTATTTGTTGTTGTTATTACCTACACGCAGGGGCATTGTTTTCAAAGGAGTATTAGTATTTGAGATCCCTGAGCAGTTATTCATACGCAAGACACACACACTAGTAAGGTAAGACTTGTGTTTACACCACACACCCACACATGCAGAGACATGCTTTTAAAAAGAAGGACTTTGTATTTGCTTCTTCTACTTTCTATGTTATGCACCAATATACGTATAAATAAAAATGCATGGGTTCTCTTTTGGTTTGAACACACTAGTAACACACACACACGGGTACAACTTCCAACATTACAACCATGCACACTCGTTACTTCCTGGTCTTGAACTCATGCTCCCACATAATGACCAAAGTTTAATGAGGGTTATGTTTTTATTACTTGTTCATGTGCAGAGACAAATAAGAAAATATGTACCTACCACTACATCAAAAAGGAACCATGCAGAAACATATACACAATGCACCCTTTCTGTTTGCTTGTTTTGGTTTTTCTGTTATATGCCCTAATATACGTCTCATCTAGGTTCCTTGTTATCAATGTGTCTTAGGGTTTGTCTACACAACCCATTCGTGGTGATCCATGTACATACCTGTAACCACTTACGTAACTCATGTGAGAGATCCTATGTTTCCTACTACTACACACACGTCACATATTGGTTGTTTATGCACATACACGCAGTGGGGACTTATTAATAGGTTTTCTTCTTAGATTGACCACTTACACGACCCACTCATGTCCCATATTTTCTTGATCCCTTATCATTTTGAAAATACATGTATACCCATTCTTCTGCTCAATGTTTGTTTTGAAAATCATATACTCCTAAGTTCAAAACCCTACCCATCTTGCATCAGCCCTACACTGTAGCTATCGTAGTTTTTATTACCATATGACGGGAGTTCATAAAATCATACTTTTAAGAAAACTAGTTGTACATAGATATGTCCTTATAAGGTTTTAACATGGATAGATGACGGTTCTTAAAAGTTTACTTCTTCATTCGTTCACCCATACTGATTTGATTTACAAACATAGCAAGAGTTCGTCACATTCATATGTTTGATGGTAAGGTTAACGACACAAAACCTACCTACGTTTCCCATGTAAACTTGCGTATCAACATGCCCCGATTTTCCCGTGACGTTTGTTTATATATATGTATATTTTAGGTGTTTCAGGTTTCTTTGTGCAAGTATTTATATCAACCAAGGCTAGATTCAAAACAAGAGGGAAATATCTTACAATTGGTCCTTAGTAATCGTCGGGGAGATAACGTGAGCACGAACTAATGCTTATAACATCTACACTTGGAATTTAATCTACACTCTTTAGTTCTTTCTCTTGTTCTTGTCCGTAGCAAGTTACCACAGGGGGGCAAAACAAGGGTGAGTTTGGTGTTTGTGTGTTTAATGTGAGTGCTTTTAGTGGTGCATAAAGGTTGCTATTTATAGGAGATCCAAAGGATTGAGTGGAGTAACTTTCTAGTTAGGGTTTTTAGCCATTCTAGTTTGCTTGTGACTAAGTAATGTAACCAAGGAGTAACATGGGGAAATGGAGAATTGTTAGGGAAGTGTTGTAGCGCATAGGGTTTCGGTTTGTGGCAGGAATGACACCTAGGTCTCCTTCATGGTTGACCATTTGGTGCAAGTACTATGTACAAGTTGAAAACTTACACGAAAAAGATGGAAAGGAGGGTTGTTTGTCGGGTGCAAGGGGACCAAGGTACCAATTCTTTAATGAGGGGGTGATGTACACTATTTCAAAATGAAATATGGGAGAGCCAAAACGTGGGTTGCTTATATGGAGTAGGGGGGGACCGGTTTTTGGTGTAAGAGTAAGGAAAAGATAATTGGTTTCTTTATGCTAACTCTTTATATTTGGTAAGGTTTTCTTTTTAGTATACAAAATACAAGGGTTTAAGGCTACAAGTGAGACACCAAGTTTTAAGTAGAGATGTATAGGACCTAACCTTGTTTAGGTAAATTTTTGGAGAAGGTCGGATGTATCTAAGTACGTCAAAGGTTTAGTTAGAGTGAATAGCTAAATTGTACATCATAACACATAGATGAAATCGTGTCGATAAATTTTGAGTTTGGTCACGTAAATGTGATTTCTAAATGATTTATTACGTAATAAGCAAACAAAAGTCTAGTCAAGTAAGTAATTCCATGAACGATGTTCATCAAATTTTAATTTGTACATGATTTACGCAAAAACAATCGGGAATTTCAATAGACACACAAGTCTAACCCGTACAGTTCGCGTTTAACGTAAATTAAATAGGTTCAAAATTCACGTGTGTGACACACGGCGGCGTTTTTTAAAGCATCATGGGATATTATTGCAAATGATATTGTGGAGGCGGTGGAAGAATTTTTTTCCAATGGTAAGCTTCTTAAAGAATGGAACCATAAAATAATTGCTCTTCTTCCTAAGGTGAGGTCACCGTCTCGTGTTAACGATTATCGAACTATCTCTTGTTATAATGTCTTATTTAAATGCATTACTAAGATTCTAGCTAACCGTATTAAGGATAGCCTTAAGACTATTGTTAGTCTTAATCAGTCGGCGTTTGTACCGGGAAGAAATATTGCGGATAACATTCTTCTTACCCAAGAGTTGATGCATAATTACCATTTGGATCGGGGTGAGCCGAGATGTGCATTTAAAGTTGATATTCAAAAGGCATACGATACAGTGGATTGGTGTTTTCTTAGAGAGGTTCTTGTGGGGTTTGGTTTTCATAGTCGTATGATTTCATGGATCATGGAGTGTGTAACCACCACGTCTTTCTCTATCAGCATAAATGGGTCATTACATGGGTTTTTTAAAGGCAAGAGAGGGCTTCGGCAGGGAGATCCTCTCTCTCCTTATTTGTTCACTTTGGTTATGGAGATCTTGTCTTTGATGCTTAGAAGACGGGTTCGTGAGTCTGTGAATTTTAAATACCATAGATATTGCGCTAAGTTGGAGTTGATAGATTTATGTTTTGCTGATGATCTATTTCTATTCTCTTATGGTAATACTGATTCAGCTATGGTTGTTCAGCAAGCGCTAGGTGAGTTTAAGGAGGTGTCGGGTCTGGTCCCGAGTCTCCCAAAAAGCACCGCGTATTTTTGTAATGTGCTCAATCACATTAAACAATCGATCCTCCAGATTCTGCCCTTTGAAGAAGGTCGTCTTCCGGTCAAGTATCTTGGTGTCCCCTTGGTATCGTCTCGTCTTTTGATTCGTGACTGTAAGGAGCTTGTTGATAAAGTTCAATTTCGTATTCAAGACTGGAAAAATAAATCCTTATCTGCAGCAGGAAGGCTTCAGCTTGTTAAATCAGTGATTGGCTCTATGCATATATTCTGGGCGTCGGTTTTTATCATCCCGTCTCGTATTCTGTTTGATATAGAGCAGCTTATGAGAGGGTTTCTTTGGAGCCATGGTAGATTAGGGAAAGGTAGAGCTAAAGTCGCATGGGATTTGGTGTGTTTGCCTAAGGATGAAGGTGGTCTAGATCTTCGCAGGTTAGACATTTTCAACAAGGCTCTTATGGTTTCTCATGTTTGGAAACTTTTGGTGCTTAGGGAGTCTTTGTGGGTCCGCTGGGTCCATGCTTATAAACTAAAGGGTCGCTCTTTCTGGGAGATCCCGTCACGTGGCAATATGTCATGTGGATGGAGGAAAATACTTCAACTTCGGCAGATTATTAGAGAGTTTATGTGGCACAAGGTGGGTGATGGGACTTTGATTTCTGCTTGGTCTGCTATGTGGTGCTCGGCTAGTCCTTTGTCAGCGTTCATTACACACCGGGATCTTTATAGAGCAGGTCTTTCCCCTACTACTACTGTGAGTGCTGTTGTACATAATGGTTCATGGGCTTGGCCGCGGGTTTTGGTGGATAAATATCCAGTTATGAATACGGTTAATGTGCCGACTATTATGGAGGGTGTTCGAGATTGTTTATTTTGGCAGCAAAGGAGTGGGGTGCCTCATCCTTTTTCAGTCTCTACGGTTTGGTCGTCTATTCGTGTCCGAAGCCCTAAGGTGGATTGGACGTCAATAGTTTGGTTCCCGAGCTGTATTCCTAAGCATGCTTTTAATTTATGGCTGGTTATGCACCAAAGGTTAAAAACGCAGGGTCGTGTTGCTATATGGGATGTATCGGCTTCTTTGGCTGTTGTATGTCCATTATGTGATACTCAACCCGACTCTCATGAGCATTTGTTTTTCGAGTGTCCATTTTCTCAACAGGTATGGAATTATGTTCGCAAATATGCAAGTATCTATGGGGTTACGCCTATATTTCATTCAATTATTGATGTGGTTAAGCCTATTGCTAAAAGGAGAACGATTGGTAGTATTATAGCAAAGTTAATCCTTGCTGCTTCAGCATATGGTATTTGGCAAGAGAGGAATTGGCGGCTTTTCAAGTTGAAGAAGAGATCGTTCATACAGGTTGGTGATTATATCCTTGCTTCGGTGCGTCTAAAGTTATTGTCGTGTCGTTGGAAGAAGACTACGGAGGCTGTTCATTATGCTCAGATTTGGAGCATGCCGAATTCAATTTTTAGTTAATATGATTGTCTTGTTATGTCTTTGTGCCATTAGATGGTTTTTCCCTATTGGCGTGATTGGTTTTGTAATAGGTTGACATCGTATGGCATGTCATATGATTGTGGTAGTTCAAGTTTTGAGCTTGAGGTTAATGTGACATTTTAGTCACATTCCATTGTACTTAACAGTTTTTTGGGAATATATATTTTACCAGGATAGTCCCCTTTACCCAAAAAAAAGGAGATATTTTTCCTCGAATTAAAGGTAATAAGCTGGTGAAGTTATAAAAACCGAAAGGACATATGTGTTGAAAGAACATGAAGGCTAAAAAGACATATAAGCTGAAGGATCGTTTTTCCTTGATTTATAACATGATGTTGCTGAAAGTGTATAAACATGACATGACTGAAGTACCATTAAACGTGACATGGCTGAAGAGGACATGTAACGTAACATGACTGAAAGAACTTAACTGGATTTATTGAAGGAAAAGTAATGAGAGGTCCGGATGGACTCCTCCGTTTCGAGTAGCTTCCCATTCAAAACGATTCCTTCAAGGGTCTAAACATAATGAACATCTTGGTCCTGATGACCATGTCCTGACGATGCTGAATAGTTTCTGGTTCCATATTTAAGATGGATTTTCTAAATCTGATAGACTGAATAAACTATAACATGTATGATACATGAAACGATACGTGTAAATATTCTGAAAAGATAACATTTATATCTCTGAGCAAGCTGCTGAAAATATATAGGGACGAACTACGTGAGCAATTGTGAACGTGCTACGTGAGCAAATTGTGAACGTGGTTCGTGATTATCTGATGAACGCTGAGCATGGAAGGTATTGAGAACATGATACATGGACGTTGGCGTATCATGAACATATACTGACTGGGGAAAGAATGCCTAACGATACGGCCTGAGACGTGAAACATCTGCCTGGGTATGGAAAAGCTGTGCTAACTTGAGTCTAGTTTCTTAAGCTTTTTGTGACCAACTCCGGTACCAGACCTGGAACGTGTCCACGGAGATGGAACACGAATCTGAACGTGAACAATGTCATGAATGTGAATCGAGAACTTAAATCCTGTGATGAACTAAGACAGTATCATACTATGAATAAGACGTAGACGTGAAAGTGAAAATAACATGAACGTAAAGTGAACGTAAACATATACGTGATCGTGAACATATATTCTATCTGATATAATGGTCGTTGGAATACCTTGAATTCGAATAATTTACTGCTAAATTTTCTGCAGGTTCGCTACTGCATAATCCCTTCAGATGAAAGAAACCACGCAGGCTGATGACATGGTTAACAATGACTTAGATAGTACCGTACTTTTCTGAGTCTGTGGTAACTGATATCAATTTCATGGAATTTCGTCTCATTTCTGCTCAGAAATTTCTAAGGATTGTAGTAACTCACTAACATGACGGCGTTCTATCTCGAACCTGCGGTATGTCAATCATCTAGATATGAACATAGCTGCATCAATGTGTGATACTGCTTCTATCAACATCCTGCCTGGGATTATGGAACATTCTGGTGGAAATCTGTTTGAATAGCCATGGAAGAAATTCTTACGGAGAACTGTCGGCAATTTCTGCGGTAACAGTCAATTGAGTTCTAGAAAATTTTGTACTTCGTTCACAGGAATCGGTCGGACCATCAGGTGATGGCCTTCACCTTCGCAGGATTGTCTGAAATTTCTTTCTGCTGAAATAGGGTGGTTCAGAAATGCCACCTTGTTCATCTATAACTCACATCCGGAAAACTGCGTATATAATCTTCTCCTGTCTGAAAATCTGCATGATTGTGAGGAGATGATTCTCGTGTTCTTCTCTTGAATTTAGCAGACCGGAATGTTATCACTAAATAAAATGATGATTTTGTCTGAGAATTCATGAAAATTTTATTCATCAATTCCATAATATAACTGAGGTATTTGGGAGCTCAGAAGTAAAAATTAGAATTTTAGAGCGATCATAGCATGTGCAAAAGCAGTCTTGCAACCATCGTGTTCTTACTCTCGCCACTGATGGTAGCATGATCGTGAATTATTCTGGAAAAAAATGTCAAGGCATCATAGCAGGTCAGATAAACCTTCTATACCTGGAATGAATATCGATTAAGAATGGTGATCTGGTAAATTTATTTGGTGGTCGATACATAACCTCATGATACCGTCCTTCTTCTTTGACAAACTGAAATGATACACTTCCTGTGGTACGTTAGGGCGAATAAAGCCTCGTTATGTAATTCTTGCAGCAAATGTTGCAACTCTTTTAACTCAGCTGAAGCCCTGCAAATAAGAGTTTTGAAAACAGGTTCCGTTCTTGAGACTAGCTCGATGTAGAATTCTGTCTCGTGGTTTGAAAGGAATTTCTGAAAAAATTTCTGAAATTATGCCTGGAATTATGGAGAAATCTGCTGGTCATTAATTTAAAGAATTTCAGAAGCGGATTATAACTGGTGGCTAGAGAATCTTCATAGCTATCGACTGATAAGTCACGCGCTTGTAAGGCAGAAACAACTTGTATTGATTTTTCTGGCAGAAAATATAATGAATATATTTGGGATTTAGTAAGACGGATCTAGTCGTTAACTGAAAGGATAACTTTAATAACCATGGTTGGTACTGTGGAGTCTTTTCTGGCTGAGAGACAGGTAACTACCTGATTTAAAATAAAGCTAACATAGGAACATGTGAAGTAAGCATTGAGATTTTTCCCTGAATGTGTTCGTCTGTAACCTCACAGAATGAATACTACGTGTTTAACCTGAATAGCACTCTAGTGGTGGTGACTGAATTTTTTTTTAACTGATCTGATTCATGCGTGACCTAATAGAATGGGTATACCCCTTTTTCTGAAAGGTACCCTAAATTACTGAGGGCATGGTTTAGAAACATACTGGAGTTATGAGTTCTGACTCGTATTCTGAGAAGATATTCGTATGACGTGTACCATGACTGGTGCCCTGATATGTGTCTTCCGAAATGATACTTGAGACCTATGTCTTGACTGATGTCTTGGCACGTGTTTTAGTAGATGAATCTGAACAAGGCTGAATTTTTTTTTTTGGTAACTGCTGGAATTGGCGGACCGGTTAGACTACTGACCTCTTGTATTTTTGGTCACGTCCATTCCGGAGTTCCGATGGTTACTGACTGATCAATTATAAGCACGGTGGTTGTCACTACTACTTTGTCTGTTACTTTATGACGGTCATTATCATGACCGTGATTCATGTAAATATTCTGCTGAGTGGCCGGCTGGGTTCCGGTTCCCACTCTTCTGAATGAACGGTTAGCTGAGTGAAGTGTCACATCTAGCTGAGAAGGTAAAAGTATAGAATGGAACAGTAGTGTCTGATGGTTGAAATTTATTCTTGTCATAAATTTCAAATTTATAGTTTTCGTCCTTGTTCTGCAGAGTCTTCATAGTATGAACGGCATCAGCATCTTGAGAGATCTCCAAAGTATCAGCAGCATCAGCATTTGTGAGGTCTTCAAAGTGTTAGCAGCATCAGCATCTGGCAAAATCTTCGACTCACGAGCAGCATCAGCATCTGGTAGAATATCGACAAGCGAAAATGCCTGAGGTGATTAAGGATCGATTAACGATACACATGGTGTAAGGTGCATGGGGTACACCTGAAATATTGTACGTGAAATACACGATGAATACTATTCATGTGGTACCGCTGAAGGTTTGCTGATATGATCGATACTGGTGTAAACCGTCTGACACGGTCAACGGAAAATAATTGGATTTAACTGGTTAACAACTGAACCGAAACAGTTAACATGATAGGATGAAAATTTCTGCGTAGACTTAATGCTGGTTGTATAGAGGTTCAAGAATATGATTAAACAGAATTTCAACAATGGTCAGCATGAAGACATGACTGATGAAGATAAAACCTGATTATTATGAAAACAAGATTTAACTGTAACCCCTTCTGTATCTTAGCATGAAAACATCATCACTTTGCTAAAAACATAATCCTCATAAGGAGACATGAACTTAGTCAGCATGAAAATGACATGAACTTGGGATTGTGAGAACTGGATGGTTACAAGGAACATAAGAGTATGATAACTGAGGTTTAGCAACAACTGGTGTGGATGGCTATAGTTCAATCAACATAATTTAAAGAAGAAAACATGTGACTAAGTATGGGCGATTCTGGTTCGATCTATAACTGTCAAAATTTATGAGAACTCTCATGTATAGAAATTTACCATCTGGGAATAAATATGGTTGGCTGTAGTCCAACCCATACCAGTCAAAACTTATAAAATGTCATGTCATGAACAACTATGGATCGGTTCACAAAATGACCTTCGACTGAAAATCATGAAATTTGACATGAATGATGGTGAGCGTTTATGGCTGGTTCACTAAGTAATATTTGACTGAAAACATGAATCTGACATGAGTAAGGTAAACGCCTATGGGTCGGTTTACCAATACAAAATCTGAACGGGCAAGGGTGAACGCCTATGGGTCGGTTCACCAAAACAAAATTCGTAGAAAAGCACATGCGACTAAATATGGCCAGTCTTGTACCAACCTTTTACTTAGTCAAAATTTTAAGAAAAACTGACTGATAACTGAAGAAAACTGGCTGATAAATGCATGAGAAACATGAAAGATAACAACGCCAAAATCTGGGAAGTTCCTGGTGACTACCCACTAGTCACAGGTCAAGTTTTAGAGCCTGCAGGTCGAACCTATATCTCTGATACCATAATTGTAACACCCCACTTGGATAAGTAGACCGTTACATGTATTTATGACGTGTCATCAAAGCATAAGGTGAATGTCCTAAAACATTAAATGACCAAAACGGAAATACCGGAATCAAACATCGGTAATCCAACCTAAGCTCAAAACATGAAAAATAAAATAGGGACTAAACAATGTCCAAATAAGCAGAATAATGTAAGCGCATAAAATAAGAAGTCTGGATAGCTTCCATCCCAAATGCACGTGCTCTCAGAATCCTAAGAGCGTCCCGGTTTTCCTGCCGTTAGAACATGAAAAGAACTACGGCTGAGCATAACGCTCAGTGAACGGATAAAAAGCATGATAAGAATGTACTGAAAGTAATGGAATAGATAACGACTAATGAAACTATGAGACGGATATGTAACATGTGGTAGAACTCTGTATAAAATCTGAGAAACCTGGTTCATACATACTGAAACTGAATTATTAACTATTAAATCTGAAAACATGCATTTACTGTATTTTGATTTGCCAGAGCTTATATAGGTCACGTGCTGTAACAACCGTGCATGAATAACTGGAGGGGTGACCTCGTCATGCTGTAGAGGGGTGACCTCTAAATAACTGTGCTGGGTGGAGGGATCAGCTCCAATGTGAAGGATGTAGAGCACACACCACATTCACCCTGATAACTTGTAACACTTATAAGCCTAGGATGCATCCATACGCCCTACTAAACATACATATAAAAATGGCCAACGTGAACATGAGTGGGACGATGTAGGATATCACTCTCCTGCATGTGAATCACGACACCGGTGCCTCTAGTGCCGTGGTTACGGTACCTCCGTAACTAGTACATAAACTGGTCGTGCTTGTATATAATGCTCAGGCAATTTATTTAGTTATTAATCATGATTTCTGATAAGCTAAAATATATACTGGGAAAACATTTGGCTGAAGACGGGGAATCCTAGTCATGCATAGAAATGAAGTCCTTACTGAAAGGACAGAAGTCCGTACCTCGTGTCCAGAAATGAAATAAGAATGAAAGATGAAAGATCTACTCCGACTTCACGGATACTACAAAAATAATGGACGGAAATAAGTCGTCTGATTACTATTTACTGTTACTGATTTTATCTGTTCTTAGTTTGATTTATTTTATTCTTTATTTCTGTTTATGTATAATCTGGTAAATCTTATAGTCTGATGTATCTCTGATAAAGTTGACTGCTTTTTTAAATGATTACTGAATATCGTATATCTTGTATTCTTGATCAATGTATATTATACGGTATTCTGATTATGGTAATATACTGTAATCTGGTATTAAAATATTACTATAAATAGTAACTTGCCATAAATAGAACTACTAAAATCTGGAAGGTTTTCCAATTTAGTTTATCTAAAATTTTAAATCATTAAAACAAATCACATGTTTAAAGTAAATAAAAGGATTAATTTTTATGTTACTAATTAAGTAATAACACAAAACAATTAATTAAATTTATTTAATACAACTTATTTATAAAAAGATTTAATTAAATAAAGTAAATCCTTGTATTATAATATATTCCCACTGCTTTTGTTATGTTCCCACTGCCTTCATTATATTCCTACTGTTATATATAATTCCCACTGCTTTTTATAAAGTTTCCACTGCCAGTGTTTTCTGTCCCCACTGCTTAAACCAAACACACCCTTACTGCAATTTAATCCCAAACACCCCTGTATAAACCAAACGAACCCGCTGCTGGGTTCTTGGCTCGCTGCGTCTGATCAACAAAGTCTCCACCGAGACCTTAAGGTCTCGGCTGGGTACTAGGCTACTACAACCCGACCTTTTAATACATGGTATCCCCCTGTTTGTGTTTGGTTGTTGTTCGTGGTTGGGCAAAGAAAGACCACCGAGACATCTAAGTCTCGGCTGTACGCCAAGATCCACCGAGAGTCTTAAGGACTATCGGTTTTCATGTATACCATCAAACCCCCACGTTTTCTTGCTATACTAACTGGATTTCGATAATTTAAAGAAAGAATGAGGAATGATTTACCTTATTCGGAATTAAGAATAAACAATGAACACGAATTTGAAGTTCTTGAAGAACCAAAATTACTTCCCTCCTTGTTTTGTTTTCATAGCCGGCGGCCACCAATAGAGATGAAACCCTAGCTCTTTTTTTTTGTTTACTGTAATGACCATAGGGATGGGATCACTCCCGTCTTTTTTTTCTCTTGGCAAACAGGCTGGGCTCCAAGGCCCACTCCCTATTCTTTTTTTTAAAAGCTGCAGCCCAAAGGAAACTAATACCAAAATGTTTTAAATTTTTCGTTTCGTGCTATAATTTAGATGTTCGTGTTTTGGTTTTAATTCCTCGTGCTAAATTCGAAAGTGTATTATTTTTTTTGTTTGAATAAATAATAATTACATATTACTTATGAACGCTACTTAATTTTTGATACATGTCGTGTATTAATTTCTGAAACGATTTAATTAAATCTATGATGACGTGAAATAAATGTCCATGGATTTATAAAGCGGGTTTTACAACAGTAGTAGAAGCTAGTCGGATGCCTTTGTATGTTGAACATTGGCGAAGAAGTTATTGGTACACCCGATATGTTGTGAATCTTCGCCAATGGACCGATTTCTTAATGATTGGAATTAATAAATTCATTACAACCTCGAGGAGTGTGTGGTAGCTGACATCACACGTGGAAAGACTTTGGATATTGAGTGGTATTATCAAGGGTTCGTTCAAGATTTTCTCGATGATCAATGGTGGAGATCTGTATTTGATGTTTATGTTCGACCTTTGCTTTTTGGTACTTATGTGGTTTGTGATCTAGTCGAGTGATCGTAAGTTGTGCGAACTTGAGGCGGCATTGTCCAATGATGTCCGATCACGGAGAACGTGTACCATGTAATATCTTTTTGACCTTCAACGACGATGTTTATTGAGACTTGAATGCGCGTTGGCGAAAGTGAGATGGTATCTTTGTATTATCTTTTGAGTATGGGTCGCTTGTGAGTGCCCTCCGATGACGAAAATATTTTCTTGTTATTTCTTTCCGATATGTGTCCATGGCTATCTGGCCAATGGATATCCTTTAACTTGCAACCTTCCTTTTGACTGGACTTACTTGAAAATCCTATCATCTATTCTTGTCGTCGAATGAGCTTCGTATAATTCATAAAATTTTCGTGTGTCGAGTTGAAGGAGTTTTTGGTGGATAAGGATTTATTCATCCATTTTAGGTGGGATACAACTTGACGATAAGTTGTGTTTTGTAGAAGAACCAATAAGGATCTTCGATCGAGAGGTTAAGCGTTTAAAGCCGAGTAAGATTTCCTTTATGGAGATACGATGGAAATTAGTGACGTGGACCGAAATTCACGTGGGGACGTGAGGACTTCTTTTGGAGGGAGTTCCCTCATCCTTCCGAGTAGTGCACAATACGAGTATGAGGTGAGGTAAGCATGGGTACATCGCTCCTTAAAGGAGGTGATAATATAATAATCCGAACTTAAACGTCATTACTTCACCCTAACTATGTAATGCATTTTTAATTTCTAAGTGATCGTAAGTATTGTATTTTTTGACGGTATACGTTGAAACCGATAATGTGTGGCTATATGTAATTGTTTTGACAATTGAAGAGTACTAATAGTGATCGCGATGCCAATGGATGCCCAAATATTATATTTTAGTATCGATTATTCGATATTTGAGATTTCTGAAATTTTTATTTCATTACGTATTAAGTCAAGTCGAACTTTAATATTTCATTTTGCGTGCGTTTAATTATTAAAATGATCGATTTAACAAACGAGATATATACTTTTATGAACCCGGGACGAAACCCGACTCTCGTAGATATTTCTAAAATTGACTGGTAGCCATTTCCCGTTTTTAACTTAAATGTTACACTTTAGTCCAAAATTATTCAATATTTGCAACTTATACCTCACCCCACTAATATATAAAGTTTTCCGCCAACTTTTCCCCTCATTTTTTCACTTTTGAAAACACACACATCCTTCTCTATCTTTCTCTCTATTTCCATCACCCCCTAGCCATACAAAATCATCATCAACATTTTTTCTAGTTTAAATCAAGAAAAACCAAGACAAGTCCCACTCTAGAAATCATCTTGTGATCATGTTGGTACCATTTTTATACACATGCATGAAATTTTTATTTTTCTTGTGAATTTGAGTTGGTGAAATTGTTTTTGAATCATTCTTGTGATGATCTTGTTTTGATATTAAAAGTTTGATTTTTGATCTTTGATTCTTGATGTTTGTTAAAAGCAAGTGTTAGGATTTGTTATGGGTGATATTAGGGTATTAGGAATGATAGAAAAGTGGTTGGAATGGGTCAAAAAGTTAATTTGATATGATTTTTAAAGTTGTATTTTAGATCAGTGAGTTTGAAGAAAATTCTGCCAGTTTTAGGTTTGAGTAAGTTGGGATGATAGGATATTGTTGTATTAGTTGTCGAGAGGCTCGTTTTGATATAAGATAGAGCTACTAACTCAAAACGAGGAAGAAGTTACACTAGTTTGAATATTCGTGTACCGGGAGATGCGTATCGACACAATACGAAATTGTTGTCGATATTGGGTCAAAACTCGGAGACTATAAGTTGAGTTATATAATTGTTCATGGGCTGTTCTCAGGTTCTAAACCTAGGGTATTGAGTCTATTTTCAAAGTTAAGCGTCGATTTTGTAAATAGGAATGTTTAACGAAGTCAAAATGGTTTTACGAGGCAAGTGTGCAAACCAAACCGGTTTTTAAGGTCTAAAGATGTGTCGAGCAGGTGGTTCTAAAATGTGAATCATTGAAATAAATTTAAACTGAGTCTTGTACAGATTATAAGTGATTTTTTCACCAAGTTTCGTCGAAAACGGAGTTGTTTAAGTATGGGAAATCAGCGTGTATTTTTGTTAGGTACCGGCTGAGTACTATTGGGAGGTACTTAACCTCGCGTCATAGTTTGAGGCGAGAGGCTAATCTATTAGCTTCTCAAAATTCTAAAAGGATATAAGTCTTATGTGTGAGTGTACATTCTGAGATTGGAGACCCGTGTTGATTTGGCATCTTGAGATGGATTCCCAAAGGTCAGTAAGCCTATAGTTAGTACTAACAACTCCTTTAGTGATTTGGATATTCCAGAAGACGAAATTGGTGTGGAACCTAAGAAGAAACGAGATCTGGTCCTCAATGCTAGTGATAGTGAGGTGGATGAGGAAATAATCGTGGATGATCGTACTGTCACAGATGGACAGGTTAAGGGGGCAAGCACTCCCATTGTCACGGTTTCCAATGATTAATGTTGCCTCATGGAATATTCGGGGCTTGAACTTCTCCCCGAAACAAAGTGAAGTGAGACAAGTGATTGCTGAAAATAATCTTTCTGTTTGTGCTATTTTGGAGTCCCATGTGGGAGATTCCAACCTTCATAGGATATGTTCCCTGGTGTTTCGACATTGGGATTGGGCGTCAAATGGGTCTTACTGCCAAAAGGGTACTCGTATCTTACTGGGGTGGAACCATAATGATGTTGATGTAATGGTTATATCTCAGGACGACCAAGTTATTCACACGCGTGTATGGATGAAAAATGAAAAGAAGGAAGTTTTCTGTTCTTTTATATATGCTCATAATAAGTATGTTCAACGTCGGGCTTTATGGATGGGTTTGTGTCTTCATAAGAGTTATGTGCGTGATCGTCCGTGGTGCTTATTGGGAGATTTTAATGCGGCTTTGTTCTTGGGTGATTCAACTGCGGGTAGTTCAGCGATTGACATATCGATGAGGGAATTCAAGGAGTGTGTGGATGAAATTGAGGTAGTGGATGTTCAAAGAACGGGCTTGCAGTACACTTGGAACCAAAAGCCGAAAGGTGGTCAGGGGATCCTTAAAAAGCTAGATCGTATCTTGGCGAATTTGGGGTTTTCTTCTGAGTTTCTGGATGCTCATGCTATCTTCAAACCCTATCGTTTATCGGATCATTCTCCCGCTGTTCTGTGCATTCCTACATGTAATAAACTGAAGCCTAATCCTTTCAAGTTTTTTAATGTGCTCACTAAACATGAGCATTTTCTTAATACTGTCCAAGGAGTGTGGAACCAACATATCAGTGGGTTCCATATGTTTGCTGTTGTGAAGAAGCTGAAGTTACTAAAAAAACCATTTCGTAAGCTTCTATATGACAAAGGTAACCTACATGCTAATGTGATATCCTTACGATCAGAGCTAGATTTTATCCAATCGGCGCTTGATAAGGACCCGTTTAGTTCCAGCTTGCGTGACGAAGAAGCCAGGTGTGTTGTTGCCTTTAATAATGCTGTGCTTCTGGAGGAGAGCTTTCTTAAGCAAAAAGCTAAAATCAATTGGTTAAAAGAAGGGGATTCGAACTCAGCCTATTTTCATAAGGCTGTTAAGGGTCGTGCTAGTAGGAACCGTATTAATGTTGTTACTAATGGTGCTGGTATTATTTGTGCTAATGATCAGGTTGCGGGTGCTTTTGTCTCCCATTATGAAGCGTTCCTTGGTGAGGTGAATGCAGATCCGATTTTCAATCCGCGGCATCTATTTAAAACGGTCATTGATGATAATGTTGCTGCTGCTATGGTTAGAGATGTTACTGATAAGGAAATCAAGGATGCTATGTTTTCTATGGGTGATGATAAATCCCCTGGACCGGATGGTTTCTCTGCAGCGTTTTTTAAATGTGCTTGGCATATTATTGGACAAGAGGTCATTTCTGCTGTTAAAGAATTCTTCATAAATGGTACGCTTTTGAGGGAACTTAATCATACGATTATAGCGTTGATTCCTAAAGTCAGTTCGCCTTCACGGGTTACTGATTACAGACCTATATCGTGTTGTAATGTTCTCTTCAAGTGTATTAGTAAAATTATTGCTAACCGTATCAAGCATAGCCTTCAGTTTATTGTGAGTTCCAACCAATCTGCTTTTATCCCTGGAAGAAGTATTGCTGACAATATTTTGTTAACTCAAGAACTTATGCATCAGTATCATCTTGATAGGGGAACTCCTCGTTGTGCGTTTAAAGTGGATATCCAAAAAGCCTATGACACGGTTGACTGGAATTTTTTACGTATAATTCTTCAAGGGTTTGGTTTCCACAATCGCATGATTGGATGGATCATGGAGTGTGTCACGACGACTTCATATTCCATATGTGTGAATGGGTCTCTACATGGTTATTTTCAGGGTAAACGTGGGCTTCGACAAGGAGACCCTCTTTCTCCTTATTTGTTTACATTGGTTATGGAAATCTTAACTCTTATGCTCCACAGGAAGGTTGCGGAGTCAGGGGTTTTTACTTTTCATCATTACTGTTCCCGTCTAGATCTCATTAACCTATGTTTTGCTGATGACCTTTTCTTATTTGCTTATGGGGATGTTCAATCTGCTACTGTCATTAAGGAAGCGTTGGAGGAGTTCAAAGATGCTTCGGGTCTGCATCCTAGTTTGCCTAAGAGCACGGCGTACTTTTGTAATGTGCTGAATTATGTCAAGCGTGGTATCCTTCATGTTTTGCCTTTTGAAGAAGGGAGGTTTCCTGTAAAATATCTAGGTATTCCTCTGATTTCTTCGCGGTTGATGATTCGGGATTGCAAAGGGCTGGTGGAGAAGGTCCAGAACCGTGTTCAAGACTGGAAAAATAAGTCGCTGTCTATAGCGGGTCGTCTCCAATTAATCAGGTCTGTTCTTGGCTCTATGCATGTCTTTTGGGCCTCAGTGTTTATTATTCCGTCTAGTGTGTTGCGTGACATAGAACAGATTATGCGCGGGTTCTTATGGTCTCATGGCCCCATGAAAAAAGGGAAGTCGAAGGTGGCCTGGGAAGTTGCATGTCTTCCTAAAGATGAGGGTGGGTTAGGTATTCGTCGGTTAGAGATTTTCAATGCTGCGCTTATGGTCCACAATATTTGGAAACTGCTTACTTTCAAAGACTCCCTATGGGTCAAATGGATTCAGGAATATAAACTTAAGGGTCGCAGCTTTTGGAGCATCCCTATGCGAGGTAATATATCTTGGGGTTGGAGAAAGATGCTGGAGTTGCGTCCAATTATTCGTGAGTTCTTTTGGTCTAATTTGGGAGATGGATCGAAGACGTCTCTTTGGTTTGATAAATGGTGTGATGCTGGGCCAATTGAGGCTCATGTTACTATGCGGGATGTTCATAGAGCAGGTCTTTCGATAAATGCAACAGTTAAGGATATTGTTGCCAATGGTATGTGGAGATGGCCTGTGGATCTGCTGTCTAAATATCCTATATTACATTCCTGTATGGGTCACCTTGGTGGGTCTGCTCATGATTGTTTGATTTGGCGGGTTGGAAACACTACGTCAACGAAGTTCTCTGTTCAGTAGGTATGGGATTCCATCAGACCGAGAGATTATAAAGTGCCTTGGTGTCATACGATTTGGTTCCCTCAGAATATCCCCCGTCATGCTTTTAATTTGTGGTTGATTGTTAAGCATAAGTTAAAAACGCAGGACCGTATCACGTATTGGGACGCATCCTCATCTCTTGGATCGGTGTGTTCTTTATGTGAATGTCAAGCGGATTCCCATGAGCATCTCTTCTTCCAATGCCCGTTTGCAACGAATGTTTGGAATCAGGTGAAGGGAAGGACTTGTTTTGCTTCATTACCCCCTGATGTGTATGGTATGATTGTTCATATTAATCCTATTGCTAGGAGAAGGACGACTGCGGTCATTGTTTCTAAATTGGTGGTTGCTTCAGCAGCCTACTATATATGGCAAGAACGGAATTGGCGGTTGTTTAAAAAGAGTAAACGCACAGTCACACAAATTGTTGAATCCATTACTTCAGCTGTTCGGCTAAAGCTTCTGTCATGCCATTTTAAGAAGTCCAAGGAAAGTGAGAAATATGCTCGTCTTTGGGAGCTACCTGATTCTATTTTTATTATTCCATGATAGTTGGTGTTTTTTGTTTATGCACTATTAGGTGGTTTTTCCCTATTAGTGTTATTGGTTTTGTAATGGTTAGGTAAAATGGATGGTATGTCATTCATTTTAGGTTGTTCGAGCTTGTGCTCGAGGTTAATGTGACATTCAGTCACATTCCATTGTACTTATTGGTTTTTTTGGGATCTAATATATTTTACCGGGGAGTGACCCCTTTACCCAAAAAAAAATATCGAATGCACTAGTTTTGAAAAGCTAGTATATGTTGAGGGGTTCAGAAGGAAATCACTTGCATTGGTTGGTAATGTCTATGTATGTAATATTTTGAGTCTTTGATTTAATTATATTAAGTATGTTTTGAGATACTTAAATATGTTGCTAAGTACGCACCTTATTTGTTAGGTGGCGGCTTTTGACGTGTATTTTTAGGAGGCATCTTCACTTCGGCGATCACTAATACTACTAGCTTCGCGTATCATCTAAGGTGAGTCTATAGCCTTGCTTTTTACTATCTTGTAAATGATTTTAACCCGCGAGGGGGAATACATGTTGTTTTATCAAATGAACAGAAGTTGTTTTTGGTATGTTGGACCCGAATATGATGATAAATGCCTAAGTACCATTGTCTTATGAAGTCCTTGAATTTCATGAACTGTTAATTACCTTCCGAGGTAAACACTAATACATTTGATAGATCTATTTGGTTTGACAGCCTTATCCTAGGGTATGTATCCTTGTGATCACCTGAAAGGGATATTATGTATAAGAGGTCGTTGGTATATGACAATATTACCTGTTGTAGGGGCGCCGTAAGTGATTCAGTTTGACGTGTGGGTTAACATTCAGTTGCTTGAGCTTAAGGCATTTATCGATATATATATATATATATATATATATATATATATATATATATATATATATATATATATATATATATATATATATATATATATATATATATATATATATATATATATATATATATATATATATATATATATATATATATAGGGTGGAGTTATTCTACAAAAAATCTTATAATAAAAAGGATAGGGTGAATTGTTGGGGTGACATGTGTCATCCTTTCAAATTAGTATTCCACATCATATTGCCATGTCAAGTCATCTAACTTTAAGAAAAATTGATTTTTTTTAAAATAATTTTCGAAATAAAAAAAAAATCCGTAAAAAAATCTTCTAAATTTGTTTTTCGAAATGTTTTTTTTGAAATTTTTTTTCGAAATTTTTTTTTTCGAAAATTTTTTACATAAATTTTTTTGTTCAAATTTTTTTTTTCAGAAATATTTTTTTCAAAAATATTTACTGCATCACAACTAAATTTCGAAGAAAAAAATTCGTAATTTTTTTTTTCAAAATTTTTTTTCGAAGAATTTTTTTGGAAAAATTTTCATTCTTTTTGACTGTATTATAGTTACATATTTATAAATCAATGTATTATAATTTTAATTTACTACATTATAGTGCATCCACCAATGTTTTAATTATGATGTACAAAATTATAACTATGATGCGGTAAACTATTACATTAATGCACCAATAATACAAGTGATTACTAGTGATATAATTTTTATTTTCCAACAGATAACTATAATGCATTTACTTATAATGTATCAATGTCATAATTATGATGCATTAAGGTTATAAATTACTACACCACTCGTGATGCACAAAACTTATAACTACAATGCGGTAAACTAGTATTATAATGCACAAAAAATACAAGAGATGCTAATGATATAATTTGTATTCTCTGACGGATAACTATAATGCATTTACTTATAATGTATCAATGTTATAATTCTGTTGCATTAAGGTTATAAATTATTTTGAAGTGGCCACGCCAACCTCCTGAAAAGGGAGGGCTTTACCTGGTTTGAGTCTGTGTGGCGGTGGGCTCAAACCCCGTGGATTAGTCGGCCAGTGAGTCGGAAATCACGGTTACAAAAAAGGTTATAAATTACTCCATCATTCGTGAAGCACAAAATTTATAACTATGATGCACTGGTTAAGTTTGGTGCATTAAGATTTCAACTTACTGCATCATAGTTATCCATATAGAAAATCAATGTTATATTATTAGTAATCACATGTATTTTTGGTGTGTGATAGTTATAATTTGTCACATCGTAGTTTTAAATGTGCTGCATCATATATATGAGAAATAAACCATAATTATAAGTTTTGTGAAGGAATTATGATGCAATAACTTAAAACCGTGACGCATTAACTTATAAATATGATGCTCTAAAATGTATAACTGTGATGCACTGGATTTTTATCAATGTGTTGTAGTGAATCACACTTAAAATTTCAGTGCATCAAAACTCTAAATATGGTGCATAAAGGTAATTAATAAGTTCCTTATTTTTTATATACTAAATCATCTACAATAACTGTAATGTACAAGATTTTTTTCCATAATAGTTTTAAAAAAATTATTAATTTTGAAAAGAAAAAACATTCGGAAAAAAGAAATTTTAAAAAACTTTCAAAAAAAAATTTTGTAAAAAAAATGGAAAAAAAATTCGAAAAGAAATATTTTTTGAAAAAAAAAAATTTTGAAATTTTTTTTTTTTGAAAAAAAATAATTTGTAAAAAAAATTTCGAAATTTTTTTTTGATTATTTTATTAAATAGATGATGTTTGATAGTGTTGTGAGAATGTGACACATGTCACTCTCACATTCATCCCTTCTTTTTTATTTATTCTATTATAAGGATTGTTTTATTTTATCCCAACTCTCTATATATATATATATATATATATATATATATATATATATATATATATATATATATATATATATATATATATATGTATATATATATATATATATATATATATATATATATATATATATATATATATATATATATATATATATATATATATATATATACATATGTATATATATATATATATATATATATATATATATATATATATATATATATATATATATATATATATATATATATATATATATATATATATATATATATATATATATATATATATATATATATATATATATATATATATATATATATATATATATATATATATATATATATATATATATATATATATATATATATATATATATATATATATATATATATATATATATATATATATATATATATATATATATATATATATATATATATATATATATATATATATATATATATATATATATATATATATATATATATATATATATATATATATATATATATATATATATATATATATATGATTTTAACATCAAAAAAGGGAAGTTGTTGAATGACGCACAATCATACTTTAGGAAAAAGTCAAAAATTTCAAAGCTTATAACGGATTCTGATGTTAGATTTGATAAAGCTTTGTGGTTGTTCAAGCTGGTTAGCTTGAGGTTAATGTAGCATTTCCGCTACATTCCATTGTACTTCATCGCTTTTTGGGAATATATTTTACCGGGGATGAGGCCCTTTTACCCAAAAAAAAGCTTTGTGGAAGAAATTTAGTGATACCGTAAGAAAGACAATTGATGACTAAAAGAGCTGCATCAAATGGTCATCGTCAATTATCATCGTCAATTTCAATACTACCCTAGGAAGACAATTGTTAACTAAAAAGCTTGTTTTATTAATCTTTAATTGAAGTACTCATTGTTTTTTTTACAAACTACTTGTAAACATGAAGATTTTTACACAATTTTATTTAGTTGTTAGTGTGTGTTACTATTTGTTGAAATTCAATGATTGTATTTTATAACATGAAATAAAAAAATATATACTTCACTGCATCAAAATATATCTGTTATGCAAAATTCACTGCATCAAAATGCCACTATGTAAAAAAGGTGTACTTAAGCTGCTATGTAAAAAGTAACTGCATCAATATGTAGAAAATAGCTGCATGAAATTGTCATTGAGACTCAAATCTCATTAAAGTGAGTAGCATTAGGTGCCCAGACCTTACCCTTTGCATCAGTAATCATAATAAACAAGCCAAATCAGGTCACCATTTCATCAGTTGGTTTTCTAGTTCTGTTAGAGAACGATTGCATTGTATATCGGACGACTCATTATTTTCTTATTTTCATCACTCTAGCATTTTACTTAATCTAGTCACGTTTTTGTTCTTAAATAGCTTAATTCTTGTTGATTTCATTTTTAATTTGTGTTTGTGGATTGTTTTACGCCTGGGTATTCAGTTTTTACAAAAAAAAATTAAAAAAAAAGTTTTACCTAAAAAGACGTGGCCAGGACTCGAACCTGCGCCACTCCTCTCACAACACAACACACATACCGCTCTGCCCTTGGGTCTTTTACTGATATACTTTCAATTCAAACTCTATTTAAGGCGGTTTTGTTCTGCTTATTAACAATCTGGTCACGTTTTTTTATTTTAAATAGCTTAATTCTTGTTGATTTCATTTTTAATTTGTGTTTGTGGATTGTTTTAAGCCTGGGTATTCAGTTTTTACAGAAAAAAAAAAGTTTTACCAAAAAGGAAGTGGCCAGGACTCGAACCTGCGCCACTCCTCTCACAACACAACACACATACCGCTATGCCCTTGGGTCTTTTACTGATATACTTTCAATTCAAACTCTATTTAACACGGTTTTGTTCTGCTTATTAATAATCAATTCGAGATTTATAAGCTCATTTCAAGCTTATTTGTTAAGCAAACGTCAAGCTTTTCATTTTTTCTTTGTTATTCTAGTAGTTTAGGACTTTTTGGTACTAAGTTTTTATTTTTCACGTTTTTCAATTATTTTTTATAATTATTTTAATACCCGTTTTTTATAAAATAGTTTTAAAATAGATTAATAGGTTTAAAAATTTACAAAAATTATTTTTAGGTTTTATATAAATAGATTTAGGTAAAAAATGCCACTATGTAAAAAAGGTGTACTTAAACTGCTATGTAAAAAGTAACTGCATCAATATGAGAAAGTAACTGCATCAATATTCAAAAGTATCTGTCACAAGTATTCAAAGTAGGTAAACCAGTATGTAAAAGCAACTGCATCAATATGTAAAAAGTAGCTGCATCAATATGTAAAAAGTAGTTGCATCAATATGTAAAAAGTAGCTGCATCAAATTGTCATCATCAATTTCGCCTAGATCTGAGACCAATTCTTGTCGCCGACGCCTCCTGAGATGTTTTCTTGATTTTTTCAGATGGTTGCATTCTTTCGTTTGTACATGTTCTGGAATTATGACCTTCTTTATTCCCGCATTTACTACATGTCCTCCGCTTGTCACTTGATTTAGCTGCTTCTTTTTCAATCTCAGCTTTTGACTTCCACCTCATATGAACACCGGATCCTTTATTTGAACTCACGTCTGAATTATTTATAACATTTGAAGTTGAGGTTGGCTCCTTCACACCAAGCATTGCACTAATAATATCTTTCGAGTTAAGTTTTGGAACCGTTGGAACATCGATTTTAGCTTTATTCAACAACTCCATCATTTGCTCCTTATAAATCTTCAACATGCCAAAGTCATGAACCAAGCGATCAATCGTAGATTCAAAAATCTCGTACAAATCAAAAACCTCACTTTGTAAAACCGAATCTGACCCACTGACAACTGTCCTAACTGTAGCGTTGAAAGGCTTAGCATCCATTGACCACCTTTTCTTCAAGTATTTCCGAGGAAACTCTTTCACATTGTTCATTCTCAACACGTAAAAAATGTGCCTACAAAGAAGACCATATGACTCGTAGTGTTTACAGCTACATTGAACTTCCATTTCAGATTTACAAAACTCCACCTGCATAACAGTTTTTAAAAATATTAAAATTTAAAAACACACTGCATCAGTGCTAAAAACTTACTGCATTATAGTTATAAACAATATAAGAACACATACCTGATAAACAACAAAGTTTTTTTCACCCCTGATTTTGTTCTCAGCTTGCATATCACGGATTGAATATCTCTCACCATTATCAACTTGGGCAACATTTTAAGAAGCATATATCTCATTTTGAACTTCCAAGAATATAGTTCGAGTATAAAGGGTACTTGCTTCTTTTTCATTCTGAAGATCAGTTTGGAGTTTAGGATTCTTATATCTTGAATCGTGATCGTTCTTACGCTCAATATACCTCTGGTACTCGATAGCCGTCTCATAATGACTAAGAAATTCAACAAGTGTCAAATATTTACTTGTCCATTTACCAAAGAAATGGTTCTCGCTTTCGGACCTAGAGGTGGTACGCATGAGGCCTGCCATAAGCACATCACGCAAGTATGCCGGGATCTAGCTTTCCCGTAGGTCAAACATATCTTGTAACCATTTGTTATCACCAAGTTAGAAATCCTCAATCATACGTTCCCACTCTGCTTCAAATTCAAAAGGCAAAATCAGATCGGTCCAAACTATATCACATATACACCGTTTGAAATTTGTGTTTTTGCAGATTGAAGTCCCCACCTGAAAATTCATAAATTTATAAAACTACTGCATTAAAGTATAAATATAGTGCATTAATATGAAAAATTTCCAAACAACTCTAGCTCTAAAAACATGACTTTAAAAAATACTGCATCACAGTGTAAAGATAGTGCATTAATTTGAAAAAAACAAATAAACAGTAATAGATACTTTAAGAAACCAAAACAATTTTCCATGTTGATCACTGAGTCACTTAAAACGTGCACGAGAAACAAAGCCAAAAAAGGTAAACCAGGACAGTAATGTTTTAAAACAGACAAGTGAGAGCATACCTTTGTAACCAACTTTTGCATGATATGCCACATACAAAAACGGTGTATAGTATTTGGGAAGTATTCTGGTACTACGATCTTTATAGACGGGTCCTGATCGGTAATTACAACTTGTGGATCTGTACCAAACGCCTTTTTGAATTGTTCAAGTAGCCATTGGTAAGCACCAACCGATTCATCAGATAGTAAACCCGCAAAGAAGGTTATACAGCGGTTGTGATTATTAATGCCGGTAAAAGGGACGAACACCATCTTGTACCTACATTTTAATATACAAAGAAATAAACTAAAATACTAAATAAAGCTGTAAAACACGATTAAATTTTTTGATAGAGAATTAAGATAGAATATACTTGTTAGAACGAAAAGTAGCATCAAATGAGACGATATCACCGAAAACACCATAGTCCTTAATTGCTTGCTCATCAGCCCAAAAAAGACCAACCAATTTATCGTCAACACCTAAAAAAAAATTAAATAAGAAACTAATAGAAAATAAAATGTTGTATGAACTGCATCAAAACACAAAAATGAACTGCATTACCTGATTTGTATTCAACATAGAATCCTGGCGAATGTAACTTTTTGCTCAAAAGTTTCTCAACGGCCATCTGTGCATCACGATCATGAAGAAACAAGTTCACTTTCTTCTTCAAATTCTTACAGTCAACCACTGTAGCTCCAATTCGATCTAAACCACCACACAACTGTTTCAACAATTTAAACCCCGTAGAAGGACCAAAATTAGCATTAGAAGCCTGAAACAGAAAATGTTGCTTTGTGAATCCCAATTCCCGAGAACTATTCATGAATATCATATCCTTTTCGGCTACCAGAGGATGGTTGTGTCCTTCTATAAAAGTGTACACTCTATAAAGACCTCCTGGAATCTTCTTAATACGAATTTTAGCCAAACAACCACATCTACTAGAGCCTCGATTCCTTGTCTGCTTTACTTCAACATTCCCATCCGTAGTAAAGTCACTAACGTCAGATATAACCTCCTTAGGCTTATTAGCAGCCTCTTTAGGTTCAGGATTGATACCTTCTTTTGAACATACAAACCACTTCAAGCTTGGTGGTTCACCATCTTTAGGTTTATAATGCCCACCCTTTCTAACATCAAACCGGCCCTTTTACCATAATCCTTATAGAAATCATAAGCTTGATCAATAGACACAAACGTAGCACCTTCCAAAGGTACATCGCCAATACCTTTATCTGGAAACCACGTCCTGTTTCCATCATCATCACAAGTATAATAGCCAACATGATCCTTGACATGAACAA
This sequence comes from Glebionis coronaria, assembly GCA_025667525.1. NCBI lineage: Eukaryota > Viridiplantae > Streptophyta > Magnoliopsida > Asterales > Asteraceae > Glebionis > Glebionis coronaria. The sequence continues at coordinate 383,193 of JANFOE010000875.1, read as the reverse complement.
TCTCAAAATCTGTATGTTTAAAAACAAAATGAATAGTTAATGCATCAATGATATAAATTAAGTGCATCACAGTATAAACTTCTACACATAACATAATTTAGCCTAAACGTAACCTACACATAATCAACAACTATAAAGCCCGTTGGAAACTTTTTTGGAACAGTGGCTTATATCATCAACTATTAAGCCCGCTGCAAGCCCACTGTAAGCTCGCTGCAAGCTCGCTGCAAACCCGCTGCAAGCTCGCTGCAAGCCCGCTACAAGCTCGCTACAAGCTAGCTCCAAGCCCGCTGCAAGCCTGCTGCAAACTCGCTGCAAGCCAGCTGCAAGCACGCTGCAAGTTCTAAGTATTATTGCATTTTACTAACAAAATAAGCAAATCTTAAGGGGTGTTTGGGATTGCTTATCATCATAGCATCTTTTCTTTGTAAATGAGCATATGTATCATCATAGAACCATTACATATTTAAGACCGGAATTGTATGTAGCTGTTATGTTGTACTGTAGTATGGCATTTGCATGGACCGATTTAGGCTTAAAAATATCGACCAAACCACTTACCTTGGTTTGTTTTCTCCCATAGTTGTCATACCAGTACCATTTGGAAATTTGAGCAGGATATTGCTTGGTATAGTAGCTAGACATGTCGAATTTACCGAGCCTATCAAGCACAACCGAGCTATATAATCCTGCTTACTGTCTTTCTTTTTGAGTCACCGTTTAAGCTTCTTAGTTAAATTTAGTTGTAATGTTTCAAAAAAATGTTTAGTTGTACATTCATTCGAATTGTACTATATTTGAATTGTACTGTAAAGTTCTCATATTTTCCAAGTTTGGACCATATCGATAAATATTGAGCTAAAATAAGAGTGACTTGGTGAAGAAGGCTGAAGCAAAAGTCAGATTTCAACATAATTTTGTCCTTATAATGAGTTTACAAATCGTCTATCACTCTATCGTTCCTTATGTCTGTTAGCAAACATGTTTGTTTGGGTGTTTTCTTGATATTGCTTGGTTGAAAATCATCGACAGATAATTCAAAATTGCGGTTAAAGGAACTGGAATTTGAGGGAAGCTAACTTCTTAAGGAAGTGATTTAAGGTCTTCATTCATGCCTTGGAGTTTTCCCTATTGTTGGTCATTGCTCATATATTTTATTGTTAAATACCCGATTACGAATCTTATTAGATAACTATTCATGTCTATTTCACGGATAAGTTTGTTTAATTAATTTGTTTTGTAAGATAATATAAATCATGGGAATAAGTTCATCAGATTGCAAGGGGTTGTTGAAATTTGGAAAAGCTGATAAGGTCATTTTTTAGCTTTCATTTTTTAGCTTATACGGCTGAGCTTATGGCTTAGTAAAGCCATGAGCTTACAGTGATATGCTCAGAAGCTCAAAATTTAATCAAAACTTCTTGCAAAGTTACAAAGTTGCCTCTTTGTGTGTTCAAATTACAGGGTCAATCCTAGAAATGCAAATTTTCCTATGCAATTTATAGCCCTTATTAGTTTCTTGGGAGACCTTTTCCATGGACGGCTTGCTTTGTATTACTCAATGGGTGTACTTATGTTATATATGAGCTTGTATGATATGATCCTGTATGAATCGAGCTTATTTAATCTTAGCAACGAATCGAGAGCAAACTCAAGCATACTGATATTGATGAATATGCGCATGGTTGAGCTAAAAACTACCCATTTTGAGATCAAATAGCTAAAAAAACGATATGTATTTATATACTAACGTTTGTAAGAATTTTGTACAAAGATATATATACTAAGTAGCGAGAATCTTGAAATCTTTTTTACACCCAAACAGACACTTTAACTAAGTATTTTTGAAAAAGTCAACTTTTATCAAAATATGGTTAAATAAGTTGTTTAGCTTATTAAGTCATATATGCTTTATTTGTGAGCTTATTTGAGATTTTCTTGTTCAGACCTAGTTTTTTTCATTGATTTTCGAAACTTACGGCTTATAGTAGTTCTAACCTCACTACTTTATATCATCAAAAACGTCATTAAGCCTAGAGTTGAACAGTGTTTTAAATCAACCAAAATTTCATGAAGCCTAAGAAAACTCTATAAACCTATAGTAGTTCTAACCTCATGAAAACCTAAACTAAAATAATCATGTCCGAGACATCTACTGCATCAATTTGTTTAACTATATGCATCAATTATCAGAAATCTATAAAAATCATAACAACGCCTAAACATCAGATGTAAACCGATCAAAAGCCTAACTAAACATTATAAACATACACAAAACTAAAAATATAACAAAAAACATGTAAAAAAAATATACTGAATTAACTGAAAAATTAACATGCTACCCTCATTATCAGCTGCAATCGAATTAGATCGCGATGTAAAACAATTATTACTCGTTGATGTAGAACAATCATCAATGGTTGATGTAGAACAATTGTTATTGGTAGTTGTACTAACAGACATCTTATTCAATTACCGACGAGTGGTTATTAATGGTGGAGAAGCGGCGGAGCATGCGAGTGGTTATTTTAAGCATGTATTTCAAGTAATTAAGATGGATAGCAGTGGAGCATGCGAGGAGGGAGTTGGTGCTTATTTGTATAAAGTTTATATTATTTTCCATCCTTTGAAATGAATAAATGACTTTTAAGTTTTTGATGAATGTGATGTGTTGGTAACTATTTTTGGGACTAAACGCTGCTCTAATTTCATATATATATATATATATATATATATATATATATATATATATATATATATATATATATATATATATATATATATATATATATATATATATATATATATATATATATATATATATATATATATATATATATATATATATATATATATATATATATATATATATATATATATATATATATATATATATATATATATATATATATATATATATATATATATATATATATATATATATATATATATATATATATACATATATATATATATATATATATATATATATATATATATATATATATATATATATATATATATATATATATATATATATATATATATATAATATATATATATATATATATATATATATATATAGTGAGGTTATTCTAAAACATATCTTATAATAAAATAAATAGGGTAAAATCTTAGCCCTTGGATCAATACTATCAAAAATTGATCAAAAATTAAAGAAAAAATGGTGTCTTTTTATAAACTATCAAACTTTAGGGTATCTTTTCTAAAATCTAAATTTGTTTTACATAAAACTCATCCCCGTCATTAATTTAACACTCTGGATCTCACTTTCTCTCTCTCTAAAAATACTTTATCTCACTAAAGCTTCACACACATCTTAATATCACGATGTATTCATCTTTTCAACATCAAATACAATCGAATAATCTTTTTATCATCGCATCACGATTGATTATCACGATCCAGTAATATTTTTATCGTCGAATCTCGGTCGCTTATCACGATCGATACCCACGACATCGTAAGTTTATTTGTAACCTATATCTTGTTACTTAATCGATTTACTAATTTTGATTTCAAAAATCTAGCTTTATTTGACCTCTTACGATTTGAAGTTTTTATGTTTAAGAAAGTTGCATACAAGGTGTTTGCTAAAATGTCTCAACTAGACTTTACAAATGTGTTTTGGTAAAATTATAACTGTAATGTAGTATGATTTTTGTGTGATGTACTAGAAAGTGATCAGAGATACAGTAGGATTGTGTGTGGTAGAGTGGAACATGTACTAAGATGCATTATAGTTATTTCTACTGCATTACAGTTCAAATTTTAATGCACTGTAATGCAGTAGGTCACTTGCATTGTTCTTTCTACTACATTACAGTTTAATTTTAATGCACTGTAATGCAGTAGGTTACTTGCATTGTTCTGTCTACTGCATTACAGTTTAAATTTTAATGCACTGTAATGCAGTAGGTTACTTGCATTGTTCTTTCTACTGCATTACAGTTTAATTTCAATACATTGTAATGCGGTAGGTTACTTCCATTGTTCATATGCATGATTTACTGCATTATAACTTTATTTCTACTACATTAAAGTTTAAATTTTAATGCGTCGTAATAGAGTATGTTACATGGGTTGTTCATATGCATGATTTACTACATTACAGTCTTGTTTCTACTGCATTATAGTTTAAATTTTAATGCATTGTAGTGCAGTAGGTTACTTGCAATGTTCTTGCTACTGCATTACAATTTAATTTTAAGGCATTGTAATGGAGTAGGTTACTTACATTCTTCATATGCATGATTTACTGCATTAAAAATTTATTTCTACTACGTTAAGGTTTAAATTCGAAACACAGTAGGTTACTCGTGTTATTCATATGCATTATTTACTACATTACAACTTTATTTCTACTACATTACAACTTTATTTCAACTGTATGATAATTTTAAATTCTAATGCATCACATAATATATATTAATACTTTCATATATAATTCTTGAACTATTCTACAGGTAAAAAGGCACAGGAAAAATAACCCAAGGGACAAAGGAAGATGCATTTAACAAGCTGCAAAAAAACGATAAGTGACAAAGCAGGTGACAATGCAAGGTGCATTTAACAAGCCACAAATACTAGATTGCATCCTCTAATACCAATGATACACTCCAATTCAAAGACAGTGTGGCACAAAGAAGCATAGAACGCGTAACAAGGGTTATTGGAGGATACTCGTGGATCGTTTGAAAATATTGTTTAAATTTTATTTGATTTAATACTTTGGAATACTTAATGTCTACACAATATTGTACATTTTGATGATGACAGTGTTTGTTCGTACTCATATTTTATATTCAACTACATTTTGTATTTCATTCTACTGCATTATAGTTATATTCTGTTGCACTACATTAATATTCTACTGCATTGCAGTCATACATTAAGCATCACAATATATTTTGTTAATGCATTAAAGTTATAAAGTAAGTACATCTCAGTTTAAAAAGTTAATGCATTAAAATGTATCTTAATGCATTACACTTAAAATTAGTACATCTCACTTCAAATTCTATTACCTGAGTGTATAACAGTAAAAAATAAAAGAAAAAAGTAGAAAAGACTAATCCTTTTCGGTATTGTAGATTCTTTTAAACGAGCTCTCTTTGGCAAATCTTTTTTCTTTTCTTGGATTTCTTTGATGTTGGTAATAATTTGAAGTCTTGGAATTGTGACATCCTTTCTCTCCACAAACGAACAAACGAACAAGCCATTCTCTTCGATAGTCCTTCAGCTCTTGGTCTAAACCTTGAAAAGTATCTAGAACGTTTAGTAGTAATAACGATGTAATGCAGTAAAAATAACGTTTAGTGTTAATCCTACTTAATCACAGTTATAGTTTTACCAAATCACATGCATAATATTAGTTTACTCCATCATAATATGAATTCTACTCAATCATAGTGTTAATCATACTCAATCACAGTTATAATTTTACCAAATCACATGCATAGTATTAGTTTACTCCATCATAATATGAATTATACTCAATCATAGTGTTAATCCTACTCAATCACAATTATAATTTACCAAATCACATGCATAGTATTACTTTACTCCATCAAATCATAGTGTTAATCCTACTCAACCACATTTATAATTTTACCAAATCACATGCGTAGTATTACTTTACTCCATCATAATATGAATTCTACTCAATCATAGTGTTAATCCTACTCAATCACAGTTATAGTTTTACCAAATCACATGCATAGTATTACTTTACTCCATCATAATATGAATTCTACTCAATCATAGTGTTAATCCTACTCAATCACAGTTATAGTTTTACCAAATCACATGCATAGTATTAGTTTACTCCATCATAATATGAATTCTACTCAATCATAGTGTTAATCCTACTCAATCACAGTTATAATTTTACCAAATCACATGCATAGGATTACTTTACTCCATCATAATATAAATTCTACTCAATCATAGTGTTAATCCTACTCAATCACAGTTATAATTTTACCAAATCACATGCATAGTATTACTTTACTCCATCATAATATGAATTCTACTCAATCATAGTGTTAATCCTACTCAATCACAGTTATAGTTTTACCAAAGCACATGCATAGTATTAGTTTACTCCATCATAATATGAATTCTACTCAATCATAGTGTTAATCCTACTCAATCACAGTTATAATTTTACCAAATCACATGCATAGTATTAGTGTACTCCATCATAATATGAATTCTTCTCAATCATAGTGTTAATCCTACTCAATCACAGTTATAATTTTACCAAATCACATGCATAGTATTAGTTTACTCCATCATAATATGAATTCTACTCAATCATAGTGTTAATCCTACTCCATTACAGATCTAATTGTACCAAATCACATGAAAAATCAATCACTTTTACTTATTTCTAAACAAAATGAAAATACTAATATATCATAACTCATGCATATGAACATCAAAAAAGATCAATGAGCATCATGGTTCAACTTCTACCAATTCACATGCATATAATCACTTTTATTCATTTATATAAAACAATAAACACCAATAAAACCTAACTCATGCATACGAACATCAACAAATATCCTACAACATCACAGTGCAATTTCTACCAAATCACATACATATTCAGTCACTTTTACTTAGTTCCGATAAAATAAAAAACAATTATAAATCTTAACTCATTCATATGAAAAATAGCAAATATCCTACCACATCACAGTGTAATTTCTACCATATCACAGGCATACTTTATCACTTTTACAAATAACTTTTACTGCATTACTGTTACGTTTTACTACATTACTTTATATCCTACAACATCATAAATCAAATTCTACCAAATCACATGCATACTCATTCACTTTTATTCATTTTTTGACAAACAACAAACACTAAAAAAACAACTTATGCATATGAACATCACCAAAAGACCCTAGAGCATCACAGTACAACTTCTACCAAATCACTTTTACCAAATCACAATACATCCTACAACATCATAAATCAAATTCTACCAAATTACATGGAGATATTACAACAAACACCTTGTGTGCATGTTTTATATACACTTTCATTTGCCTTTTTTCTCAAACACACACTAAATCACCATATTAAATCAAATTACATGCGTATGAACAGTAGCAAAGATCCTACAACATAATAGTGCAATTTCTACCAAATGACAGGCATACTTTATCACTTTTACTCAATTTTAGAAACATGTCAAACACAATTATGGCCTAACTCATGCCTGTAAACATATCCTACAACATCATAAATAAAATTCTACCAAATCACATGCATACTAATTAACTTTTATTCATTTTTTGACAAACAATAAACACTAAAAAAACAACTTATGCATATGAACATCACCAAAAGACCCTAGAGCATCACTGTACAACTTCTACCAAATCAATTTTACCAAATCACAATACATCCTACAACATCATAAATCAGATTCTACCAAATTCCATGTATACATTACAACAAACACCTTGTGTGCATGTTTTATATACACTATCATTTGCCTTTTTTCTCAAACACACACTGAATCACCATATTAAATTAAATTACATGCGTATGAACAATGGCAAAGATCCTACAACATAATAGTGCAATTTCTACCAAATCACAGGCATACTTTATCAATTTTACTCAATTTCATAAACATGTCAAACATAATTATAGCCTGACTCATGCCCGTGAACATCAACATACATCCTACAACTTCATAAATAAAATTCTACCAAATCACATGCATACTCATTCACTTTTATTCATTTTTTGACAAACAACAAACACTAAAAAACAACTTATGCATATGAACATCACCAAAAGACCCTAGAGCATCACAGTACAACTTCTACCAAATCACTTTTACCAAATCACAATACATCCTACAACATCATAAATCAAATTCTACCAAATTACATGTAGACATTACAACAAACACCTTGTGTGCATGTTTTATATACACTATCATTTGCCTTTTTTCTCAAACACACACTTAATCACCATATTAAATTAAATTACATGCGTATGAATAGTAGCAAAGATCCTACAACATAATAGTGCAATTTCTATCAAATCACAGGCATACTTTATCACTTTTACTCAATTTCATAAACATGTCAAACACAATTATAGCCTAACTCATGCCTGTGAACATCAACATACATCCTACAACTTCATAAATAAAATTCTACCAAATCACATGCATACTCATTCACTTTTATTCATTTTTTGACAAACAACAAACACTAAAAAACAACTTATGCATATGAACATCACCAAAAGACCCTAGAGCATCACAGTACAACTTCTACCAAATCAATTTTACCAAATCACAATACATCCTACAACATCATAAATCAAATTCTACCAAATTACATGTAGACATTACAACAAACACCTCATTTATTTTATTATAAATATTGTTTTATTTTACCCCAACTCTATATATATATATATATATATATATATATATATATATATATATATATATATATATATATATATATATATATATATATATATATATATATATATATATATATATATATATATATATATATATATATATATATATATATATATATATATATATATATATATATATTGGGATGGGAAACATTTAGACAAGATTGTATAATTTTAACGTCTCTTTTAAGGTCGTTGTATATGATTGTGTGCGATGTAAAATGAGTAGCGCCCCTATGTGGTATTCCGCTACGTGGTAATTTGGGGGTGTTACACATAGTATGATTAGCATTAGCACATTTTCTACATTTCACACAAAGAAACTTAACATACATAGCATTCAAATCATTCAAATCGTCATTACATGCGAATACCTATGGTGTTCTTCTACTTCCTTCATCTTCCTTTGACTCTTGTGTTTCTGAACCTTATCATTCACTTGAGTGCTCTTAAGCTAAGGTCGGCTAACACTAGCAGTGGAGACTACTCCTGTAGTAGAAGACACACGAGTGTTAGTGTTTAAAAAGTCTGAGGCGATTGACTAACTTTGTTTGTGGGTTTAGTGGTCATTCAATACATCCTTGGTTTAATCATATTATTGTGCTTAACCCTTGGTGCTAGAGTATCCCTTATGGGTTGAGTCTGTGGTAACCTTTACTTTCCATCCATCTTAGGGGCAAACACAGGTTTTGCAAAAGAGGAATTTGAAAAAGCGGATGGTTTTCCCAAGATAGAGGGCCTATTCACTTTATAGGCATTGGGTTGTCTAACAACCGATTTCTTAACGCTAGGTTCCACAACTTTACCACCCATCTTAGCAACGAGTTTCTTCAACTCTGCTATTGTATGTCTTTTTCTTATAATTGAGCTTTCAAATCCGCAATATCAAAACTTTTTTCGTTTAGTAATCGACATGACTCAGATAATTTTTCTTCCAAAGGTGTATCATTTGACAAGCTGCCAACTTTGTTTGCAAAGCAAGTTCAAGTGAATGACAATGTTTTTGAAGATAATCATATCTATGTTGAAGTGACGAAAACTATTTTTGGTCAACTTTATTCGAAAGCTCAGTTTCAAGACGTTCACACTCTTTGACTTGATCAAGATATTTGCATGCAACATCAGAATATTCATCAATATCAGCACAAGATGTAACATAAACACATATAATATCTTTTGAGAGGCATTCTTGCAAGAGTAGATCATATGCTATCGAAAATTCGTCTCTTTCAGGTTGATGGTCGTTCACTTCTTGTTCAAGAGATTCCACATATTTTTTAAATCATCAAACATTTGTTGCTTAATTAATGTTTCAAATTCCAAAATATGTTTTTGAGTTCTTTCCGCAAGCGGAATCAAAATACTTTTCACAAGCACAGTTATATCATGAGGAATTTCTTTGTTGCCTTTCAAACGTTCACGTTCTTTCTAGTCGTCATCAACAACCTTTTTGAAATTTTAGATGTTTTGTTTAAGAAAACTAAGTGCTTGCTTACTCTTGCTTACAGAAGCTTTATATGGAAAGTACTCAATAAATTTGGAAACATTAGTTTTCTTAGTGGCAAAAACTTGTCTCCATTTAATTCTTATTTGTTCACATTCAAAAAATATTTGCTCACGAGACTTCTGTTTTTGTGGTTTGAAAATTTCATAAAGACTATTTTCATAAGCATAATTATATGGTTTCACAAAGTCTTTATTAACCAATGATCTACTCTCCTCTTCAAAAATTAGTGACTCGTCACTATCAGGCCTAGCAATTAAACAATCAATGTCGTTCTATTGGGACTCCTTAAGATATAGGCGCGGGTTCTTAGATTGAGCTTGCTCGAGGTACTTAGGACTAGCAAAACTAGCTTTACCCTTGAAAAACGAACGAGGTGCCAACATTCGCATGGTTTGAATAGATTGATTTGTTTTATAAACAATTTTCTTATAAAAATCAATTTGAACTTCAAGTTCCACGACTTTCTCAATGTCTTTATCTTGTTTAATTTTGAAATCTTTTTGCAAGTTAGCAACCTCTTCTGTTTTCGTAGTGACTAGTTTAGTTTTATCCTCTTGAAGAAAATCAATCTTTTGAGTTAACTCATTCACTTTGGTGGTAGCAAGATACGTTTTGTGTCGTTCCGTACTTAAAGAGTTGTTGTACTTATTTAGTTTCAAAAACATCCTTTACAGTAGTAACGACACCCCCTTTGTACCTTGCAAGCTCTTTGTCTTTTTGTATAAGCTCAGCTCTAGAGCTTGCAAGAAGCTCACTAGATTTTATAACTGCAACTTTGCTTTCTTTAAAATTTTGAGTGAGCGTAGCGTTTGACTTCTTTGATTGCTTTTGACTCTTTCTAGTTTCTTTGACATCTTTTTGTAAAGAAGCAATTAAGTTAGCAAGCGCAATACGCTCCTCATCATCATCATACTCGTTTGCATGTTGATCATCCTCAGACTTATTATTGCACATGTCTGATGAATCGGGTGTGGTATTGCTATCAACTGTTTCCATTATACATGTGCCATTAATGGCTTTGGGTAGCTCACAATGCTCATGAATATTACCAAACACATTATATTCCTCTTCAGTGTGTACCTTATCGATTGGCTCAGTATCAAAGATAGGACCATTGTCATCTTCAGTGACGTTGAGAACTTCTTCAACCTTTGCCATGAACGAGTAACGTGCTTCAAGTTCTTGGTCGAAGGATTCATCATTAGTATCATCAAGCATTTCTTCTTCCTCAACCGACAATTTAACCCTAGCTTCCATCTTCTTGCATAGCAGCATCTTTTGCTTATGATAACCAGAGTCCCTAACCCGTTTCGGCTTCCTACATTCCTTTGCCATATGCCCATAACCTTGACAATTAAAGCACTGAATCCCACTTTGCTGAACCACTTGATTTCCAACAGTTTCCCTATTCCCAACAACAGTAGTAATCCTCTGAGTATCATACTTAGTAGTTTGTCGATCATACCGTGCAGAACCCTCAACATGTGTTGGATTACGTCGATCATACATAGGAGGACTTTCATCATGTTGACGTGTGTCATACCTTCGAGGACTCTCAACATATTGGTTCCTTGTGTTAGATGATGTTCAAAGATTGTTGTTGGTGGGTTTGAAGATTTTATTGTAGGTCTTCATAATGAAAGCAATTTGTTGGTTCATCTCCATATCCTTTTGAGCTTATTCTTCATCATTGTCCTCTTCAGATGATGGCTCAGATGATGGTGATGGTGCTCTTGGTTCTTTTCCTCGTGATCTTGTGGGAGTTGAAGACTTGGATGAAGTGGAGTATCTTGGTGAGGATGATTGAATGGAGTATGACTTTGGAGCACGAGAGCGATGATCTTGGACGTGTTGAGTGGTAGACACTAAAGCAAGTGGATTAGCAGTCTTTGCTACCCGTTCAGCTCGAAGTTCATTTGCCTCATTCTGAAATTGTTTCAAAATGTCAAAGAGCGTGTGATAGTTGACCGCGTCCAACTTATTTTGTTGTTTCACCAAAGTTACAAATCGTGTCCACTCTGGTTGAAGTTGCTGTAGAAATTGCACATTGACTTGCATGGTGGAGACTTCCAAGTTGTTTCTTGTCATGTCATTCATCATCTTATAGAATCTTGAATAATATGAATCAATTGATTCCCCATCCAATGAAGTAAACTTACCAAAGTTCCAAAACAAGTTTGTTTTGACATCTTGTTTGTTTAGTGATTCTCCTTGTTGCAGACATTCAATGGCAAACCACATTTCTTTTGCAGTAGAGCATGCATCAACCGTTGAGTAAATATCATCCCCAATCCCACTTAGAATCAAATAGATTGCTTTCTTCTCTACATCAATCCAAGCACGGTTCTCTTTCGAAGTATTCTCATATATTTCCATAATAGTCTCCTCAGCGGCACCTTGCGTCAAGTCGGTTGCTGGAGTTGCCGTAATAGTGATTGTAGTGGGAGTATAGGGTCCGTCTGTGATGTAACGGCGAAGAACATCACCATTAGGTTTTGTTTCAAGATATCGAAGAAATCGTGATTGACATTGTGCATATCGATCGAACACAAGCATTGGTGTTGTCTCTTTGTTACCCGCCACCATGATGTTGTTATTTGTAACACGATACTCAGTAGTAGAATCCATCTCGAAAATGAAGTGAATAGGATTTTAAGTAGATTTGTTGTTAGTAGTTTGTGGTTGATATTCCGAGAAACTTTGTGAAAAACCCTAAACAATGTCTTCGCAAGAAACCAAAAATTCTTAGACAAAAAAACTCGCGAATATTAAAAATTTTCAAAAACACGTTTTTGAAAATTTTATAACACAAAAATTCGGAATATGTTACTGTGTTAAATGTCGGAATAACTTTCCTAACAAATGTCGGAATTCAGATCTTATGCTAATGTCGGAATACTCAAACGGCCCAAAAGTCGGAATGTGTTGAAATCAGAAGTCGGAATCCAAATCGTGTAAGCCTAAAGTCAGAATCCAAATGTAGTTTGAATGTCGGAATGTTTGCTTAACAGAAATTCGGAATCCAGGTTGTAAAATTCGGAATCCACAAATGTAGAAGTCGGAATACAGTTTCTGCACAAATGTCGGAATCTTCAATCTTCATAAAAGTCGGAATCTTCAATCTTTACAAAAGTCGGAATCTTGAATTTTCACAAAAGTCGGAATGCTAATCTTCACAAAAGTCAGAATCTGGAATCTTCACTAAAGTCGGAATGTTGATTCTTCGCAAAAGTCGGAATCTAAATCTTCTTAGAGGAAGTCGGAATCTGTAATTTATATGAAAGTCGGAATCCGAATGATGTTGAGATTTCGGAATGTGTGACCTTTTCAAAAATCGGAATGAAGAATATGTATGAGAAGTCGGAATAATGATTTCCTTTTCAGAAGTCGAAAAACATATCAGATACACAAGTCGGAATTCAGATACTATATGAAAGTCGGAATCCTAATGCAATATGTAGCAAAAGTCGGAATAATTTTGGGTACAAGATGTCGGAATATGTAATATGGAGGGAAAAATGTCGGAATACTTAAACCTGCATTATGAAAACTTGAACTTACCAAAAACTTGATATGACGAACTTTTTACCCAAAAAATCAAGCCAAAACTTCCAATATTTTCGTGAAAATCACCAAAATGAATAACACAAATTCCTACCACAACTTTGTAGGCAATTTGTATGAAGATTTAGAGCTCGAAAACACAAGTTTTTTTTAGAAGAGATGATTTGATGATAAAATCACACGAATCAAAAACAATAACCACAAACTAGACACGAATCTACCCCATGGTGACTGATACCAAATGTTGTCCCTAATTATATAATGATAGATTAAAGAAATGAGATGAAAACAAAATATGAATTTCTAGAGAGAGAAAGTAGAGAGAGAAGGTAGAGAGAGAGAGATGATTAACTATGTGAATATTAGATTAAGAAAATGAGAACTATCAACCCTCCTAACATACTAGGAGGGTGCTTATATAGTTCACCCACATGCGGGCTTTCTATTGGACTATATTTGTTTTGGGATGGGCTTGTATAAATGCTTAGTACCTTGAAAGAGGCCTTTTAAGCTAGCCATCAAGCCCGTAATGTCACGACTATTTTAACTAACTATTACAACGTTCTAATAAATGTTACGATATAAACCTATGAACGAACATTCTCGTTTGTCTCAACATTTTGAGGCTAACACAACAATACCTCCCGAGGTATGCTTGTTCCCACTGCCTTCAATCAAACACCCCCTAAATGCCCTTTTATCCACTGTTTTGGGTTTGGTTCGCGGCTGTTCACACAAAAGCACCACTGAGACCTTATAGGTCTCGGTTGTACATACCAAAAGCCCACCGAGAGCCTCTATGCTCTCGGTTTTCATGTCTAACACCAAAACCCCGACTTGTTTAAGATCAATTACATGTTTAAAAATCCAAAACCGTGTGTTGTTATTATACCAAAGTGGGTTCGTGAATTAATGAAAAGAATAAGAAGATGATTACCTTAATTCGTGATTAGGGATTGATTATGAACACGCAAACCAAATCAAATACTAAAACCAAAAACCGTCCCCCTTTGTGTTTGTTCTAGCCGGCGGCACCCCCAAGGTAGAAACCTTAATTCTTTTTTTTGTGTTTGTTAAAATGAAATGCAAACTGAGCATTTTGTTTCCTGTGATAGTTTTTTTAAACCGGGCCGGGCTTAAGCCCATTTCCTTTCCTTTGTTTTCTTTAAAAACCGCCATCCCACAACAATGTTATACATTTCATTTTCTCTTCGACTCTATTAATTTATCATGTATTTAAATGTTCAGGTTTCGTGATTTAATTTCTCGTGTTGAAAACCCTGAACGTATTAGTGATTAACTGAATAAATAGAATTTACATGATACTTGAATAATTACAATTATTTATTATCTGAATAACTAATTTTTATAACGTTAATTAAATTCATGACTGCGTATAATTAATGTTCTTATATTTTAAATACGGGTTTTACATAAGTGGTTTCCAAGCTTAAACCCTAGGTCATCTAGGCCTAAATAGGTAATCCTAAACACCCCTTTGAGTGACAGTATTAAAATTTTAACAAAGGAAGTTGCAATAAAAAGTAAAATTATGCACACTATAGTATGAAACTAAAGCACACATAAGAAAGGAAGGAAAATACAAACAATAAGTAGCTAAAAAGAAGACTACAATAAGCCATAAGCAAATAAGCTGTTTTGAGAAAAAATAAGTAAACTAGCAAAGAGGAAACTCACATTGAGTCACCCTACAATCCATGGTGCCCAGGCTTGCTATGAGCTTGATTTCACCTTTTTGGAACTTATTCTACTACAGAATAAGCTTTTACATGAGCTTATGAGCTTCTGAGCTCTACAACAGAACTAGTGAAATGAAAAGGGAGAGAATGTCTTCTTTGTGGTTCTTGAAACAACAAAAGCAAACACAAAGAGATAAAAGTAATAAAAAGCACTAAGCTGATAAGCTCAACTTATTGGTTAAGCTAGCTTATGGGCTTATTGCTTAGAATGAACAAGAACTCAGAAACTTAATTTTTTAAGAACTTTTGGAATAAAAGGCTTACAAGATATTTAAAAGAAAAAAAGGATAACACTTTCCAATAACCTAAACTTATATCTTGATTGTCAGTCAAGCTATAAGCTAGCTTATTTCAAAATGGATCTCAAAAAGCACCCAATTAGTTGAAACCTTTTTGATAAATAAAGAAAATGGAATTTTTTGCAAATAATTAAAATGATAGAAAGATAAACACTATCAAATAAAATTAACTTATAGCTTATGTAATAAGATATAAGCCAACTTATCAACGATGGATCTACAAAGAACCAAGGTGATTGATTTTTGAACAAACTAAAATTTAAATGACAAATATTAAAAAGACAAGAAATTTAAATTGCAATAAACTTAAATGGAACTCAATCTTCTTTCATTTAAATTATATGAAATTACAAGAAAATTAAAGAAAATTTGGAACATTTGATACTAGCTAATACTGCTACTATTTATACTACTTGATTACAATGTAAATAAGTTGAAAACCTAAACCCTAATTCGTATGGATCTCCCAAAATTGCCCCTTGAATATGTTGAGTATATGCTTCTTGATTCTCTCTTCTAGACGCTTCTTTGAGGATACATATGATTTGCAAGAAGGTAAGTTGATCTTGAGCGTTGATATAGTGTGGGGAACATGCCAAATCATGCACACCACAATTTGGTATTCTTCTTGCTATAACCTGTGAGTTCTCTGAGCTGTAGTAGGACCATGAGTGTTGTGGCTTGTCAGTTGAGCACATGGGTTGGTTTATGGATGGGTAAAGTTAGTTTCCCCCTTGGTAATTTTCAAAATCCCTCTCATATGAGTTGGATGGTATTTTAGGCAATTAGGTTTAGCGTTCTTGGTAATTACTAGTAATAAATCCAAAAGAGGTATAGTACATGTGTTTCCCCTCATTTCAATAATTAAGGTCCTTGTGTTTCCCCTCATTTCAATAAGAGGTATAATACATGTTGTGATAACCCGAATCCGTGGTAATTATTTAATTATAGTTTTACGTATATTTTGCAATTTTTGACGAAATTGAATGTTATGATGATTGGTGATTTGAATTGAACGAATGTTGAAAGTTATATTTTTACGTTTTGACGAGTCACGGGGATTATTAGTGATCGCGATATCAACGGATGCCCGAAATTTTACGTTTTATTTTTAGTTATGACGATATTAATATTTTGACGTTTTTATTTTTAAATTCGTATTAAGTCGTGCCGGGACTATATAACATCATATTTTTTGTGCGTTTTAAGTTTTGAGAATTATTTTTATGAAACCCGAGACCTGTAAATATATTCAAAATTGACTAATAGTCATTTCCCGCATTTTAAACAAGTATCTGTAATTTAGTCCACAAGAATCATAATTGGCAAAAACTACCCTAAACTTTCCCCATATAAAAGAAAAAATAAATAACAAAATACATATTACTTTGCACTAAAACCAAAATTCTCTCATCTCTCTCCCACCCTCTCTTTTGCCGTCACCCGTAACCATCCCAAAACCATAATCACATCAAATTTGAGCTTGAATGTACAAAATCTAAACAAAGACCCATTCTAGTTTCATCTTTCTCTACAATTTGGTATAAAATTTACCCACATACAAGCACTTTTTGTAAAAACCCATTTTTGATGAAAAACAATTGTTTTGATCTTGTTTATGTGTTGTATGTAGGTTTTTATGATGATATAAATGATTTTTACTTGTTGCATGTTGAAATTTTTGAGTTGGGTTTTATATGATTTGATCATCTAGGCTGATATAGGATGTTAGGATTAGAAGTAGTAATATTAGGATGATTATAGTTGTAAAAATGAGGTTAAAATGACTGAAAAATATGATTTTGAGTGATTTAAGAAGATATTTTTAATCAGCAGCTAAAATGTAAATTTTGGAAAACTTAAGTTAGTGTATTATATGAGTTCATTAGATATTGTTGTATAGGATTTCATAAGCTTCGATTTGGTATAAAGTAGAGCTTCTAGCTCTAAACGAGCGAAAAGTTATGATAGTTTGATTATTCCTGTACCGGGAGACGAGTATCGTCACAATATATAGTTGTTGTCGATATTTGAATCAAATCTCGGGGACTAGAGAAAGGAATTATGAAATGAGTCAAGGACTGATGTAGAAGTGTAAACATTAGGATGTTGAGTATATTATCAAACATGAGTGTTGGTTTTGCAAATGGAGTCATTTATAGAGGTCAAAATAACTATATGAGTTGATAACGTAAAACTGTCCGGTTTTTGTAATTTGAAGATGTGTCGGGCAGGGAACCTTAAAAGTAAAATATTTTAACCAGCTTTTGGGAGGACATTCTATATATAGTAAGTGAAGTCTCTGAGTAGTATCGTAAGTTGTTGATACTTTTAAGTAGGGAAAATAGTTTGAACAATTAGTATATATATCGACAGATTTTTAATAAAGGATATAAATTAAGTAAAAGTGTAACAAGTATACATATGCAAATGAGAATGGTGTGAGTTTAAGTTTTACTTTGAGTTATTTATTTTATTTTATTAAGTATGAAATATTACTTGAATATATTATTGAAGGTGCGTGTTTTATTTTGATAGATTGTGAATTTCGTGTTCGCCGGGCATCGTCAATCGTTGAAAGTCGTCTTACTATTGCTAGTACTCAAGGTGAGTCTATAGCCTCTCTTTATACTTGTTTTTAATGATTTTAAAACCCGCGAGGGGGATACATGCTATTTGAAATAAAATGAACACATGTCATGAATAATTGT
The DNA here is from genome assembly GCA_025667525.1 of Glebionis coronaria. NCBI lineage: Eukaryota > Viridiplantae > Streptophyta > Magnoliopsida > Asterales > Asteraceae > Glebionis > Glebionis coronaria. The sequence goes on along the minus strand of JANFOE010000875.1, from coordinate 364,859 downwards.
TGGACCCAAATGTTGCCTATGTTTCATTTGTTGCCTGATGTTGCCTTGAATTATATAAGTACCTAAGTTGCAAAAGTCCCTAATTTCATGAACCGTTAACTATGTTCTAGCTCTTTGTTGTGAGTTAGGAATAGCCGATTATTCAAATGATAGTACTATTTGGCTGACAACCCTATCTGAGACCAGGGCTTGACGCTGAGTAACCTTTGGGAAGGATAATTTACGAGAATGAGAATGTGGTATACTTGCAACTGATACCCTAGTAGGGGCAATGGAATTCATATAGTCATGCTGGCATTTGGCGTGGGTGACTAAGTTAAGGGTCGGTGTCATGAGCTTAATATAATTCATTAGCTATTGCTATAAGATGAAATGCCTGATTTATAGATTGTATACGTAGCAACTCTATTAAATGATTATGATTGATTTATGATGTGTTCAAAAGTGTTTTGTTAAACCTATAGATTCACTCAGCATTATTGTTGATTTGTTTAAGCATGTATTTCAGGCAATCTGATGTGTTGATCAAGGAGCTTGCTTGGGAAGGTTGTGGTGTCGCTTTTGTCTTCAGAAAATTATAAAATTCATTTTGAGCATTTTATAGTTGATAGAAAGTTAGTATTTTTGGGATGGTATTTTGAAGGGACCGACGCTACTCTGATATTTATAAAATTTATTTATTGAGATTGAAAACTTTAGACTAAAAGATGGTATTATTTTGTTTTATATTCCAAATATTTTATTTTTAGATTGTACAAAATGTTTTTAGTGATGAGGCTTGAGTTTAGCACCCAAATGTGTATTTTCGCTGCGCAATGTAATTTGGGGTTGTTAAATATTGGTAATCAGAGCTTTTAGTTATAGCGAATTAGGTCGAATTTTAAAAATATCCTAAACTATAACTTTGGTGTCGAAAGTATTATTAAAAGCAACATAACTTCTCTGCAAGGCTCCGGTAAGATTAATTATTTTAGTTATGCTTTATTATTATGGATGTATCCCTCAAAAGTGTTCTGAATCCCTGAATATTTATTTAGTAAATACTACTATGATAAAGTATTTGTATTAATGAAAGGACGCGGAGTGCTTTCATCATAATTTCTTTTTATGAGTATTGCATAATTATCATTTGCATTGCGTTGCATTGCATCGCATACATACATATTGGCATACATAAATCATTTGTAACAACCACAAATTCATACAACTCAGTACATCGGAAGACTCGTTGGTGTTACGGGATAGCACATTACTCACATCATAGACAACGCTTAAAAAGCGCGTCGTTTATTAATAAAGCATTTCCATTCATAAATATCAAAGTTACATAGGTCCCAAGTCATTGTATTTAATACAGGTTTTACAAAGCATTTGAATGGAAATAAGTATTTAGGTGTGGGCCATGAATTCTTGTTGTCTTCCCGAGAATTACATTCAAGTACCTGAGATAAAACATGTTAAAAGAAAAGGTCAGCGATAACGCCGAGTGAATTCATAGAGTTTAATAAATTCCATCAATATAACTTTGGTATAAAATTATTACCAAAAATCATTTCGTACAAATCATTGTAATAGGCCATAAAATAGCCAAAGTCGTTTTTATACAAATCCTTATCGAAAGTCATAATATAGGCATTTTCCTTAAAAATCATTATACGAGCCAATGTCGTAAAAACATCATACAATACGTTTTATAACGTTGTATAGATTAAATAAAAACCGTTATATGAATATGGTTATATAAAACCAAAACACGAACATAAAATCAATAGTATGACCCCGTATTGCTAGTCAGACAATACATCGTAATTCGGTGCGTATAGTAGTATTTCGTTAATTGGATTATTATAAGCCGCATGACATTGTTACCCTACTAAACTAAACAACGAGTAGCTAGCCCGAAACTCAATTTGCCCATCTAAATTAGCGTGTCGTCACACTAATCACGCTTGTGTAAGTCTTCTCATACATAAATTCGCTTACCAATCAATGTGGCACGACGGGGATCAACCGTCAAGGCGCGAACTGGGGTGATCGTCCCCAAATAGTACTATTATATGCATAAGCGTCTACCAAATCCCGGTAGTTCACAATTCATGCTAATGGGACTTTTAGTGACATAACCTAACTTTAATAATCCATTTAATTTCATCTATCGGGTCATTTAATCATTTATCGGGTCATACAATCGGGTCATACTTTACTTTACTTTTTAAAAAGTTTTTTAGTAATCAAAAACCCTAAATAACATCCATGGCGGCAGAAAATTCTTTTTTGTCGGCAAGTGTGTGTTTTCAATTGTTCGTTGTTTAAATTGGACACTGGGCTACCTGTTTTTCTTAGGGTTTTTAGGGTTCGTTTTTAATTTAAATAGTTCTTGTCTTCTAGTGTCGGCTGAATTAAATCATTGCTATTTCTTGTCGGCAAGTTTGTTTAATCGTTGCAGCATTCATTGGATATTCATTGGTCTTAAGTGGTTGGATATTCGTTGCAGCATTTAAATTGTCTTGGCGGCTGACCTTAACACCATTCAATTGTTTATTATTCAATTGTTTACACTATCCTTGGCGGCTGACCCTAATATTCAATTGTTTTTTATTCAATCGTGTCTTTTGTGTCTTCAATCCTTGGCTGAGCTTAATTGGTATTAAAGTGGTCGGCTGACCCTTACTGTTTGGTATTCAATTGGTCGGCTGACCTTTTTCTACCGTGCAAATCATTAATCTTTCAATCGTTGTAACATTAATTCATTCTTGTCTTCTTTTGTCGGCTGACCTAAACTTGAATCTGGGTTTTGGTTATCGATAAAAAAATAAAAAAAATAGTTACTGTTTGTTTAGGGTTTATTGAACATGGATTCGAGCAATGCAAGTGACAAGCCATTGTTCACAGGTTGGAATGATAGGGATATGGTGTCTAATCTTAAGGTTTTAGTAACGTTAGAGGAGATATCTAATTTGTTTTCTATTCCTTTGAATACTGTGCGTGACATTGAAGTGTTTACAAATGGTGTTAAGGCAAACAAATTTCCAAAATGGTCTACTTTACCTAAGGAGACCACCACGCTTTATTATGAAGTTTTGTGTGAACGCCATTTGAATCTTACTAGCAAAACGTCTTCACTCAGTTCAGGTGGTTCGAGTGTGCACTCAGCACAAATGGCTAAGGAAACAGATGACTCTATTCCAAATGTTTCCTCTTCTTGTGATGTATCTTTGGACCTTGCAGCTAAGGCTGCAACAATTAATGGTATGCAACCGTGTAATCTACATGAGGTTTTGAAATTATTTAGTGTAACGATTTGCACGGTTGGTGATGCGGGTGAATTTATGCATGAATTAAGAATGAAGAAACATCCTTTTTGGGATTGATCTCACATGACCGTGCTAAAGAAATTCTGGAATTGCTTTGCAAATTTGAAGCTGATATGGTTACGTCTACTAATGGAGGTATTAATGCAGTCTCTTCTTCGTTTAATTCTGATAATGTCTGTGAAGGGGTTAATATTTCTATTCCTAAGAAGGTTGTTGAAAAAGTAAATACTCGCTACCAAAACACTTTATATGGTTACTTTCTTGGTAAGAGGATTGCATTTCCTGTGGTTGAGTATTTTGCTAAGAATAATTGGGCAAAACATGGTCTTAAGCGTATCATGATGAATGAGAAAGGTTTTTTCTTTTTTCAATTTGGGTCTAGTGAGGGTCTTAATGCGGTTCTAGAAGGTGGTCCGTGGATGGTTCGTAATTCTCCAATTTTTCTTAAGAAATGGACTATGAAAACGAATCTTCAAAAGGAGGAATTAACTCGTATTCCGGTATGGGTCAAGTTCCATGATGTCCCGCTACAGGTATTTGAAGAGGAAGGTATTAGTTTAATTGCTTCGTTTCTTGGTAAGCTTATTATGATGGATAATTATACTGATAAGATGTGCAAAGAGTCTTGGGTCGGTGTAGTTTTGCTCGTTGTCTTATTGAGATGAACGCTGATTCGGAGTTTATAGATAACGTTACTATTGGTGTCCCTGATCTTGAAGGCTCTGGTTGTACTAAGGAACTAATTCGTGTTGAATACGAATGGAAACCGACTAGATGTCATACTTGTAATATTTTTGGTCATTCCTTTGATTCTTGTCCGAAAAATATTAAACCTACAATGGTTGAAAATGTGACAACTCATGTTGATAATGATGGATTCCAACAAGTGCAAAGTAAGAGGAAGAAGTACAAAGGTAATTTAGGGAATCAAGTTCCGAGAGGTGTTCCATTGAGTAAGGGTTCCCAAATAGGAAAGACGGTTGTTTTTCGTCCAAAAACTCGCTTGGATACTACAAGTACGAGTGGTGATAATAGTAGAAAGTTGAATACTACATCTGGTCAGTTGCAGCAGACTAGTAATCCTAATGGTCTGAACAAGGGTACAGCTCAAATGAGCAGTGTTTCTACATCTAATAAATTTTCATCTTTGTCCGTGCCTGGTATTGATGAAGGGGTTCAACTAAGCGAGGAAGATAATGAGGAGGGAGTCGAGGTTGTCTTTGATGAATCGGTGAATCTTCTCAACACTAATTTTGGGGCAAGCACTCCTACTGGCTGATCCCATGTTGATATTTTATTATGTTTCTCATAACTTTATGTTATCATCTTGGTTCTTGTCTAGTTTATTTATTTCCAGTATTCTAGGCTAGTTAATGTTTATGGCATGTCATAAACATTTTGTTTAACAAGCTGCCTGTAGCTTGCGGTTAATGTGGCATTTCAGCCACATTCCTTGTACTTCAACGTTTTTTTGGTTCTATTTACCGGGGTCATTGTTACCCTTTTACCAAAAAAATACAATCGGGTCATACAATCATTCGGGTCCAAATCAATAAACAAACAATCGGGACAAATGGTGTCCTATTTTATAAAAACTAACATGTTATCTCCCTCGCGGGTTTATAAAACATTTCATAAAAACATTTAAAAGAGTGCGAGGCTATGAACTCACGTTGATGTGGGAAAGCGGGTTATCGGCAATTCGGACGTACGGTACGTGCTTCAATCACAGAAACTTAGACAAATAATACTCGTCTTAGACTCTTGTCCAATGACTTTATCAAAATAATAATTATGTATACATATGATGATTTTATATATATGATGATCAAGTGGGTTTACATATTCTCATTTACTCATTTTAGTGTTATGTGTCGATAACTTTGATACTAGCTTACTAGTTTTACCTATTTACATATTTTAGGTCCAATAAGCCTATTATAAGTTTATTAACTTGTATTAATCCATTTCATACTTGTTTTATCCGTATTTGTACTTTACATGTTGGGCCCAAATGGGTTAAGCCCAATAAATAAGTTTATAAGTGTTTTAGTCCATTTTGTTGTATTATTAGTCCAATAACGTTAACGTAGCCCGTTAATGTCCGTATGATATATAGTTCGGGTTTTATCGGTTTTTACTTGTTATATATGTTTATATATCAGTATATGACTTTATAAAAGTTTATATTAGACGGGTCCAACCGTCTAAGTTTGTTTAACAAAAACGTTAATTTTACGGTAATAGCCGAAAAAGTCGTAAAAATCATGTTTATAGTTTTATAACTTATAAAACTTATCAAACTATCATTTTTATAAAATGTCCACTTAGTTATCCTTATACATGTTTACATAAATGTATTATATAAGTTAGTGGGTTTTAATTCACATTTTATACTATTTTTATTTGAGTGCTTATATAATATATTATACTTTAATTTCCAAAATCTGATTTTTATTTTCATGTTCACCAAAACTGCCATATCTAGAGTTCTATATGGAGATAGAAGCTCAAATTTTTGACATAAACTACATGATATGTGCTCCATTTAACTCTTCTATAGCTACTGTTGAATCAGCCTTTAAGTATTTTCTAAAAATCGTCCAAAACAGTGAACTCAGATTTGTACTCTAAACTTGTTTTGATCATATCTCACTCATTATAATGATTCCATTGCATGGCCAACTCTCACATGTGTACAAGACATATTACTTACTGTATATTAATCTATTCAAGCCATTTTATCAGTTCATCACATGGTTCTTTACTGTTTTATACAGCCATCAATTTAAGCAAGATTTTATCCTTGTTTCTTATAGTTTTTCATCTTTTTAATCATATTTATCAACACCAAATCCCCACACAATACTTTTATCATCATATATTCATCATATACATATACAATAGGAAAGAAAATACATGATTACATAATCAAAATAAAAAGAGGATAGGAAGAAACAATCTCTATACCACCATTAGTGATGAAAAGATGAGTTTTGATGAACAAGGCTTGAATTTGATGGCAAGACTTGTGATAAACCAACACCACTTTAAGATCACCAAATCTTCATAAGCTTCTCATGGAGAATCAGCCCCAAGACACCAACAAAACTTCTCCTTGGATGTTAAAACTTGCACCAATCTTCATCTTTTTGAATGGAGATTAACATATGTTAGTTATAACAAATGTTTGTGGTTAAAATTAATCAAATGGGGGAGTTTATGGGTGGTTCTTGGACGAATTTTAGAGAGAGGAAGAGAGGAGTTGGTGGTTTGCATGTGTTGAATGAGTGAATGGTTTTGGCTAGATGGTTTTGTGGTTTGTTAGCTTGTTTATTAAGCTTGCAAGACATGTGTCTTGCAAGTTTATGTATAAACTTTCCACAAGTCTTGTGTTGGCTAGTTATAGTGGGGGTGGGACAAGTGTCCCACTTGTCTCATCTCCACTAATTTACGGGTACTCCTTGATCTAGTTTCCTCGGTTTGCGTGCCCTTGGGTCGTTTTACGAAAAACGTTTTTATAAATTATGAATCAATGGCACAAAACGAATCCAATAAAAATTGTCTCATCAAAAACGGAGTTCAAAAACGTAAATACATAATCCCTAAGGTTTCCGGTTTAATCGTAAAGGACGTTAAATTAAAATCGTAAGTCCTAATCTCTTCTCGTAAATTTGTGAGTTTATGAACCAACACAAATTTAAAATCTCAAAATAATATTCACGGACAAATTTATTTTCTGAAATGTCGGACTGTCACCAAAAACGGTGTATGTAAACGTAAGTACGTAACGTAGAATCCTCCGGTTTAGACGTAGTCGATGCTACTTCAAGACGTAAATCCAAATTACTTCCCAAAATAAGTGAGTGCATACTATAACATTAAAATAATATTTTCAATTATATATTGAGAATAAAAATATCAATCATAAATTGACGGATTGTCACATCATTTGCATTTGCATGACCATGCATTGCATATATATTTTTGAATAATGACCTTATGTACTCTTGAATTTTCTGTGATTACAGAAAATGGCCTACATACCACCTAATAGCAGTAGGCATGGATATGATGTAGTTAACTGGGTGTTCTATTCCCGTGGGGTATTGGTAAGAATATGTGTGGATGGTTGGATAATGAGGACGATAAGGACGATACGAATAACTTTGTAGAGTCTAAGAGTGATAATTTAAGAACTGAGAGTGATAATTTAAGAACTGAGAGTGAAGTTGGAAGAACTGAGGTTAGAGCTAAGGTAAGAAGTTATGGAACTGACTTTAAGACGTATCAGGAAGAGAGAGATAGGCTTCGCAGGATAAGTAATTATGAAGCCCACCTTAGGCCATATCTTGAACCATATTGGAAGTTTCAGGACAGTGAGAAGTATGCTGATACCAACTATATGAAGTATCTGCCGTGCCAAGGAGCGTATCTGAGGTATGGATTAGAGGATCCGCCATGTTATGATCCAGAAAGGAGGTGCAGCAAGTTGGAACCGGATGAGGACGAAGCAGGGACGAGCCAAGTTGGAGAAAATGATGTGCCATATCCTATGGAGCAGTGAAGTGGTGAATCTTTGTTGTATTTCAGTTGATGTACTTGTTGTGTTGTATTTGGATTATTTAGACTTTATGATGTAGTACTGTGACGGAACATGTTTTTGCTTAGGTTGATAAGGGTAAGTGACTGTAGTGACAGATCTTGTCACGATTTTCTCGGATTATATGAATGCAATCTACTATTACCCTTTATTATCTTGATGTGTCTTTATTATTCTCTTTTGTGAGTCGATTGGTGAATTTAGGTAGTATTGTGTTGTTTGCACATGTAGTATCCACGATATATCTTGATAAAAAGATCCTTCTTTCTATCTTGATGTGTATACTTATCATGTTTCTTTCATCTGTGATAACAGTAGAAAGAATAGAGTGAGATATTTTCTGTCATTAGTGGATCCCCACGTGACTAAGTTTCTTGAAATATGTCTCCAGAATTTACAACCTCTAGGGCAGACTATATGATTATAGAAATAATAGTTAAATCAAGGTGCCGAGACTAAAGATGCTGCTGTTCCAATTGATGATGTTGCTGCTGTTCTGCAGGATTGTAAAGGATGTCTGCATGCTAAATTCCTAAAAATGAGAAGGGATGCGGTGAAGAGTATTGTACTATACTAAGGGTGATTGGAAATGTACAACGATATGAACAAGTTTGAGTAACCGATGGATGTATCGTAATCTTAGCAGTAATTTGGAAATATACAAATAGACGAAAGGAAATAGTAATTTAAAGATTGATCCTGATTCGAAATTAAGTATAGCAGAAAGGATAAAAAGGACGGTATTGCTGCGAATGTCGACAAGAAATGAAAATTTATTTCCTCTAACAGAAAATAAACTCAGAATTCAACAGTATATGATAAGGAAGGATGGTATTCATGTTGTTACTGTAAATTGTGTAAGCAATAAGAATAATAATGTGTAGTCGATGTAATTTTACATAATATGGGTAATTGAATATCTAATTGTCGCAAGTACGGACTAGCAGGATGTCGAGTTGCTGAGGGAAGAACAAGGAATGTAGTTATAGGAACTAGTATTTCAGAAGCAGTGAAATGTTTTCATTATGGTAAAGGAGTATGGATAAAGTAATTGTTCAGCTAAGCGAAATCAATAGGAAAGGAATGTTGCTCTTGTTGCAGCCTATATTTTTGGAAATGCTGATAAGTCTTGAGATTCAAATGTTGTAATTTGAATATTCTTATTTAACAATCATTGAGTTAGCTTATTGTTTGAATAATATATCCGATGAAATTCTGAAGATGTTAGATAGTTGACCTGAGGATGAGAAATCGACAAGAATTAGCGATTAATTGAAATGAGAAATTAACCAATGGAAAGATTGTTAATATTTATATACATTAAGAAGATATTTTTTGAACTTACGGAATTATGTGATATCATACAATTAACCGAACTAGGGTTGTGTTGGAAATTGCTGGAATGAGAATGAAAGTTATAGGGTATGATCAGTAAAGGTGGAAAGGATTGATTTGAAATTTTGCTCAGAATTGTGTATTGATTACAAGAATTAATAAGTGGAATTTCTATTTAAAGATTTTGTTTGGTCAAAAATGAGAAGGTATGTAGGAAGAAACTGTAATAGGTCGTATTCTTAGTGCACTTCATCAGTTGTAGTCGAAAGGGAATGAAAAGACGAGTTCGTAATAAAGAGTATATTGTGATCGTCCTGCGAAACCGTAGAGTTTACTATCATCTTGGGAAAAGAAGCTTTGTGTTAGTTTAGTGATGAAAGTTATGTAAGCTACTTGTATATTTTGTCATTTGTCATTGTTAGGAAATTGAGGATGGTAATTTGATCAATTGTAGGGATTGGCGTATGAGACAACAAGAATAATCTGATAGGACTGGAAGGGTAAGTCATAAGAAACATAGTATTGAAAGCTAGGAAAGAAGTTGGATGTTTTGGGAATAAGATGATTGCTATGAGATTGAGCAAATTGATTACCAAGAATCGGTATCCATTACTGATGGTTGATGTTTTGTTTGGTCAATATTAAGGAAGGTGAGGAAAGTATTTGATAACAATTGAAAAATTATTAAGGAAAGAGGAATGGTGTGTGAAATTATTTGGATATGAATTTTAGTTGGAGTTGATGTAAATTCTGGTATGTGTGATTTATGGCTGAAGTATTCGTGGAAATCTTGACTAGATTGAAGCGATCGAGGATTTGTCTATACCGACGAAGCCAACTGAAGCTTGTTAATTCCTTTGTTTAAGCTGGGTATTATCGAAGGTTTATCGAAAAGTTTTCACTGATTGTTGAACCATTGATAGAGCTGACAAAGAAGAACTAAATGTGTGAAACCCATTCATGCATCCAAGTTGTAGTTTTGAGATCTGATCTTCGTTAGTTAAGGAAGTTGTTTATGAGCGCTGAGGATAGGTTGAGTTCCGTGCCTGTATTTTCAGTATCGGAGGAATCTGAAGGAACTGTAGAGCTGCGGTGATGATATCTTGACATTATCAAATGTTAGGAGAAAGTATTAGTAGTGTGTTGACTTAATTAGAGAAGTATACGGGGAATTATATAATTTTGAGTTTCGACGATGTGGTATCTATTTTGGTGCTGTGAAATATTACTTGTATGGAATCAAGCATGTAGTAATTTTTAATCAAAAGTGATTATGATCACGAGATGTAATTTTTGTAGGGCAAGTGTGGTAGTCGAAGTATTCAGTAAGAAAAAGAAGGAAAAAGGTTTATAAAATTTTAAAAGTATTTGAGAATTGAATCTTGAGTTTGAGATTTTTGATCATTGGTAATAACAAGCAGAGTGGATGTAATGGAATTAAAATTTAGAATCGAATTGATGAATTAATGGAAAAGGAATACTAAGGAAAGAAGATCAACAAGATGTCAGAAATTTTGAAATGGATTGGTAGTAGGGATGAGTGGGATGAAATATTTTAGAGGAACGAAAACGATTATCGTAATTATCTATTTGAAGGAGGATGTGTTAGGAATACAAGGACCGGTGGTGAAAGAATTTTTCACATCAGAGAGAATTCAATTATTCTAAGTGTGCTGAGAGTGTTATATTTTGTAAAGGAATTTCACAAGTTGAAGTGAAGGTACAAACTGGTTGGGATAAGATGTATTACGACATCTGGAAAATGTATTAATAGTCAGATTTGAATATATGAAACCAAGGGAGTTATCTAAAAAATATATGATATAAGAAAGATGTAATGATGTAATATGGAAGGTACAGTAGTTCAGTGTAGTGATTGTTAGATTGAATGAAAATTGAAGATGAGCATAGGAAATTATATAGGTGACTGTTACGAGATGCAAATCTATGAATAAAAGAGAAAGAAGAAAATCACTAGGAATTTAGTGATGAAATTGTCAATAACCCCGGGTCGTAGTGCCAATATTTTTGAATCTTTGGAAATCGCTATAAGAAGAAATGAGAATGGAATAAAGTTTGAATATAATATATATAACCCAGAGACTGAAGTTAACTTTTAAGTGTTAGAGATCTTTACAGAAAGCGAGAAGAATCGAGTCAAGAAAGAATATTGCGTATTTTTGGAAATCAACGGACAGAGTGAGAGGATAATTTGAACAATGGAAATTTAGACTTGCGTAGATGCGAATGAAACTTGGGATGATTTTATCTTTAAACATATTAATATGAAGTCAAACAAAATCTATTGATGATGGAGTCTTTATGCGTTGATAGTCGTCATATCAGTAATTAGGAAGTGAAACTTGAGATTATACATGGTCGTAAGTTAGGTTATCGTAGTATTGAAATAGGAAATGAAACTAAGGAAATGATGCAGAAGTATTATGAATGATGAAAGATTGGGACTATTAGAAGGTGAAATTTGGAAGTTGAAATATGATAGTATTCTTTGGTATGGTGATATTATAGGAATTGAGTTGAACAGGTGTGAAAGATGTGAGGATTTCTTAAGGAAAAGAGGTCTCATTGATTTTAGAGGTGAGACATTGCGAGTGTGAGGCGGGTCGAGCGTCAGGACGTCGCTCTCTTTTAGGAGGGTGGGATGTGATAACCCGAACCCGTGGTCATTATTTAATTATATTTTTACATATATTTTTGAAATTTTTGACGAAATTGAATGTTATGATGATTGGTGATTTGAATTGAACGAATGTTGAAAGTTATATTTTTACGTTTTGACGAGTCACGAGGATTATTAGTGATCGCGATATCAACGGATGCCTGAAATTTTACGTTTTATTTTTAGTTATGACGATGTTTAATATTTTGACGTTTTTATTTTAATTTCGTATTAAGTCGTGTCGGAACTATATAACATCATATTTTGTGTGCATTTTAAGTTTTGAGAAGTATTTTTATGGAACCCGAGACCCGTAAATATTTTCGAAATTGACTAATAGTCATTTCCCGCTTTTTAAACAAGTATTTGCAATTTAGTCCACAAGAATAAAAATTGGCAAAAACTACCCTAAACTTTCCCCATATAAAAGGAAAAATAAATAACAAAATACATATTACTTTCCACTAACACCAAAATTCTTTCATCTCTCTCCCACCCTCTCTTTTGCCGTCACCCATAACCATCACAAAACCATAATCACATTAAATTTGAGCTTGAATCCACAAAATCTAAACAAATACCCATTCTAGTTTCACCTTTCTCTTCAATTTGGTATAAAATTTACCCACATGCAAGCACTTTTTGTAAAACCCATTTTTGATGAAAAACTATTGTTTTGATCTTGTTTATGTGTTGTATGTAGGTGTTTATAATGATATAAATGATTTTTACTTGTTGCATGTTGAAATTTTTGAGTTGGGTTTTATATGATTTGATCATCTAGGATGATATAGGATGTTAGGATTAGAAGTAGTAATGTTTAGGATGATTATAATTGTAAAAAATGAGGTTAAAATGAGTGAAAAATATGATTTTGAGTGATTTTTAAGAAGATATTTTTAATCAGCAGCTAAAATGTAAATTTTGGAAAACTTAAGTTTGTGTATTATATGAGTTGATTAGATATTCTTGTAGAGGATTTCATAAGCTTCGATTTGGTATAAAGTAGAGCTTCTATCTCCACACGAGCGAAAAGTTATGATAGTTTGATTATTCGTGTACCGGGAGACGAGTATCGTCACAATATATAGTTGTTGTCGATATTTGGATCGAATCTCGGGGACTATAGAAAGGAATTATGAAATGAGTCAAGGACTGATGTAGAAGGGTAGACGTTAAGATGTTGAGTCTATTATCAAACATGAGTGTCGGTTTTACAAATGGAGTCGTTTATAGAGGTCAAAATAACTATATGAGTTGATAACGTAAAATTGTCCGGTTTTTGTAATTCGAAGATGTGTCGGGCAGGGAACCTTAAAAGTAAAATCTTTTAACCAACTTTTGGGAGGACATTCTATATATGGTAAGTGAAGTCTCTGAGTAGTATCGTAAGTTGTTGATACTTTTAAGTAGGGAAAACAGTTTGAACAATTAGTATATATCGACAAATTTTTAATAAAGGAAATAAATAAAGTAAAAGTGTATAAGTATACATATGCAGGAATTATTTAAATGAGAATGGTGTGAGTTTTTTTGGGTAAAGGGGCATTCCCCGGTAAAATATATTAATCCCAAAAAACAATGAAGTACAATGGAATGTGACTGAGTGTCACATTAACCTCAAACCAAGCTTGAACTACTATCTAATCATATGACAACTCATATGAAAATCCTAGCGTACAAAAGCAATAACACCAATAGGAAAGAACCACTTAACAAACAACATTAAAAAATAAAAATAGAGTCGGGCAGCTTCCAAAGTTGAGCGAACATAAGCGCATCCACCGAACGCTTAAACTTACAAGAAAGAAGCTTAAGCCGTACCTCGTTCCAAATGGATTGAAATAGCTCGGGCACTTGCCTCTTGACCTTGGTGAATAACCGAACATTGCGTTCTTGCCAAATGAAGTAGGCACACGCAGCCATGATCAGCTTAGAAACAATACTTTTAAATAACTTCCGCTTGGCAAATGGCTGAACAAATGAAGTAATATGACTAAAGACTGGATCAATAGAATCCATCCCAGCAAATTTCTTCAATCGGTTCCAAATCTGTCGAGAGAATGGACATTCAAAAAAAAGGTGATCATGGGAATCCGGGACCAATTCACACAACGAACAGACTTGAACCATATTCTGATTAACTTCAGAAACGCGAATTCTGTCTTGCGTCTTCAATCTTCGCCAAAAAATTAGCCATAAATTAGTAGCATGTTTGGGAATACAAGCAGGAAACCAAACAATGTCACTCCATGGGACAATCTGACTCTTGTACCGAATTGTATTCCAGACCAAAGTAACCGAAAACTCCGAGCATTTACCATCTACATCACGCCAAACAACTTTATCCGGGACATCAGACAACGTAGGCATATTTAACGCAGCAATAGAAGGATACTTCGCAATAATAGAATGCGGCCAATGCCACTCATCATTCTGATATAAATCACGAATGCAAGAATTAGTATTCAAACCTGCAGAATGGTGTGAGTTTAATTTTTACTTTGAGTTATTTATTTTATTTTATTAAGTATGAAATATTACTTGAATATATTATTGAAAGTGCGTGTTTTATTTTGATAGATTGTAAATTTCGTGTTCGCCGGGCATCGTCAATCGTTGAAAGTCGTCTTACTATTGCTAGTACTCAAGGTGAGTCTATAGCCTCGCTTTATACTTGTTTTTAATGATTTTAAAACCCGCGAGGGGGATACATGCTATTTGAAATAAAATGAACACATGTCATGAATAATTGTTGGACCCGAATGTTGCCTATGTTGCCTTTGTTGCCTGATGTGGCCTTGAATTGTATAAGTACCTAAGTTTCAAAAGTCCCTTATTTCATGAACCGTTAACTATGTTCTAGCTCTTTGTTGTGAGTTAGGAATAGTCGCTTATTCAAATGATAGTACTATTGGGCTGACAACCCTATCTGAGACCAGGGCTTTACGCTGAGTAACCTCTGGGAAGGATAATTTACGAGAATGAGAATGTGGTATACTTGCAACTGATACCCTAGTAGGGGCCATGGAATTCATATAGTCATGCTGGCATTTGGCGTGGGTGACTAAGTTAAGGGGTTGGTGTCATGAGCTTAATACAATTCATTAGCTATTGCTATAAGATGAAATGCCTCATTTATAGATTATATACGTAGCAATTCTATTAAACGATTATGATTGATTTTATGATGTGTTCAAAAGTGTTTTGTTAAACCTATAGATTCACTCAGCATTATTGTTGATTTGTTTAAGCATGTATTTCAGGTAATCTGATGTGTTAATCAAGGAGCTTGCTTGGGAAGGTTGCGGTGTCGCTTTTATAGTTGTTCAGTCTGAAACTGTTTTCTTTCCCTTTCATTATTAAATATTATCTTTTGTCTTCAGGAAATTATAAAAATCATTTTGAGCATTTTATAGTTGATAAAAAGTTAGTATTTTTGGGTTGGTGTCTTGAAGGGACCGAAACGCTACTTTGATATTTATAAAATTTATTTATTGAGATTGAAAACTTTAGACAGATGGTATTATTTTGTCTTATATTCCAAATATTTTTTTTTAGATTGTACTAAATGTTTTTAGTGATGAGGCTTAAGTTTAGCACCCAAATGTGTATTTCCTCTACGCAATGTAATTTGGGGGTGTTAAGCATGCAATTACTTGATGTTTTGGAAATGACACTTAAGGTCCTTATGTTTGTGAAAAATAAAACAACTTCATTTCCTTTGATTTTCTAATTTCCAAAATGACATATGAAGTCCTTGTGTTTGAGATACATTTGGAAAAGAACTTGTTTTGCAACTTATTCTAACTTTAGGTAAAAAATGGTAATTTCTTTAAATCTCCAAGGGTAGTTTGGTAATTTTGATCCTTTAGGGTTTCAAAACTCGTAAAACGATGTTTGACTTTGCTTTTCTTATATGACTTAGTTCCTCGTGTCCGTTTTATTTTGTTTTGATGATTTCCAAGTAATTTCTCGATATTCGTGCCTGTACATACACAAACAAAGAAAACAAGCATATATGGCACACTTTTGATGATATTTTACTCATTTTTAGTCCATTTTTTGGTACGAAAAGATGTATAACTAGAGTCTCATCAATTGCTCAATTTTTTATCCGGATAATGTCATGTGCACATGTCTTACCATTATAATTTTGACAAATAATAAATAGTTATTATTATTTGAAAAGATTGTGAAGGTAGCTAAGATCCACTTTTTATTGAATTTAAATTGCGAGAAATTAAATATATAAGATTGGAATGGGTTGCCTCTGTCGATGGTCGAGAGTCGTCACTTACATGAGAGGTCTTATACTTACTTGAAAATTGAAAAAGTAACTAGATATAGCATTTCTTCAGGTTTTAGTTGTTCCATATCCAAGGCAATACATTTCCTTTTTTGTCTCTGAGTTTGTATGCTCTGTTTCCTAAGGATTTTTTGACTTCGTATGGTCCTTCCCAGTTTGGTCCTAGCTTACCTCTGTCTTCGGTATAACTAGAGTCATTTCCTATAAACAAATTATCCTGGCTTGAAGGTTTTGCCGTGGACTCTCAAGTTGTAGTATTTTTCCATTTTGGCTTTGTTTCTTGCTTCCTTTAGCGCATTTTTCTCCCTTTTTCTTCCAATAGGTCAAGGTTTAGTCGGAGTTCTTCGTCATTTGTGGCTTTATTGACTTCTGTTGTGCGGATAGTAGGCATGCCTATATCTGCTGGTATGACAACCTCTGTTCCGTAGGTAAAGGAGAATGGAGTCTCTTTGTTCCTCGTTTTAGCATGGTACTATGTGACCATAAGACGCGTGGTATTTCTTCGATCCAGATCTTGCTTCCTTCTAACCTTGCCTTGATTCCTTCATCTAGGCTCCTGTTTGCTCTTTCTACTAGTTCATTTCCATAGGGATGTTTGACAGAAGCAAAGTGTTGTTTGGTGCCTAACGTTTGGCACTAGTCTTTGAATGGGTTATCTCGGAATTGTTTTCCATTGTCGGATATGATTTCTCTTGGAAATCCAAACCTACATATAATGTTTTCCCATACAAAGTTCTTTATTCGGGCTCTTGTTAATGTCACCAGTTCTTTTGCTTCTATCAACTTGGTGAAGTAGTCTCTGGCGACGATTAGGAATTGACCTTTCCTCGCCTTTTGGGAAGGGTCCGGCTATGTCTATTCCCTATTTATTAAATGGCCACGGCCATGTTATTGGTGTAAGGCTTTCTTGTGGGTACTTTGGTATTGGCTTGTGTATTTGACAATCTTGGAATTTGTTTATAATTTTCTCTAGCATCCTCATGCATTATCGGCCAATAGTATCAGATTCATATTATTTTAGCAACCGTGGACCATGGTCCGTAGTGCATGCTTCATGTTCCTTCATGGATTTCTCGTATGACATATTTAGCCTGGACCGGTCTGACGCACCGCCGCCATGGTTCGAGAAATGACTTTTTGTACAAGATTCCATCCATGATTACATATTGTCATGTCTTGGTTTTAAATTTTCTTTCCTTTCTTTTCTTTGCCGGTAGTGTGCCTTCCAACAATAAGTCATATATTGGGGTCATCCAGTTGTGTTCTTCCTCTTCTACTACCTCTAGGATTTCCGCCTCTTCCTTTGATTTTGCATTACCAGTTCTGCTAGAACTTGCCTAGTTAGGTGTGGGAAGCTTATTGAGGCGATTTTTCTAAGCGCATCTGCTTTTTTATTTTCATTTCGCGAAACTTGTTTGATTGAGAATTCCTTAAAGTTACCAATCATAGTTTTTACCTTTTCTAAATATTTCCTCATGTTTTTTTCCTTAGTCGTGTAGGATCTGTAGACTTGGTTTGCTACTAGTTTTGAGCTACATTTGCTCGTAGGCTTTAGATTCCCATTTCTTTTACTAGTTTAGTCCGGCTATGTAAAATCCACATTTTGGAAATACAAAATTTTGTCTTCATTTCATTTCATAATTTTGAGTTTCATCTCATTTCTGAAAATTTCATTTCATTTCGTTTTATTTAAATGTGTATTTAAATTAATTAAGAAGTTTTAAATAATTAAAACTTATGTGATAAAATCTTGGAATGAAAAAGGATATAATGTAAAGTTAATTTTAAAGAAAAAAATAAATATATGTATAAAAATTATTTAAAGTCCGTCCCCTAATGATATATATCATTTGATTTCATTTTTTTTCTAAATATTTACTTACTAGTTTTAATTAGGGCTTATTTTAGGAAAAGATTGTAAGGACTTTTAGAGTTTGTTTTGTTTATAATCTAAACTAGTCGAAAAAATGTTTTGTCCCCCTATTATTAAAGAATTTGGCCGGCCATATGGTAAAAGAAAGAAGGAAATATGTTGTTTTTTTATTTGTGATCTATTTTGTGGAAATATGTATAAAGTCTTAAGAAACATGTCCCCTCTAAGTTACGAAGTTACCCAAAACACAAAACCCTCTCTCCCTATATATTATGGACGTCCCTTTAGGCTTTCAAACACAAATCTCCACTGAAAAATTTACTTAATCTATTCTCCGTAATCCTCCATTAAAGAAACCATGAAGGTTTAGGGTTTTCTAGTGTTTCTAGTGGTTTTCTTCCGCATTCTTCCTTCATCCTTATGTTCTTAGTATTTTGTGGTATTTATGGTGATCTTTCATAATCATACACATTTTATTCTAGTATGTTTTTATATCTATGGATCCATGTGTCACCATGGAATCCTTTACTTTTATGTATATATGAATTAGGGTTTTCTTAAACCCTAATATTATGTTGTGGTGGTATATATGTTTTCATAAATGTTCACATATAATGTTTGTGTTTAAGCATCCCTTAGGGGCCTTAAATAAGTTCTTTTAAGATTATATTCATGATTTGGAAACCCTAGAATAGATTAGATAGGTAAAACTCACAATTTAAAACAAGGGCCAAATCCGAGGGTGGTCTTGGTATTCGGCGTTTAGGTGATTTTAACAAGGCCTTGATGGTATCCCACATTTGGAAACTTTTATCCTTGAAGGAATCGTTATGGGTGAAATGGATTTCTTCTTATAAGCTAAAGGACAAGAACTTTTGGAGTTTATCTATTCGTGGGAATATGACTTAGAGTTGGCGGAAAATTCTTCAGCTTCGTCCTTATGTTCGTGATTTTATTTGGCATAAAACTGGGGACGGGGTGAAGACCTCGATTTGGTTTGATAAATGGTGTGATGATAGTCCGTTAGCCAATGTTATTACTCATCGTGATATGTATCGGTCAGGTTTGCATGCTGATGCTAAGGTTAGTACACTTCTACTTAATGGGAATTTAAAATGGCCGAACTATATTCAACAGAAATACCCTTTTGTTATGGCTATTAATGTTCCTATTTCGTTGACGGAGGATAAACTGGTGTGGAGATCTATGTTGGGCATTGAATCTACGTTTAGCGTTTGGCAGGCTTGGCATGAACTTAGGCCGAGAGCTGACAATAATAAATTTATTAAGCCACTATAATAAATTTTATTAAGCCACTTTAGAAGGATGTTTTTTTAAAGGTTGGGACATCCCCTATAATTTTTGTAAAAATAATGAAGGTGTATAAGTGGATCAAAACCATCTATGATTTAGGTATGTTTCTGCGAGACTGTTTTTGGGTTAGTCTTGGGCTTTTGAGTCATAAAATGAGTTGAGTAATTATTGGGCTTAAATTAACTTATAGAGGCATTATAGACCCATATGAGAGCCTTTGTGAATTTGTACAAAAATTAGGAAACCTTATGATGGGGTAACTACTTGGCAACACATAGCTTATCTTAGTATGCCAATCACCTATTTATGGTAACTTTGTCAGTCCAACTTATTATATGATATGTGATATGTATGTACATATGTTTTGTAGTTCCGATGACACTTTCTTAGTGTTGTTAGTTTTTGAGTACGATTCCGTGTGTACGCAATTGCTAAAGGTACAAATATTCCGTCCTTTAAGGAAGGACCTTCCTATATCCTTTTTTATTTGTTTTGTATGATCCCAATAAGCCATTGCTATGTTTTCCTAATGATTACTCGCTGATTTGATATTATCTCTTTGATCCCTTTGATTCACTATGATTCATGTGCTTCTTTGTTTCTGTACGCTTCGTATGCTTTGTTT
Source organism: Glebionis coronaria (assembly GCA_025667525.1). Lineage (NCBI taxonomy): Eukaryota > Viridiplantae > Streptophyta > Magnoliopsida > Asterales > Asteraceae > Glebionis > Glebionis coronaria. Next base: position 344,806 of record JANFOE010000875.1, on the reverse strand, counting down.
TGAGGATTCCTTTGATTTATATGCTTTATGATTATATTATGCCTTCCTCTTGCCCGAGCTATATGTAAATTGTCAGGGAGGTACAATGACCATGTCGTTGACGCACCAACGGTACGACACCATCTAGGGTTGCGCGGTTAGTCCCTATCGTTCCCTTTCGAGTGCACATTTATATATGAATTTGTTTTGTAGGGGCGTATGGATGCATCTTAGGCAATATGATATGATATGATATGTAGAGAATGGGTTGTGTGTGCTATACACCCCATATCGCTTTTGGTACATGGGAGTTGCTCCCCATGTACACCTATGTGACTATGTGATTATGATATGATGTGATATGTAATATGAGCTTGTGGGCACTTTCTTTACTTCTATTTCATTCTATTTTGATACTTCTTATTCCATCTTGTTCATTTATTGTTGTTATCCGCAGCTTCTGTTACATCTCCACTTTACAGTTTTTATTATTAAATCTGTTCACTGGGCATTAGCTCGACCGCGTTTATTTTCCTGTGGTAGGTACTAAGCGAGAAGTTGGGTATTGAGACTTGGGTGTGAGCATCTCTAGAGTTACCCGAGTTAATAATTACTGGATAAATTTATGAGTTTAGTAATTTTCATTTTGGACCTTGTTGTTTTGGGATTTGATTATACTGGAGATTATTTGTCATATATTATGGTTTAAATAATGAGTTACATTTTGGACCTTATATTATTATATTTTTTATATGACACTATAAACTTAGCCTTTAGTCTCTTTATCGGAGCAGGTGTTACAATTATGGTATCAGAGACCTACGACCTAGGACTTGACCTGTGAGGATTGGGTATTCCGTACGTATTCTAATAAGATCATTATTTTTTGTATTCTTAATTGTTTTCGCGGTTTCGTTTGCTAATTATTTGAATTGAAGACGACAAGGAAGCTTCTAAAAAGAGACGTGATTTTGGCTAGTGCTTTAGGTACCATTTAAAAGATATTCTTTATTTGTTCGATCGTGATTTCTTTTTCTTTATTTTGATTCGGTATTAGTGCGACACATTTGCTGTTTGTTTTTCGTTTGGCATATGAAGAAAGATTTACAACATGTCATGTTAGCAGGGAGATTCGCATTAAGATGTTTCATCTTAATATTATGTTCTGGCTGAGTAGTTGGGTTTACGATTTAAACTGCCCTCGCTCCCTAAACGTTTATAGAATGGCTTCTGAACTATGATGACCCGAACAATGATATCATTAATAATCATTATGAGTTGTCCAACATCCTCGATTTATCGGTTCGTTTAAAATCTGAATGGTTGACCATGATTCCGTTACTTTTGTGATTGTCCTATGTGCGCTATATGTGTTTCGTATTTGTTTGATCTGATTCGTGTGTTTTCGTATTCTTGCTCGTTTAATCGTATTACTCTAATTTCGGTGCCGAAATTACTTTTAGATTTGAAGAATTGTAAAGCCCGTAATACTACTTTAATTTCGATGACGAAATTTGTTTTTAGAGGGGAAGAGTTGTAAACCTCGCATTTTGAAAATACGAAATTTGATCATTTCATTTTATTTCAAAAATGTGAGCTTCAATTTATTTCTGAAAATTCCATTTCATTTTATTTAAATGTTTATTTAAATTAATTAATAATTTTTAAATAATTAAAACTTATGTGATAAAATCTTGGAATTAAAAAGGATATAATGTAAAGTTAATTCTAATGGAAAAAATATATGTATAAAAATTATATAAAATCCGGCCCCCTATTGATATATATGATTTGATTTTATTGTTTTCTAAATATTTACTTACTAGTTTTAATTAGGGCTTATTTGGGAAAAGAGTGTAAGGCCTTTTAGAGTTTAATTTGTGTATAATCTAAATTAGTCAAAAAAATGTTTTGTCCCCCTATTTTAAAAGAATTTGGTCAGCCATATGGTAAAAGAAAGAAGAAAATATATTGTTTTATATTATTTGTAATTATTGTGTGGAAATATGTATAAAGTCTTAAGAAACATGTCACCTCTAACTTAGGAAGTTACCCAAATACAAAACCCTCTCTCACCTATATATTATGAACATCCCTTTAGTCTTTCAAACACAAATCTCCATTGAAAGATTTACTTAAGTTATTCTCCATAATCCTCGATTAAAGAAACCTTGAAGGTTTGGGGTTTTCTGGTGGTTTTCTTCCTCATTCCTCCTCCATTCTTGTGTTCGTAGTATTTTGTGGTGTTTGTTGTGATCTTCCATCACCATACATATCTTATTCTAGTAAGTTTTTGGATCTATGGATCCATGTGTCACTATGGAATCCTTTATTTTTATGTATGTATAAATTAAGGTTTTCATAAACCCTAATATTATGTTATGTTGGTACAAATATTTTCATAAATGTTCACATCTAATTTTTGTGTTTAAACAACCCTTAGGGGTCTTAAATAAGTTCTTGTAAAATTATATTCATGATTTTGAAACCCTAGAATAGATTAGATGGGTAAAACTCACAAATTAAAACAAGGGTTTTAGGGAGTCTTCAATTTGACCTATTTTGTAAGCGTCACAAAATGAGTTTTAAAATAGCTTTTTATGTGACTTAATTCCTATGACCAAGCACTTTGGATCTAGTTTTTGGATCTGGTCTCCAATTGTTTTTAAGTCGTCAGATGGTCAATGTAATTACTGGATTAGAAAAATGTGTCAAAATCTGATTTTTAGTCTAAAAATATTAGATCTACCATAAAAATTCTAACTCCTAAACTATAATGAATTTTATTAAGCCACTTTAGAGGGATGTTGTTAATATGTTGGTACATCCCCTGAAATGTTTCTTAAAATTATGAAGGTGTCTAAGTGGGTCAAAATCGTCCGTGTAATTTTTCTAAAAATTATGAAGGTGTCTTTGGTTTTTTAGTCATAAAATGAGTTAGGTAATTATTGGGCTTAAATACACTTATAGAGGCCTTATAAACCCATATGGGAGCCTCTGTGAATTTTTACAAAAAAATAGGAAACCTTATGATTAGGTAACTACTTGGCAACACTTACCTTAAATACTGGCATAATATCTTAACTATGAAAACTATGGTTTTTAGTATGTCAACCACCTATTTATGGTAACTGATAGCCCTATATTTTATATAATTGAACAAGAATGTAATAGGTCATCTTAGTCCTTAAATGTCTTGTATAGTAATAGACTAGTCGGGATAACCGGGCTAGGACTTTAAGCTAATATTGTCTAAGGTAGGGGCTTTATACCAAAGATAAGCCAAGCCCGGTCCTCGATGCATGTTTATTGGGCTTCAATGTTCATTCTTCCCACCCGTGTGCTCCTTGATATTGAGCAGCGCCTTTGTTGGTTTTTGTGGTGTCAAGGAGGGTTGGGTAAGGGCAGAGCTAAGGTCGCATGGGAAGAGGTTTGTCTTCCGAAAGCTGAGGGTGGTTTAGGTATTCGGTGCTTAGAGCATTTTAATAAAGCTCTTATGACGTCACATATTTGGAAACTTCTTTTACGTAAGGAACCTTTGTGGGTACAGTGGATGCATGTGTACAAGATTAAAGACCGTAATTTTTGGACTATTCCTGCGCGTGGTAATATGTCTTGGAGCTGGAGAAAGGTTTTGCAGTTGAGGAGCTGTATTCGTGAGTTTGTTTTGTACGATATGGGTGATGGATATAAACCCTCTTCCATGTGTTGAAGAGGGTGTTGGTTCATTTTACTTTCTCTCTGTAAAACCCGCTTTAAAATCCATGAATCCTTAATGACGCACAATCACAGATCCAATTAAAATGTTACGTAATTGATTATTTATTCAGAATAATAAATAATATTAATTATTCAAGTATTACGTAAATTATTATTTATTTAGTAAAATAAATAATACATGTCAAAATTTAACACGCGAATTTAAAATACGAACACGTACGTTAAATATTAAAACACGAAACGAAAACAAAATTATACATGTTTGTGTATGGGGTCGCGGTAACAAAAAGGAAGATAAGGGAAAAGGGCCTCATGGCCCGGCCCATTTTCCAAAGTAAAAAGCCAGGGAATTAACAAGCCCATTTCATTTTACCACTTTTATAAAAAGATCAAAAACCCTAGGTGTTGGTCCCCTTTGTGCCGCCGGTGTAACCAAGAGAGAAGGAAGAGGGAAAAGTGTTTATCGTTATATTTTGTTACGGGTTGTGTTTCAGGTCCTAAAGCCTTTTATGAATTCAGATTAGTAAACATCCAAGCCTTAATCTTTTTAATTCTTTTCTATGATTCATGAACCTTTCTTTTTAAAGATGAACACATGTAAATTTAATGGTTATAACATGGAATGATCGGATTTGGTTTGGTCTTGGATCTCGGTTGCACACAAACTGAGAGTCAAGAGACTCTCGGTGGTCTTTTCCACAACCAGTCGCACCCCATAGGGGGCGGTGGTGTTTTTGTTTGATCAACCGCAGGTCGCAACCCCATCAGTGGGGGTGCGTTTGGTTTCAGTGGCAACCGAGAGCCCTCCTATCTCTCGGTAGGTCTTTGATGAAAACAGTGGGAACCGGCCAAGGCCAGTGGGAACCAGGTGTACAGCAGGAGGAAACTGGCCCAGCCGATGGGAACCCTGGCTGGTCAGTGGCAAATTAGCAGCAGCTGTGCTGCTGGCCGCCGGTCAGAAACCACCCAGCCGCTGGCTGTGGTGGTGTTTGGGTGTTCGGTTTGGTCTTATGTCGGGTTCGGGGCTCGGGTACATTTAAGTTTTAGCCGAATTATTTTGTTAAGTAATTAATTAATTTAATTTACATCAAGTATTAATTAATTAATTTATAACATGACTTAGGTTAGATTATTAAACTTAATAGTTCATGTTATAGCCTAAGTATTTATTATGGCATAATTAAATTAAAAACCATACTTTAATTTAATTATTTTTATAAGGTAAAGTTTTGTTAAATTTTCATGTTACTTTATTAATTAATAATCTATATTAATACCATGCATTATTATTAATTAATAACCAGTTTAGCCTAAAGTATATAATTTAAATAAACTTTACTATTAGATCATCTTGACTTATAAATAAAGACTAATTAGATCTAGCTTATATTTTGGACCTATTAAACAAGCTTATATTTATTTAAGGAAACTTTCTATTTTGAAACGTACTAGTTTTGGGAACTTTCTATTTCTGGAAACTTACTATTTATGGAAACCTGCGAGTTTTAGAAAGTTACTTATTATGATACTACAAGTATAATAACATAAAAATACATGAAATACATTAATCAGAAATACATGAAAACATGAATAATCACAAGATAATACCTCAAACAGTAAAACAAGACAAGAACATGTAAAACAAGCTAATGTTTCATGTATTATCTTGTGATTATTCATGTTTTCATGTGTATTTATGGACCATTACACCCCACTTGGATAAGTGGACCGTTACGTGTATTTATGACGTGTCATCAAAGCATGCAAGGTAAATATCTTCAAAACATTAACTGACCATAAAGGAAATACCATAATCAAACATCGGTAGTCCATACATAAGCTCAAACATGTAAGAGTAAATACTGAAAGGAAGGACTAAACAATGTCCAACGAGCAAAGTAATGTATGAAGTGCATAAAGTAAGAAGTCTGGATAGCTTCCATCAAAATGCACATACTCTCAGAATCCTAAGAGCGTCCCTATGTACCGGTCGTTTGGAACATGAAAAGAAACTACGGCTGAGCATAAAGCCCAATAAACGGATATAAAAGCATGATAAGAAGTACAGAAACGAAACATATAACAAATACTGAAACTGAAAGACTGATAAGTAAAATGCAGCGGAAAACTATGTATGTCCTGGGAAAACCTGGAACATGTTTATAAACTGGTTTATATTGCTGAAAACTTATGTTTATATCTAAAACTGTACTTTAATTTGCCAAGAGCCCATATAGGTCATGGAGGTATCAAATGGCATGAATACATACAGGGGTGACCTTATCATGCATTAGAGGGGTGTCCTCTAATTATGCTAGTCTAGGTAGGAAGGATCAACTCCTTGTGAAGGATGTAGAGCACACACCACATTCACCTGATAACTGTAAGTTGTAAACTAGGATGCACCCATACGCCACACATGATAATATTGATAATGGCCAAACTGAAACTGAATGGACGCCACGAGAAATCACTCCCTCGTAGAGGAGTCATAACACCGATGCCTCAAGTGTTATGGTTACGGTACCTCCGTAACTAGATGACATGGTCATGCATGTATATAGCTCAGGCATTTTTAAAATAAACATAAGTATTACAGAAAAGCTGAATAATATAAAAGTACTGAGGAAAATAGATGCTTGTAAACGAGGAATCCTAATCATGCATATGAAGGGAATGTCATACAAAAGGACGGAATATTCGTACCTCGTGTCCAGTAATGAAGTGAGAATGAAAGGTGAAGGATCTACTCCTACTTCACGGATACTACATAAATAAGGGACGTGAATGAGGTGTCTGATTACTGTATACTTTATTGGTTCTGAGTGTTCTTAGCTTATTTTATATGTTCTTGTCTTGTTTTACTTATTCATGTATTATCTTGTGATTATTTATGTTTTCATGTGTTTCTGATTAATGTATTTCATGTATTCTTGTGTTATTATACTTGTAGTATCATAATAAGTAACTTTCTAATATTAGCAGGATTCCATAAATAGTAAGTTTCTAAAAGTAGAATGTTTCCAAAAATAGTAAGTTTCCAAAAATAGAAAGTTTTATAAATAATTACAATCTTAATTAATAAGTCCAAAATGTAAGCTAGTGCTTAATATCCATCGTCTATCAATCATGATGAATTAATGTCATAATTTGTAAAGTTTAATAATAATAAATTACTTTAGTCTTAACATGATAATTATTAATTAATAATGTAATACATGATTTAATAATTATTATTAATCAATAATATAGCTTGGTTAAAATTAATAAAACTTTACTGTAATCCTTGTATAATTAAAGTAAGGCATAGTTTAATTTAATTAAATCATGTCTAACATGTAGTAAATAGCTATAATATAAGCTTCTTGAATAATTATTTCTTTAATTATATGAATAAAAAGGTAATTTAATAAAGTCCCTCATGTATACCCGAGCCCTAAATCCCGAGCCTACCAAGACACCCGTCTCGGTCACACTTAACCAAACCAAACCGGACACCAAACCAAACATACCAAAGCCGGCGGTTGTGGTTCTAGCCGGCAGCCAGCAGCCTAGGCTACTACCGATTGCCACTGTTGGCCAGAAGGTCCCACCGGCTTCAGCCGGTTCCCCCTGCCGAGCATACAGTTTCCACCGAGTTTTTCCGGTTCCCACTGTTTTCATCAAAGACCCACCGAGAGATGGGAGGGCTCTCGGTTGTCACTGAAACCAAACACACCCCCACTGTTGGGGTTTTGGGTTGCGGCCGTCAAAGGAAGACAACCACCGCTTCCCTTTGGGTTGTGGCTGGCCTACGTAATACCCCACCGAGACCCCTGTGGTCTCGGTTTGTGTGAAATCGACAACCCTGGTTCCAAATTTATTAGTTTACTTGTTGTATTAATCATGTGATAATATGAATTCATGGTTACATTATTATATTGACCAAAATAAAAGAAACAGATATTAAAAGATTAGTTGTACGGAATACCGAACATGAAAAGATTCGTGATGGATTAACACACATTAAACCGAATACCTTTGATCAAGACAAGTTCTTTTCCCGTAAATTATTAATAGAAGCAAAATCCTTAAAAAAACCCTAATATCCTCTCTATGCATGGCGATTTTTTCCATACGCCGCCTTAATTTCTGATCTTAAGTCTTAATGATTCTAATGCTTAATAACGTTCATATTAGGTTGATTAATCATATGATTATGATACTATTAGTGTTCTTTATTGGGCTGCCGTCTTATTTAGAATTAGGGTTTTATTTTATTTTAGGGTTTGGTTCGCTGTGCGCTTTTCCTCTTGATCTGACCACGTTTCTTTGTCATTCAAATCGTTTATTATTGTGGTGTGATTAGGGTTTGTGCTTTTCAAGGTTTTATCTATTGTAGGCTACTGCTGGGGTGCATTCTCTTTTCGTTGGTGATTAGGGTTTCCCTGCTATTATTGAACCCTAGATCTGGATAGCTGCTTGACGCTGATCTTTCTGAGATTAGGGTTTTGTTTTTTATCTAGGGTTTCTTGGAAGATCTTTTCTATTAGGATATTTCTGCTTGGGAAGGTGAGGCTGGTTGTAGTGATCTCAGGGCTGTGTTTAAGGTATATATTTGGAAGTGGGTTTTAGAGATGGAAAAGGGTTTTCTGAATAGTCCGCATAGCAATAAGGTTGTCGAGGGTAAGGAATCAGTGGTTCCAACAAATGATATTGCTATGAGGATCAAGAATATTGATGGTAAGCTTATTGGCAAGGAAGGTAAGCCTCTTCTAGTGAAACGTGGAGATCCGAAGCTTGCTGCTTTGGATGCTACGGTTGCTGATGCAAGTGTGAGGCCTTTGCCTCATAATCCTAAGAATATGCCACTAAAGTCGATTCTTGAGGGAGTTGGGAAAGTATCAATCATTGAAGAGAGTGCTAAGGTGTCGTTTGCTGCTGATGATAAAGGGGGTTGTTTAAAGGATGTTACTGATTGCTCAAATTCAATTATGGAGGAGGATATTCTTAAAGGTAAACCTACTGTTAGTAAGGTTAATGTGTCTTCTCGGGTTAATGATGTGGTTCTACCAGGGGCTGATGTTCTTCTTCCAAGTGATGTAGTTGATGATAAGGCGAGCAATTTTGATAACACGCTGTATGGTTATTTTGTGGGTCGTAGACATGCATTCCTTATTGTGGACAGTTTTGTTAAGAATGCATGGGCTCGTTTTGGAATTAAGAGAACCATGTTTCATCATGGCTTCTTTTTCTTTCAATTTAGCACTAAAGTGGTATGGAGCAAGTCCTTGCTAATGGCCCATGGCGTATTAGACTTACACCTATTATGCTACACATTTGGAATCCAACAAAGAAGCTCATAAAAGAAGATATCAAATCGGTTCCAGTGGGGGTCAAACTGCACGATGTACCCATCGTTGCTTATTCTAATATCGGGCTTAGTTTGATCGATACTAAGGTTGGCCGACCTATCATGTTGGATGCTTATACAGCTGACATGTGTGTTAGTTCATGGGGGAGATGCTCTTATGCGAGAGTTCTCATTGAGGTGAATGCGGAAAAGGCTCTTGTTGAGTCTTTTATTGTGGCAGTTCCAATCAAAGTCGAGGAGGGGCATTCCCTAGAAACTATTACGGTTGAATATGAATGGAGGCCTCCAAGGTGTGCTAAGTGTAAGATCTTTGATCACTTTGATGTAGACTGTCCCAAGAAAGCTAGAGTTCCTAGATCAGAATTTAATCGTGGTGGTAACTCTGGGCGGGTTAATGAGAAGGAAAAACAGCAGCCTATTTTGCTTAAGGCACGACAGGTTGAGGGGTTTAAGTTTTCTAAACCTAAGACATCTTGGGTCATGAAAACTGCTAAAGCGTCATCATCAAAGGATAAAAGTTCTAACTCTGATCGGAAACAGGTTATTAGTGATAATATCAATTTGTTGGAGCTAAAGAACTCATTCGACAAGTTAAAGGACGAAGGTGCGATTCTAGACGTGGTTGAGCAAGCTGCTCTGGAACATAATAATCAGGAAGACTCGACGACTATAGGTACTAATATTCCTACTGAACATACACGACAGGTGGTAAAAAGGTGGTTCTAGAGGAGGCTTCCTCTAGTAAACCAAAGTTATCATTTGGTTACAAGGATTTGGCTAATATTAGTGATTCTGATGAGGAGGAAGTTTTTGCTTCCAATGATGATTATCAAGCCTACATGTCGTCAATGGGAGGAGGTCATCCACTTGAAGAGGAGTTTGATGTGTATGATGATGATTATATGGACCAGATTCGTGATCTACCGGGACAACTTAAAGAGTTCCATGATTTTCGACTCCATCATAGTGGTAGGAAGTAGTATAGCTTAGAAGCCATAAGAGGGTGTGTCCTCTTATGTTGGGGTTTTCGTTTTAGCATATGATGTGCTTGGTTGTTGCCTATGTAATGGGATTGATATAGGATTTCACCTATATCTTTTGTACTTCAACGTTTTTTTGGCGTAATATAATTTACCGGGGATGATCCCCTTTACACAAAAAAAGTTCTTTTCTTGTGATTTCTTGATCGTAGTGGCGGCAGAGAAGAAATGGGATAGGGTTTGTGGTTGGCCATAAGGCCCTTTGTTCTCTTTTTTGTTGCGTCCAAAACGCAAGCACATCAGCACATTACGTTTTCACTTCGTGTTTTAATATTTCTGGTACGCGTTTGTATCTTTACATGTCGTGTTTTAAGTCTTGATATGTTTGTAAGTATAATGCATAAATACTTATCGTGTCATAATAATATACGTAATGCTTGGATTAAACGTTCGTGACACATGTCGTATATAAATTAGTATAAGGTTTTTAAATTAATCGTGATCTCATGCATTTAATATTCTTGGTATTTTATGCGGGTTTCACAACTCTTCCCCTCTAAAAAATAATTCGTCCTCGAATTAGAGACATGATAATGCTGTGGGTTTTACAATTCTTCCCCTCTAAAAGAATCATTCGTTCTCGAATTAGAAACATGATGTTGCTGAAAGAACATGAACGTGACATGACTGGAGAGAACATGGAACTTGACATGGCCGAAGAGAACATGGAACGTGACGTGACTGAAACAACATATCTAATTTATGGAAGGAAAATAATGAGAAGTCTGGATGGACTCCTCCGTTCCAAGTGGCTTCCCGCTCAGGACGATTCCTCCAAAAGATCTTGACACAATGAAAATCTTGTTCTTCATGACCTTGACTTGACGATATGTAAAAGTTTCTAGTTCATCAACGTAAGATAGATCCTCATGAATCTGATCGAATGGTAAAAATTTATCGTGCAAGGGTAAATGAAACGTTACGATGCAACATAACCTGGAATAACTGACATTAATAATGTCTGAGCAAAGATGCGCGAGACATACTGAAACGTACTACGTGAGCAATTGTGAACGTGATACGTGAACAATGGTGAACGTGATACGTGGAGATGTGGTGATTGTACTGAGAGAAAACATATGGTGGATGTGATACGTGCAGTATATCGTGAACGTGAGATAACCGAGGAGGTAACGCCAAATGATATAAGGTGAGACGTGATATGTGACGTGAAACGTCCGTCTAAGGATGGAAAGTTTATTAAACTTGAGTTTGGTCTCCCAAGCTTTCTACAATTCCTTCCAGAACGATAATGAAACACAAACTGTAAGCTAGTATACGATCATGAACGTAAATAGTGTCATGATCGTGAATATGAGAAGCAAAATGTGAACTTGAACAAGGACGTGAACTTAGTTAATAAACGCGAACATGAACCTTTATCTGATCTGATAGCTGAAAGGAGTTGATGTAGTAAAAATACGCTTTTAGGAAAAAATACGTATAATGGGCAAGTATTAAATTCGAAATTTAGGAAAACCGACAAATCGAATAAGTGCGAGTTTGTTCTCAAAGGAGGTGTGTGTATTATGTACCAATAAATAAAATCAAGTTTGGATTAGTGAAATTTTTGGGTTTGAAGATAGAAAATTAAATGATGAGGTACACTAATACAAGGTTTTTGCCCAGTATAAAAATATCGTTGTTCCAGTCTCTTCGACTTGATTATTGGTTTAAGTGTGACTCAGTCGTCTTTTGGTGGGAAACAATAGTGTTGTCGTTGTAGTAAGTAAATTGTGCAAAACTTTAAAGTAAATGACGATTAATTAAAGCTAAAACTAACTAAAACGTAAATGGTGCAATATTAAAACTTTAAAAAGTAATTTAATTAAATGATAAAAATTAAAGCTCGACGAAAAGTAAATTTGACAATGTAATAAAATTGTAAACTTAAAATTTAAAATAAAGAAAAACAATTAAAATAACACTTAAAGAAAAATGGCGGGAAAGATAAATGCTTGAAAATAAAACAGAGGATAAACAAAACCTGAGTCTGAATCCGAAATACTATCACTATCCGGAATACCTGATCTTTCTCTTATTCGGAATAAATGTCTTCAATAACCTATCCGGAATAAATCTGTCAATTTTATCCGGAATAAGTTCTTTTTACCTCTATCCGGAATAAGTGTTCCTGCGGCTTATCCGGAATCTTCACAAACTTGTTATCTGGAATAACTTCACAAATGTGTTATCCGGAATCAAGAGTCGCACCTTATCCGGAATAAGGATCTTCTACTTATCCGGATTCAACAAAACCAAGCTATCCGGAATGTTTGTTTAAACCACTATCCGGAATACCTGGTATCCGGGATAACTTTTGTAGCTTATCCGGAATACTCCTTATCCAGAATCACCCCAACACCTTATCCTGAATTCAATGTTGCTGATATCCGGAATCCACCAAACCACCTTTATCCGGAATACCCTTGTTTCTTATTCGGAATCCAGTTCGAGCCCTTATCCGGAATTCTTGTTTGGAGTGTTATCCGGAGTAACCAATATGAAGGCAATTCGGAATGTTGTTGTGGAGCTTATACGAAATAAAAGGGTTTATAGAAAACCCGAATATAAAACTTAATAAGCACAAGTAAAAAATAAGCTAAAAACAATTAAGTACTAAACTAAAACTTTTTCCAAATCAAATTTAAGAAAAAGCTATTAAGCCAAAATTTAAAAACTTTTAAAAACACTAAATAATAAAAATATTTAAAAACAACTTTTTATAAAAATTAACTAATAAGCACTTAACTAAAAATAAGAAAAGCACACAATAAGCTATTAAACTAATAAGCTAACACAATCATAAACATAAAAAAACACTTAATCAAATAAGCATGACAATAAGCACATGAACATAAGGATTAAATCAAGACAAGAAAGGTAGAATGAGAGATTAATTAAAACTTGATTAAAATTATGATTCAACAATTAAAGTAAAAACAAGAATTAAAAGCTTACAAATTTAAGGTGCAAAACAAGAAATTAAAGGTGCAATTAAGTAAATGACATTAAGAAAAGTGCAAGTAATTAAAATGGAAGACTAGTTTGTCAAAATAGCCAACACCTCCTAATGTGAGATTAGGAGGGTATTTATAGTGATTAAGGAGGTTAAGCATGTGTTGCTTCCTTCTTTCTTTCTTTCTCGTCTTTTCGTCTTCTAAATTCTTCGACTTTCTCGACGTTGTCTCGGGATAAATTGAACTTGTCATATAATATCTTCATTTATTTAGACTTGAGTTCTTCAGCTTTATTAAACTTCCGTCTTTAGACTTTTCTTCGATAAATCTTCAGAATAGGCCTTAGACTTCCGTTCTTTTTGCACTCTTGATCTTTTGACTTCGTCTTTTGTCTTTTTCTTCGATAAAAGCCCGTGAAAGCCCATGTTTTCTTACCTTTTCACATTTTGGTCCTAAATCCCAACAAAAACACAAACCACGCATAATTCCGACATTTACGACATAAAATACACGTTTTGGCTTGGTTATTATTATAATTAAGTGGTAAAAGGATAAGTGTTTTCACACTTATTAAATCCCCTACACTTGACCATTGCAATGTCCTCATGCAACGCATTAATTACAAAGCAAGTTTTACATTTTCCATCATAATCAATCCACTTTGGCCTTTATTAAAGAGACAAAATATTTAAAGGAAGAAAATAAGTAAAAAGATGAAAAACTTACCTTGGGGTTTTGGAATATCATGAATGATTATCATCCTCAAGTTTCAGGTTCCCCATACCAAGCTTAAAAACGAGATCATTGTTATTATAAGTTAGCAGACTATCACAAACTCATGTGGGCCAATTATTTACTTAGAATCTCTTATTCCTAGGTGTATCTCTTATATTTTATTGTTGTCTTGAATGATCACGAGGATGCATTGTTGACTTATTTCGATAATTATTTAGGTTGAAAATAAAGTAGGACGATTTAATCAGTAGTTAGCTGAAGGACAAAATCTTTTAAAACTGCTTCTCGGGACCTCATAAAGTTCATATCTTGGCATAACTCGCTTCACGATTTGAGACCTTTCTCGGACCGATATTTGGTAGCGACTTCATACCTCAAATCTTGAGAGACGTTCATGAAATAATGGTCTTCTCTTCATAATAGGAATTTCTTCACTTGAACTTTTGAAAGATTCTTCATATTTGGACCACGACTTCTTCATTTTTCTCCAATCTTTATTTTGGACTTTGATATACAACGATTCGCCTCCTTTTAGGACTTGGATCTATTTATCCTCATACCTTGCTAGGGTCTTTTCGGATAGACTTCTCCATGATCTTTAGGGGAGTATTTGCTTTTCGTCGTGTGTCTCGATCCTTCATATTGATTTTTGATAAATGATTCTTCACATCACTTTGGATCTTTAGCAACAAAATGTAGCCCTCATGTCTTGTTAGGACCTTTTCGGACTCGCCAATCTTCGCATCCCGCTTCAATAAGTTATGCCTTGGCTATGAACTCTAATTAATACCGAGCAACTTTTAAACGATCTTGTGCTAGAAGCTAAGTAACTTTTCAAATCATACAACCTTATTTATTGCAATTAAATTTATTAGCAAGCGATGGGAGAAAAAGCTTATAATCAACTCACATAAATTCATGAAAGAATACCAAACTTATAATTGACTCTATCATCTCTCGTTTTCCATAAATTAAAATCTCAAGGAATAACACTCCTGGATGCTTAGCCTATTAAATCAAAGTTTTGGGTTTTCAAGTCATCTATAGGATCTTGCAAATTCTTAGACTTCTTCAAGTTTAGAATTCGCATTTTAAAGTTCCCTTGATAAACGACTTTCTAGGATCAATTATAGGAACTTGCGAAAAGTTCTTGTTCTTAACCCGTGAGAGTTAAGACTTTCGCGTTTTAAAGTTCCCTATATAAAAGCCTAGCAAAACTTGACTTAAACACGTTAAGGATACTAGCTAGAGTAAACTTAGATAAATAAACTCGGGTTGAGTCAAAAGATTCACAATGTTTAAAAACTAAAACCACTTTATTAAAATTTATTCTAACAAAGAAAGGAAATAACTATAACAAAGGTAAATACAACTAGGCCAAAATAGGTCAAAAATTTTGAAAAATGTCGAAAAATCAATTTTCCGGTTAAAATGAGGACAAATACAAGGAAAAGCCCACTTAACTTCGATAGAAGTCCCCCTACACTTAATATAAACAATTTCCTTAATGTTTAAGCATGTAGAAGTAAACTCCCCTACACTTAGGACATTGTGCACTTTGTTTAAATCTTGCTAAGGAAAGGACAACTAAAGTGATTCCTATTTTAATATTGAAGAATATAAAATAGAGAATCAAAAGAGTTTAGGATAGAACCGGGAAGACGGGAACACGGAATCACGGGTCGTCAAACGTCATCAAGAATGGATATTTGATAGCTCGAATCCCTGCACATGATAAGAAAGAAAACAACAAACACATACTAGGGTCTCCCCCTACACTTATTATAAAATCAATGAAAAGGGATAGATATTGCGGGTTGCCTCCCGAGAAGCGCTTGTTTTTGTTAACCGAGTCGTGCCTGACTCGACCTTGATTAGCATAGGAAGAAGCTTGAAACACATCCACCGGGATTAAATACATGGTTTTCGTCCATCAAATAGCACAAGCTTAAGGCGAACAAGGCAAGCCAAAGAAGATTAGGGAAGGTTCCCTTAAGCAAAGATGGAGCACGGTGGTAGCACGGGTGATGAGGTGCAAGCATATCTCCATGGTTTCCAAAAATCTTTCCTTTTATTTCATCAGATGGATACTGAGATGGCTTGAAAATTCCAATACCGGGATCGAACACCTTTTCCTTTAGGGGAAAATAGCACTTATGCTCAGTAGAATTTGAAGATGATCCGCTCATAAATCGCACAATCTCATCCTCAGAAGGGGGATAGAGAGGTGTCAAGACATAAGTACTCCGGATATCGGTGTCGGCCAACATCTTCTCCTTTGAAGCGGTTTTCTTCATATCCAAAGGAGGATAAAGACCATAATCATCAAAGTCCAAAGGAGGAGCATCACTCTCATTTGGGAAGTAAGTGTTGAGAAAAGTAGCAAAATCTTCCTCAAATGAGTAGTCATCCAAAGTAGGATCAAGTGTTGTTGGCGGAAGATCGTCATCAAAAGTAGGAGTAAGGTCATCATGTGAAGAATCACTCAAGAGAGTACGAGCCTCATCAAAATCATCATAAGTGGGCATGTCTGGATACTCAGAAGTAAAATCATCAGAATCATCCCCATCGAAACTAGAATCATCATCATAAGCATCATAGATCGGTGGAGAATCATAAATTGGTGGAGGATCAGAATTGGAGAGAGAATCATCCACATTATCTTGGAACATTGGATTATCATAGCAAGAATCGAATAGAGGATTGTTGTAGACGACAAAATCATCAAGCACATTAATCATATTCGCTGATTCTCTTCCATTGGGTTTGGTTGTGATCTTCCCCATTTTAAATACTTGAGCATCATTCTCGACCCTTAAGATTAGCTTACCTTCGGCGACATCGACTAATGCTTTTCCGGTTCTCAAGAATGGCCGACCAAGTATTAATGGAATACGAGGGTCCATTTCATAATCAACAACAACAAAGTCGACCGGAAAAGTAAAGGTACCAATTTTAACAAACACATCTTCGGCAATACCAACAGGGTAAGCGAGAGTGCGATTTGCTAGCTTAAGAGTCATCTTTGTTGGTGTAAGATCGGGTAATGATAACTTTTTCCAAACACTTAAAGGCATCAGATTTATACTTGCCCCGAGATCGGCTAAGGCAGTAAATTCTTCGGTTTGGTGAAAAGTACATGGTAGCACAAAATGACCGGGATCTCTAAGTTTCTCCAGAAGTTCTTTAAGAAGGATTGCAGAACAATTTTCATTCAATCGAGTATTAACAAACTCGGCCATCTTCTCCTTCTTATTAAGCAATTCCTTAAACATCTTAACAAATGTCGGCATTTGGGCAAGAGCTTCAATAAGGCTAAGGGTGACGGTCACTCCCGAAATCTTCTTCAAAAAGTTCGACACTTGAACGTCATCCTTGTTGAGCAATCTACCTTTGTCTAAGCGAGAAGGATAAGGGATGTTGGGTTTATAGGTGGAAGGTGGGTTGGTGAAGGGTTCTTCTTGGGAACTTCTTCAGTATAGGGTGGAGACGGTAATGGAGAACTAATACTAAGCGTTGGAGTAGGAGGGGTAAATGGTGGTGGAGGAGGTGTAGATGGAGTAACTGGGGGAGGGATAGATGGTCCTACTAAGGTTGCTCCATTGCGTGTAGTAATAACACTCACATTCTCTCTTGGGTTGGTGACGGTGTTTGAAGGAAGAGAGCCCGAAGTAGAGGGTTGAGTAGTTGGTAAGAAACTAGCCAGCATATTCTTCAAATCATTTGTTTGAGTGCTAAAAGAGGTTTGTATATCATGTCGAAGCTCGGATCTAATATCATTACCTTGCTTAGTGATATCTCCTTTCAAATTGATAATTTGGCTTTGCAGATTCTTAATTTGCTCTCCTTGGGTTCTCATTAAGGTTTCAACATCTTGATTCATGGGTGGTTGTTGAGCGGGTGGGTGATAAGGATTAGAAGCTCGAGGTAGGTTTGGATTGCTTCTATTGTAGTTGTTGGGGTTGTGGTTTTGAGGAGAAAAACTAGGTGAAATAAAGTTGTTAGAACGGTAACTTAACAAGCTACGATCACCTTGAGGTCGAGCTTGATGGTTTTTCGTTGAATAGTTACCATAAGCCGCATACACGTTTTCCGGAATGTCATGAGTAGAAGGACAATCAGTGTATGAATGAGGACCGCCGCAAGTCTCACAAGAAGTTGCAACAGCTTTAACTTGTTGTTGTTGATTTATAGCCAAAAGTTGCATATTCTTGCTCATTTCGACCATTGCGCGGGTTAATTCGGTGAATCAGGGTTTGAAGAAGTAGAAGAAACATTGACTCTTGGGTTGTTCCTTGAAGATGCGGATGAATCCCAATTTTTGTGGTGAGTAGTCATGTTCTCTATAAGCTCTCTACACTCCTCGGGTCTTCTTTTCATAAATGTGCCACCGGCGGCTGCATTAATCGTATCACGATCTCGAAAAGTTAAACCGTCGTAGAAAGTATCAATTAAGGTGACGGGGAGCATGTTGTGGTTTGGACATCGATCGATCAAAACATTATAGCGTTCCCAAGCATCAAAAAGTGATTCATCAGGTTCTTGTGTAAATCCACTAATTTGATTTCGAAGGCTCGTGACCATGGATGGTGGAAAGTAGCGCGACAAAAAGCGTTGATTCATCTCATCCCAAGTATGAATTGAATTCTTCGGAAGACGGTCAAACCATTTTTCGGCATGGTGGGATAAGGTGTGTGGAAATAGGTGAAGGCGAAGGAAATCCATAGTAACACCGGGCAACTTCATACTTTGAGTAAAGGTAATGAACTTGTCGATATTTTAGCCTATGTGATATGGATAGCATCCCCCCTCAGATTGATGATATTTTAGCCTATGTTATTCCAATTTCTAAGGGAAAGTCTTGTCCTAGCATCCTTGCCCGTCTTGTGTTGGCTGCTACTGCGTACTTTATATGGATGGAACGTAATTCAAGACTTTTCAAGAAAAAGCTGTTGTCCGTTTATCAGATTGTTCAGCTTATTTGTGATACTATTCGGTTGAAGTTGATTTCATTTCGTTTTAAGAAGTTGTCTGCCAGGTCGAGTTTGCTGCTTGACAAATGGAGGGTGCCGAGCTCTAGAGTTCTTCACGATGGGAGTGCCGGGTGAGGGTTGTACTCTTTTTTCCTTGTCCAAGGTTTTTCCCACTGGGTTTTCTTTGGCAAGGTTTTTTAAGGAGGCAGGCTCATTTGGATATCATTTGCTCCTTTCGTGTTGTTGGTGGAAGCTGAAGACAATGTGTGACTTCATGTTTGCATCTTGGTTTCTTTCTAGTTTACTTTCATTGTAGTTCTAGATTAGTTTGTGTTTATGCCATGACATAATCACGTGTTAACATGCTGCCTGTAGCATGCGGTTAATGTGGTATCTTAGCCACGTTCCTTTGTTCTTCAACGCTTTTTTTGTTAATATATTTACCGGGGAAACCCTTTACCAAAAAAAATAATGAACTTGTCGAGGTGTTTGTTGGCATCATCAGCCGGTAATCCGCGAAATGGACAAGTGTTCTGCACTTGTTGGATCATGTGATGCTTCAACAAAAACTCCGGATCCGTGATTTGCATCGGCGCAATCGGTCCTCCTCGTCCATTCATTGTGGGTTGACAAAGCTCCTCCATCGTTCTAAGATCAGGTGGGGAACATTGTTGTTATTATTATTGTTGAGGTGCGGTGGGTTATTGTTGTTGTTCACACCTGCCATATCTAAATCTTCACGAGTCTCGGGCTCTGAATAAGTTAAAGATCTAGTACGCATACACCTGCAAAAGAAAAAGAAAAATAGACCAAAGAAATAGATAATATATATGTACGTGTAAAAATAAAAAAAATCTTTTTGGATTTTTGAAATTTTAAATTTTTATGGTTTTTTTTTTGAAAATTTTTGAGCAAGAAAAATAACGTTCACGAGTGAACGGATCCCAAAATTCAAAGCGTCTCTCACAGAAAATCGTTAATCTTCACGAAAAGAGCCGGAAGCGGCGCCATTTAATACAAGGTTTTTGCCCAGTATAAAAATATCGTTGTTCCAGTCTCTTCAAATTGATTATTGGTTTAAGTGTGACTCAGTCGTCCTTTGGTGGGAAACAATAGAGTTGTCGTTGTAGTAAGTAAATTGTGCAAAACTTAAAGTAAAGGACGATTAATTAAAGCTAAAACTAATTAAAACGTAAATGGTGCAATATTAAAACTTTAAAAAGTAATTTAGTTAAGTGACAAAAATTAAAGCTCGACGAAAAGTAAATTTGACAATGTAATAAAATTGTAAACTTAAAATTTAAAATAAAGAAAAACAATTAAAATAACACTTAAAGAAAAATGGCGGGAAAGATAAATGCTTGAAAATAAAACAGAGGATAAACAAAACCTGAGTCTGAATCCGAAATACTGTCACTATCCGGAATACCTGATCTTTCTCTTATCCGGAATAAATGTCTTCAATTACCTATCCGGAATAAATCTGTCAATTTTATCCGGAATAATTTCTTCTTACCTCTATCAGGAATAAGTGTTCCTGCGGCTTATCCGGAATCTTCACAAACTTGTTATCAAGAATAACTTCACAAATGTGTTATCCGGAATCAAGAGTCGCACCTTATCCGGAATAAGGATCTTCTACTTATCCGGAATCCACAAAACCAAGCTATCCGGAATGTTTGCTTAAACCACTATCCGGAATCCGGGATAACTTTTGTAGCTTATCCGGAATACCCCTTTTCCTCCTTATCCGGAATCACCCCAACACCTTATCCTGAATTCAATCTTGCTGATATCCGGAATCTACCAAACCACCTTTATCCGGAATACCCTTGTTCCTTATTCGGAATCCAGTTCGAGCCCTTATCCAGAATAACCAATATGAAGGCAATTCGGAATGTTGTTGTGGAGCTTATACGGAATAAAAGGGTTTTATAGAAAACCCGGATATAAAACTTAATAAGCACAAGTAAAAAATAAGCTAAAAACAATTAAGCACTAAACTAAAACTTTTACCAAATCAAATTTAAGAAAAAGCTATTAAGCCAAAATTTAAAAACTTTTAAAAACACTAAATAATAAAAATATTTAAAAACAACTTTTTATAAAAATTAACTAATAAGCACTTAACTAAAAATAAGAAAAGCACACAACAAGCTATAAAACTAATAAGCTAACACAATCACAAACATAAAAACAAAACTCTTAATCGAATAAGCATGACAATAAGCACATAAACATAAGGATTAAATCAAGACAAGAAAGGTAGAATGAGAGATTAATTACAACTTGATTAAAATTAAGATTCAACAATTAAAGTAAAAACAAGAATTAAAAGCTTACAAATTTAAGGTGCAAGACAAGAAATTAAAGGTGCAATTAAGTAAATGACATTAAGAAAAGTGCAAGTAATTAAAATGGAAGACTAGTTTGTCAAAATAGCCAACACCTCCTAATGTGAGATTAGGAGGGTATTTATAGTGATTAGGGAGGTTAAGCATGTGTTGCTTCCTTCTTTCTTTCTTTCTTTCTCGTCTTTTTGTCTTCTAAATTCTTCGACTTTCTCGACGTTGTCTCGGGATAAATTGAACTTGTCTTATAATATCTTCATTTATTTAGACTTGAGTTCTTCGGCTTTATTAAACTTCCGTCTTTAGACTTTTCTTCGATAAATCTTTAGAATAGGCCTTGGACTTCCGGTCTTTTTGCACTCTTGATCTTTTGACTTCGTCTTTTATCTTTTTCTTCGATAAAAGCCCGTGAAAGCCCATGCACAACAAAAACACAAACCACGCATAATTCTGACATTTACGACATAAAATACACGTTTTGGCTTGGTTATTATTATAATTAAGTGGTAAAAGGATAAGTGTTTTGACACTTATTATACACTATGATTAAACTACGAAGAATAACGTAAAACGTAAACGTGAATACGTAAAACGCGACGAAGTTAATAATTTAAACTAAAAAGAAGTTAAAAATCAAAAATATGTCTAGAATAATATAAATAAGAATAAAAATTCAATAGATAAATTTTAAAACTTATTATTAATTAAATATTCAATTTTAAATTCTAATTAAAGCCCTAAAATTAAATATAATTAACAAAAAGCCCAAAATTATATTTTATCAAACTAAAATCTTACTTATGTTATTAAAAGCTAAAAAGTATTTTTCCTAAATTTTGTAACTATTTTTCTATTTTTAAAAGGCTAAAAACTGATTTTAAACTAAATAATGATTAAAAATACTAAAATAATGAGAAAAATAAATTTACTTTTTGAAAAATCCTAAATTACTTATCTAAATGAGAAAAATGAAAAAGTTGGAAAAAAGTTTAAGCCTAATAGGACAAAAACAGTATATTAAAAACTTAATTTAAACTAAAAATAATGCTTAAAAATACTTAAATGATCAGAAAAATAAAATAATTTTTTCAAAAATCTTAAAATAAATGACTAAAACTATGAAAATTGAAAAATCTGAAAAATGTTGAATTAAAAGCACTAAAGGAAAAAAATGAACAATCTGATAGTGACTTGCTGGGGGTTTTGTCTTTTACCCCAACAGTGGGAACAAATACTCTAACAGTGGGAACTTGGTTCCCACTGACCTTCATAGATACTGAATTGAGACGATTTTTTGAGCTTGTTTGATGGTGTTTTTGGATATACAAGGCACCCCCACACTCAGTGGAGTGTGGGGAGTCAATATAAAGCAAAAAACAAACACTTCTAACACAAGTTTGCACTCAAATCAAGGAAAGACAGCAAAGCAACACAGAAAAGGTGGTCTGGTGGTTTCTGATGATACAATTGACCTATTTGGTGAACTTTGGACAACCACAAATTGATTTTAAGTCACACAAACACCTAATCTAAAAGCACAAAACCTAGTCTAATCCTAAAACTAACAGATTTCAAGACCAAAAGTCATAAATCATAAAAACTAACCCACAAAACCTATTTAAGCAGATTATATCAAGATAGGCAATGTTATTCTAAAATGCTCACTTATACCAACCAAAGCTACAAATCCAACTGAACTTACTTACTAAGAGTAGAACTATATGCTTGAATAATGGTTTTACTCACTACCCAAGTCTAACAGAACCAAACACCCCTATATTTTCAGAAAGTTTTTTTTTTCAAGACTTTAATACAAAACACATTCAAATCTTTTACTACTACCCTAATCATGCAAGTGAACAACAAGATACATGAAAGAACTAGTTACCAAGCACCTAAGTTATATCCCTAATCACAGAGATCACAAAACTAAGCAAAGCAACCAAATGGTTCAAGCCCTTACCAATCTTGGCCTTATTCAGGCCAAGAAGCCCAGCTGAAAGCCTTCTTTAGAATTTTTATTGGAGCTAATGAGGAGCTTGTGTAGAGCAATAAAGTGAGCTTATAGACTCTTTGGACTACCACAGCAAAGAGTGGATTACTACAGTCCTAAGCTAAAAAGGAAAAGCAAAAGAATGGTATATAATCTTGCTTGCTATGTTTTCACCTGAAAATTACCACAACACCAACAAACTTCAAGTGACCAAAAGCTGACCATAAGCTTGATAGTCACTCAAGCTTGTGAGGGATTTTGGCACAGTGACAGTTAGCAGAAAACAAATATAAATCAAGATTTTGAAAAATCTTGAAACACAACTTTTTGTGAACCAAACTTGAAATCAAACCAACTAATAAATAACAAATACAAACATATTGAATTAAATCAATCTTGTCAGGATTAACACAACTCAACAGCTTATATTCGGATCTAAAGTATTTATCAAAAACAACTTTTTGAAAATATTTTGTAAAATGTAAAACTTTAATAACTTAAGCTAACTTGCAAATAATGTAAACATTATACTAAAGAAAACAGTAATGAGGAACTCAGAAAATGGCTTGCAATGGTTTTAATCATACTTTAACTATTCATGGAAAAAAAGTTTTACAAATGCCAAAATCTGGAACAAAGGGAAATACACAAGTTGTATTCTCCTTTTATACTACAAAAGAGATGATTCTAGTTACAAAAAAAACTAGAAACCCTAGCTGTCGAATTCCCATCTCTACCCTTAGTCTTGTTGAAAATTCTTGGTCAAAGATTGGCATGTGATGAACTTTGGAGTTGCCAGCTGGTTGGAATGATCTTGAGCATTGGAGTCTTCCTTTGGGACCAAGTCTTGTAATATGAGTCGTTGATTGGACTGAAGATTCAAATTTTTCTCAATATGGTGAAGCAGGGGATCAACTTGGGATCCTCTATGGTCACGGGGTGAAGGATTTGGTGAGTGGGTTTGGTTTAGGTTGGGACAAATTACCATTTTGGAAATGGGTTTGGAGTAATTTGTTGATTTAATAAAGTTGGTGATTAGGGTTTATATGTTTGAAGAACTAGGGATTAGGGGTGGGATTATGAATAGTATTTGTTTCCCACCATTTTTATGATACTTAAATCCGGTTTAAAAATATCTAAGTGGTGTTTGACGTGGGTGGGTGACTGGGCAAGGTTTGGTGAGGTGGCGTGACATGATTGGTGGGTGAACTTTGTTTGTCTGGTAGATAAGGTCCCTTGCTTTCCATATTTTTGTCATTCTATGTTTAAAACAGCCAAACACTCATTTCCTTTGTAACAAGTTTGGGGTTTTGGTCATTTTTGGCACAATCCTTTTGTAAACTTGTTTCAAGGACTATTAATGCAATATCATCATTCTTTAAGGGCATTTATGGTATATTCTTGAAACTTAAATGACCCAAATGCAATTTTTGAGATTTGCAAGGATTAAAAGTGAAAAGTCTTCAAAAGTTGAGGGACCAATCTTGACATATCTTCAAACTTCAAGGACTTCTTTAGAAATTCATGATTTGGGTCCGGTTCTTTGTATGGATTCGTTTCTCGTTTTCGTTTTTGCTTGATTCCTTTGATTTTTTGTTGATTTCACGATATTCGTACCTAAAATATACAATGAACAAACACAAGCATATTTTGGGGTATTTTATGACAGTTTTAAGCGTTTTAAATCAGATTTGGACGATGAGACTATGTATAATTGCAGTCTCATCACTCCCCCATACTAAACCATTGCCGTGTCCTCACGCAATGCTAGAATTAAGTATCGTAGCACTTCCAAAATTCATTTTTATGTGACATTTATTGAAACGTAAATTTAAATAAACTACTACATGCGTTTTAGACATAATATATTGTTTTCATCGCAAAATGGGACGTTTAGGATCATAGACTAAGAACACGTTAATGCTTCGTTAGAAATAATTTCGTCGTCCTCGATTTTCACCCAATTCCATGCTAAGCGTGAAACAAAATCGTTGTCATTATAAGTTAGTAATACTAACACTACTCATATGCTCTAATCACGTACTTAGACTCCCTTATTCCTAAGGTGTATCTTTTATATTTTATTTTTGTCTTAATGATCACGATGATACATCATTGACTTATGCGTGAATAGAGATTAGGTCCAAAAATAGAGCCTTAACGGCGTAACCAAAATCATTGAATTAATAATTCATCCTAATAGACAACGATGTCAAAAATTAAGTCAACAAGAAGGATCGATAAATATGGTTTTATAACGGTTTTGAACATGAGAATTATTATCATGAATTTTATGACCCACCTCATCACCGGTGGCTTTGATTATCATGGTTTACCTCCATCTTTTATTCAACTTCTCCATGGAGCTTTTATTATGACTTCGGTCTTGCCCTTGTCTTTTATTTAACCTCGCCATGAAGTCTTTATTATGACTTGACGTATATCCTCACGCTAAAGCGAATTTTGGATCTTTAAGGCTTCGAGATTTAAGACATTCACCTCAATTTTGCATAGATTTTTCGGCTTGTGAGCTTCGAATTTTTGCTTGATTTAGGTGAAGAGGAACTTAAATTATTATTGGGGGAAATCTTTGATTGTTCGGGTTGCAAATACTTCAAAATCGTGACGCTGGCGATACCTTAATGTTTTCCCAGGTTATTTACATGGAAGCTACTAAAACAAATTAAAAACCAACAATAGAGACTAATCAATATTATTAGCAATTTATTATAAAAGCGTAGGGAGAAAAAGCAAATAATTAGGACACATGAGTTTTTGAAAGAATACGAGTACTATACGTTTAGCATTGTAACTTATAATTAACTCTATCATTTCCCGTCCTAATTTAAGAGACTTAGCCTAATATAATTAAGGAATCGAAGCTAAGTGCTCAACACGCACGGGCGAGTTAAAAATTACTCTTATTCTCACCATCGGAAAACCTACATTCGTGTCTTAAATACTTATGAAAAACAAGAAAAAATTTAAAATTTGGCCATTTTTACCCTTATTTTGCATAAAACGTTAACAAAAAGATGAAAATTGGATTGCGAGATGACATAAGCAAGGTGAGTATCTACTCATCCCCATACTAAAACTAAACATTGTCCTCAAAGTTTCGAGTCTAAGGGTGAAACACCCCCATACTAGAGACGAAAGTTGAATGCTTAATCTCGAGCATGGAAAGGGTAAAACGAATAACCTAAAATCCGTTTATGAATTATGCTAATAAGATAAACGTTAGAACGTAAAAGGATATCATCGGATATCGGAATCTTCAAAGGTAACGATCGAAGCTCGAGTGATCCATAAAACGAACACGAAAGGCTTCAATGATGACGATGAAACTAATAAATCACAATCACAAACAACCACGGAACAAAGATTGGAAGAGCACAATTCCCCTCGCTAACTAATTAGAAAGTAATAATATGTACAAGGATAAGCATGAGAATCCCCCACGAGGCACCTTGTTTTTTATAACCGAGTCAAAAGCTCGACTCAAATCCCCATAAATGTGATCATTTAGGGATTATCAGGGTATGATCATTTTTTATGGGGCTTACATGATAAATAATACAAGGGATTTCCAAGTATGAAAGTTCGTTATTTCGATCTTTTCGAATTGATTATTGGTAGAAAGTGCGACTCAATTGTTCTTGGTGGAAAATAAAAAGGTTTGGTTATCTGTTTTAAACTAAAAATGAAAATGTCGTTGAGTAAATAAAGATGAAAGCTTTAAAATTTAAAACTAAAAATGAAGACTTTAAAAATTGAAAAGTAAATGATTAAAAATTATAAAAATGTAAACTTTAAGGAGTGAATTAAAGCAAGACAAGTTAAAAATAACTCTAAGTAAAAAGGCGGGAAACGTAGAAATTTAAAAACTGGAAATACTTAACCTGATCCGGAATATTATCCGGAATGTAGAAATGTCACTTATCCGGAATGATGAAATGTAGCTTATCCGGAATATGGAAATACTTGTACTTATCCGGAATACGCTGGGAGGCTTATCCGGAATCTGGAGTACAAAAGCTTATCCGGAAAAAACTACCCTTATCCGGAATCTGTCTTCGTCTGTGACAATCCGTCAATTTATGGTTGATATTTTATTCTCAATATTTATTTGCAAATATTATTTTATGAACTCACTTATTTTTAGGAAGAAATTTGGATTTACGTCTTGAAGTAGCATCGACTACGTCTAAACCGGAGGATTCAACGTTACGTGCTTATGTATACATACACCGTCTTTGGTGACATTCCGACATTTCAGAAAATAAATTTATCCGTGAATATTATTTTGGAGTTTTAAATTTGTGTTGGTTCATAAACTCACAAATTTACGAGAAGAGATTAGGACTTACGATTTTATTTTAACGTCCTTTACGACTAAACCGGAAACCTTAGGATTACGTATTTACATTTTCGAGCTCCGTTTTTGATGAGACAATTTTTATTAGATTCTTTTTGTGCCGTTGATTCATAATTTATAAAAACGTTTTTTTGTAAAACGACCCGAGGGAACGCAAATCGAGGAAACTAGAATCGAGGAGTACCCGTAAATAAATGGGGATGAGACAAGTGGGACACTTGTCCCACCCCCAAAACCGGCCAAACATAGCAACTTAACACCCATGAGTGTCAAGTTTATCTAACAAGTCTTACACTTTTCCTTGTAAGCTTACAATGTAAGCTACACTTTCCACTAACTAGCTAAACCACTCACACACAAACCATTAGCTCTCATTTCTCATGCAAACAACTTCACAATTTCCTCTCTACTCTCTTTTGATGCCGTCCACTATTCCACACAAAACACAACCATCATACAAATTTTAAACACAAACATATGTTATAACTTACATATGTTAATCTCCATTCAAAAAGAGGAAGATTGATGCAAGTTTTAACATCCAAGGAGGAGTTTCTATGGAGTATTAGGGCTGATTTTCCACAAGGTATTCATGAAGAATGGTGGTCTTGAAGATGGTCTTGGTTATCCACAAGTTTCTCCATCAAAATCCATGTCCAAATCACAACCTACATCAACTTGGTGGTATAAAGATTGTCCTCCTCATCCTCTTGTTATTTTTGATTATGTAAACTTGTATTTCTTTTACTTATGTATATGTATATGATGATAAATGATGATTAAAAATATTGTGTGGGGATTTGGTGTTGATAAACATGCTTAAAAAGATGAAAAACTATAAGAAACAAGGTTAAAATCTTGCTTAATTTAGATGGTTGTATAAAACAGTAAAGAATCATATGGTAAACTGGTAAAATGACTTGAATAGATTGATATACAGTAAGCTATGGGTCTTGTACACAAGTGAGAGTTCGCCATGCAATTGAATCATTGTAATGAATGAGATATGATCAAAACAAGTTTAGAGTACCAATCTGAGTTCACTGTTTTGGACGATTTTTAGAAATTACTTAGAGGCTGATTCAACAGTAGCTATAGAAGAGTTAAATGGATCACATATCCTGTAGTTTATGTGATAAAAATTTGAGCTTCTATCTCCATATAGAACTCTAGATATGGCAGTTTTGGTGAACATGAAAATAAAAATCAGATTTTGGAAATTGAAGTATAATAATATTATATAAGCACTCAAAATTTTATTGTATAAAATATAAAATTAAAACCCACTAACTCATGAATTTTATTTATATAAATATGGACAAGGGTAAATAAGTGGAAATTTTATAAAAATGGTAACTTGTTAAGTTTTATAAGTTATAAAACTATAAACATGATTTTTACGACTTTTTCGGCTATTACCGTAAAATTAACGTTTTTGCTAAATAAAACTTAGACGGTTGGACCCGTCTAATGTAAACTTTATAAAACTTATATACTGATATATAAACATGTATAACAAGTAAAAACCGATAAAACCCGAACTATATAACATACGGACATTAACGGGCTAAATTAACGTTATTGGACTAATAATACAACAAAATGGACTAAAACACTAATAAACTTATTTATTGGGCTTAACCCATTTGGGCCCAACATGTAAAGTGTAAATACTAATAATCCAAGTATGAAATGGATTAATACAAGTTAATAAACTTATAATAGGCTTATGGGACTTAAAACACGAAAATAGGTCAAACTAGTAAACTAGTATAAAAGTTATCAACACAAAAACACTAAAATGAGTAAACGAGAATATGTAAACCCACTTGATCATCATATATATAATCATCATATGTATACATAATTGTTATTTTAATAAAGTCATTTGACATGAGTCTAAGACGAGTATTATTTGTCTAGGTTTCCGTGATTGAAGCACGTACCGTACATCTGAATTGCCGATCACCCGCCTTCCCACATCAACATGAGTTCATAGCCTCGCACTCTCTTAAATGTTTTTATGAAATGTTTTATAAACCCGCGAGGGAGATAACATGTTAGTTTTTATAAAATAGGACACCATTTGTCCCGGTTGTTTGTTTATTGATTTGGAGCCGAATGATTGTATGACGCGATTGTATGACCCGATAAATGATTAAAGGACCCGATAGATGAAATTAAATGGATTATTAAAGTTAGGTTATGTCACTAAAAGTCCCATTAGCATGAATTGTGAACTACCGGGATTTGGTAGACGCTAATGCCTATAATAGTACTATTTGGGGACGATCACCCCAGTTCACGCCTTGACGGTTGATCCCCGTCGTGCCACATTAATTGGTAGGCGAATTTATGTATGAGAAGATTTCCATAGCGTGACCTTTGTGACGACACGCTACTTTAGATCGGCAAATTGAGTATCGGGTTAGCTACCCGTTGTTTGGTTTAGTAAGGTAACAATGTCATGCGGCTTATAATAATCCAACTAACGAAATACTACTAGACGCACCGAATTACGATGTATTGCCTGACTAGCAATACAGGGTCATACTATTGATGTTATGTTCGTGTTTTGGTTTCCATAACCATATTCATATAACGGTTTTTATTTTCATACAACGTCCTAAGACGTATTGTATGATGTTTTTACGACATTGGCTCGTATAATGATTTTTAAGGCAAACGCCTATATTATGATTTTGATGAAGATATGTATAAAATGACTTTGGCTATTTTATGGCCTATTAAAATGATTTGTACAAAATGATTTTCAGTAATAGTTTTATACTGATATTATATGGATGGATTTTATTAAACTCTATGAATTCACTCGGCGTTATCGCTGACCCTTTTCTTTTAACATGTTTTGTCTCAGGTACTTGAAGGTAATTCTCGGGAAGACAACAAGAATTCATGGCCCGCACTTAAATTATATTCCATTCAAATGTTTTGTAAAACCTGTATTAAATATAATGACTTGGGACCTATGTAACTTTGATATTTATGAACGGAAATGCTTTATTAATAAACGACACGATTTTTAAGCGTTATCTATGATGTGAGTAATGTGCTATCCCGTAACACCAACGAGTCTTCCGCTGTATTGAGTTGTATAAATTTGGGGGTGTTACAGTTTGGTACCAGAGCTCTCGTTATAGAGAATGAAAGATTTTTAAAACCAAGGTTTTGATTAAAACATTTCAAAATCTTTTAACTAAAAACATTTTTCTAAAAATGTCTAAAAATCTTTTGACTATAACGGTGCTGGAGAATTCCCGAGTTACCGACAAGGCCAGACTGAGAAGTGTTATTTTAATATATATATAACTTAGATTATATATATATATATATATATATGATGTAATTTTATTACATGATTGTTTGATGATTATTTTGATATTTAAACGAGGTATTTATACGACGTAGATTGTCACAAGGAACCCTAAATCCCCTAGTAAATTAATCGAAGCTATTCTCGTTGGAATTCTTGCTATCCTAGATCTAAACCAACTTGTGGATATTTATGACCCCAACAAATGGTTGATATTCGTAGAAACGTTAATATTAGTTGATTGTGATATTAAAGAAGAATTGGCGAGATTAAAACTGATATCGATGTCATGACGATCTTCCTTATAGAGTGGAGTTTTACAAAACGTTACCACCTAGAAAGATGTCATCTGATTCGTTGTCATCCAATTCTTAAATTGAAATCGAAAGGGTGAATGTTGCACTTGAGGTTGTCATTGGAACCATTACCCAAAAGCCTCATGCCACTAGTACCTTTCCGAGAAGTCTAGTTGAATGATCAAGTCATTTCATACTAGTGACTCATTTGATAATTGTTGTTGTAAGAGCTATAGGATTGGAAATTAAGTGTTGATCATATTGAGCTTTTATTGCCTTTACAAGCCAAAGAATAAGGATGAAAGTATTGGAAAATAAGGTAGGATATCGAATTGAGTATAAAATTGGTTAAAACTTGAATAAAGTAAAATTTAACCCGTATGGAATATGAGATTGTCAAGAGGAAGTCGTTAAGTTCTGTGATTGAATTATAAGGTTTTGAATAATTGTTAGTTCGTGTTAAGGGTTGTTCCTATACCATTGTCCAATAATGAGGATGCCCAGTGTCCAACAAATAAATTGAAGAAATCTTCTTCTAAATTGGGACCGATGGATCTTCCGGGACAGGTGGGACACCTGATGACTCTTGTAGATTAGTATTCATTGTGGTATCTTTTAAAAATAATCCCTAACTTAACTGAGACATCAGTTGGTAGGATGAGATCTTGGAATTGTATGAATAATTGTTAGTTCGTGTTAAGGGTTGTTACGCTACAATTTGACTTGTTTGTGATTAATAAAAAGACTACCTTTGATTGCTAAATCCTACATGTATCGATGTTATCTATCCTTTATTGCTTCATCCTAATGTTCGCATTAGAGATGCAACCATTGAACAAGTACTCATCTTGATTTGAGTTACGTTGTGAATCATTCTTCGTAAGTGCCATCGAGGTCATGAACCTCATGATTAAGTGGCTAAGCTCATTTCCTGATATATTGAAGTTATTTCTTGGTGAACAACTTTTCATCACTCTTTTGCAGATCACTCATTGTTTTTATAAAGATAAAACAGTATCCCTTGAGAAAAATTGAATTTTCATGACTATAAGGATTATTAAAAGGGAGATTTATAAGTGATTGTTATCGAAATGAAGTTGTTTATAAAACACCTTGGAAAACTTAATTGTTTTCATAACAAGAAAATCTTTGTAAATTTATTTTTGATTCTTATTTAAGAATTAAGCATGAAAATGTTTTTTATTATAAACATGATGATAAAATTTTTGACGAACTGAGTATTGCATCGTTAATCTTGAAATTGTATATAGTTGCGCGCCTACATACAATTTGGAATGGACCATGCAAGACTGATTAGTAGTCACCATAAAACTAATGAATAAACACTACATTTTCTTTGAAGATTGTGAAAGATTAAATTTTATGAGATCTGCAAGAAGTGAAAAATAGGGACATAGTGTTAGGGACACCTACATATGTGCCTGTAGCATCTATTCTTCTGAGTCGAATTTACTCATCTGTGGAAATTGTCTTATTTGACAATTGAAAATTCTTTCTTGTCCAATTCTCCCGTAGTGAGATTCTTAGGAAAAGTATTTGATTACCGAGTGTTGATACCCGACTGGATGTATCGACGTTCCTATCATTTCTTTTTATTTGATTTCACTTGAATGACCTGGGTAACGATCCGAGGAGCTTTCGAATGCGTACTCAAATTATGAAAACATGGGATATATTCATATTCGTTAAATGTTTTCGTCTATAAGCTGATTTGAAATTCTCTTGCGTAGATTTTGCGTTAACCTTACTCTTTTAAGGTTAGTTGTGTCTCCATGTATCCCTGAATTTGTGAAGGATCATGAGTTATTATTAGTCTTTTGAGAAGTTCACATCTTATCGACGGCAATAAAACTGAAAAGTTGATAGTGCCAGTAGAATGGATTGATTGATTATTACATGACGACATTGTCTTAATTGATGGGAACTCGAATAGAATTCCCCTAAATGATAAGATGTTGATTATCAAAAGTGATCTAAATAATTCTTGATGGACGACCATATACTGCATTAGACATGAAATTATACCGTGAATGGTGGTGAATTAGTCATAGATATTATAATCTAGAAAGAACCTAATATGAATTTATTAAAAGATGTTTTTGTTATCTGAACTTTAGGAAGTATTTGTTGGTAAATTACCTAGACTCTTGCCATTAAAGCAAGTTGAAATTGGTATTAATTATATTCCTGGTGTTGCACCTGTGGCTTGTGCACTGTACGTCAGCACCATCTAAATTAAAGGAATTACCGTACAACTGAGAGAGTTGTCGGAGAAAGATTTTATTCTACCGAGCTCGTCATTATGAAGAGCTATGGTGTTATCATTCCTTATATTTATAGATTACTGTGAACTGAGTAAATTGACAATCGAAAACGATATCCATAACTCGAAATGGAAGATTTGTTCGATCATTTACAAGGTTCTAGCAATTTGATCCATGGCATGGTTATTATCAACTTCGAATCCACGAAGAAGATTATCTATTCCAATCACTACATCCGGTACTTGTAATAAACATTATGAGTTTCGCGTGATGACGTTTGGATTGACTAACACACACGTAGCATTCATAAATTTGGTGAATCACGTGTGTAGGCTGTAATTTGATAAATTCATGCTTGTGATCATTAAGGACCATTTATTTGTTTATAAGAATAAGAATGAGTTAATAATTATTTATAGATTGCCCTGAATTGGCCGAACGATAAAAACCTGTACCTTAAATATTTAACATGTGATTAAAGACTAAATCCTTTATATTAATTGACCGTGTGAATAATAGATAATGGGATATATTGACTCTTTAAAAATTAAGAGCCCTTTTAAGACTTTGGGTTTTACTAAAAAGAAAAATGGAAATATGTTTTGACAGATATTTTATCAAAGAACTTTTGAGGGATTATTCCCATATACCCAAAACATTTAACTAAACTCCTGTTTAGGGGTAAATATTTTTGCATACCTTAAGGCAACTTAAGAAGGATTGAGGAAACCATTTAAACCATGACTTAAAATCTGAAACGATAATTTTTGCTTTTCAACTAAGAAAACTTTGACCAAAGTATAAACAAAGAATTTTCGAACATTTACGAATCTTATTAAATATTTTCGATAAATCAACAAAAATCTTGTTAATTAAATTCAAATTTATTTTGAACATTTTATATAATTGGTCGAACTAAGAAATTTAATATTTTTACGTTTACGTTTCAAAAAAAAATAAATAATTATTGTTAATTTACATGTAATAATTATCGACGCTTTAGACGTCGGATTGAGTAAAACAGATAAAGATAATAGTAAAGACGAAACTGAAACATAGAAGATATGAAGAAAGAATTTTGAATAAATACGGTTATGATATTTATTTCATCAGAAAAGTGAACGTAGTTACTGACACATTATGTATAAAAGATAAAGAACCAGTTAGGACATGTTCCTTAATAATGAAGGTGCAAAATAAATTGCCGAACGATATAAAAATAAACAATGTTTGTAAAAAGGATAATATAGATAATAAAAAGGGATTCGCGACTAATATGCATCATTAAAATTGAGAAGCCAAGAGCGTTAAATGTTTTAAAAGGCCACTTATGGTTGCCTAAATATGGAGGATTGTGAGATATAGTTAT
The DNA here is from genome assembly GCA_025667525.1 of Glebionis coronaria. Taxonomy (NCBI): domain Eukaryota; kingdom Viridiplantae; phylum Streptophyta; class Magnoliopsida; order Asterales; family Asteraceae; genus Glebionis; species Glebionis coronaria. The sequence continues at coordinate 310,040 of JANFOE010000875.1, read as the reverse complement.
GTTGGAATCTTGTAAGTATAAGTATAAGTATAAGTATTCTATTCTTGTCATTTCTGATTTAATGTATCATTATCAGAAGAAGTTGAGCTAATGGCAAATTATGAAGGCGGAGATCGCCTCATACATTAGTAAACGTCTAACTATTGCAAAGGTCATCATCTGAATTTGATTCGATTTGGGTCATCGTCGACAGACTGATCAAATCTGCTAATATCATTCACGTTAATGATAAATTCTTGATGAAGAAATTGACTCTTTTGTATTTAAAAGAGTTATGTAAACATGGTGTGCCTGTATCGATCATCTATATCAAGATCCTCGTTTCGCATCGAATTTCTAGAGATTTGCTCAGAAGTCATTGAGAACGAACCTTGATGAGAGTACTATGTACCACCCCAATCGAAGGGACGAGGTAAAGTAACGATACAAAATACTATAAGCACTGTTCTATGTTTGAATGATTGACCTTTGGTAATAGACCGTATAATCGCTTTCCTTAGGAAAGATTATCATTGATAACTATCGTGTTAGGATCGAGATCGAATCTTGTGAGGATATATATTAGAACATCTATAAGCAGGAGTTGAGATGAAGACACCCGACATACACCCACTGTGAGTTGGACATGTCTTTTAGGTTTAAGGTTTCCTATGATAGCGAACCTAACCTTACAAAATACTCGACCCGCGAGACCTGAAATGATTGTTGAAATTAGGATTTGATTATTGACTGCCGATAGTAGGCAGGAGGTTATGTGAAAATGAAATGTAGATCTTGAAGTGCTAGATGGGTAGCGAAGTTATGCCAAAATTTTTAACCTTTGAAAAATGAATTAATGATCTGACAAGTCATGGGATATAAGTCCCCGTTGTATGGGACCATTGAGATGATGTAAAATATTGGTTTGAAAGGCATATAAGCTGGATCTACCCTAGGACTTCAAGAGCTGCGTGAATTATGATTCGTATATCGAACTTGATAAAATGTCTATCAAGTGAGAATCTGATTGTTTCTTAGTAATGTTTAGATCGGCGAAAAGTTGCATTCATCAGAAACCCGTGAACATCATGGATAGAGAAAGTAAGTCAACATTTAGCCTGATCTTATTCCCGTAGTTATGTTTGATGAAACTCGCGTGTTGTAATGAATTACACTTATGAGAAAAGACCGAATGTGGAGGAAGTACCCACATGACTTTAACTCTATAAGAAGCGAGTAGTAAGATGATCTTTGAGGACAAAGATCCTGTTTAGAGGTAAATGCTGTGACAATCCGTCAATTTATGGTTGATATTTTATTCTCAATATTTATTTGAAAATATTATTTTATGAACTCACTTATTTTTGGGAAGAAATTTGGATTTACCTCTTGAAGTAGCATCGACTACGTCTAAACCGGAGGATTCAACATTACGTGCTTACGTTTACATACACCGTCTTTGGTGACAGTCCGACATTTCAGAAAATAAATTTATCCGTGAATATTATTTTGGAGTTTTAAATTTGTGTTGGTTCATAAACTCACAAATTTACGAGAAGAGATTAGGACTTACGATTTTATTTTAACGTCCTTTACGACTAAACCGGAAACCTTAGGATAACGTATTTACGTTTTCGAGCTCCGTTTTTGATGAGACAATTTTTATTAGATTCGTTTTGTGCCGTTGATTCATAATTTATAAAAACGTTTTTCGTAAAACGACCCGAGGACACGCAAATTGAGGAAACTAGAATCGAGTAGTACCCGTAAATAAATGGGGATGAGACAAGTGGGACACTTGTCCCACCCCCAAAACCGGCCAAAACTAGCAACTTAACACCCATGAGGTGTCAAGTTTATCTAACAAGTCTTACACTTGTCCTTGTAAGCTTACAATGTAAGCTACACTTTCCACTAACTAGCTAAACCACTCACACACAAACCATTAGCTCTCATTTCTCATGCAAACAACTTCACAATTTCCTCTCTACTCTCTTTTGATGCCGTCCACTATTCCACACGAAACACCACCATCATACAAATTTTAACCACAAACATATGTTATAACTTACATATGTTAATCTCCATTCAAAAAGAGGAGGATTGATGCAAGTTTTAACATCCAAGGAGGAGTTTCTATGGAGTATTGGGGCTGATTTTCCACAAGGTATTCATGAAGAATTGTGGTCTTGAAGATGGTCTTGGTTATCCACAAGTTTCTCCATCAAAATCCATGTCCAAATCACAACCTACATCAACTTGGTGGTATAAAGATTGTCCTCCTCATCCTCTTGTTATTTTTGATTATGTAAACTTGTATTTCTTTTACTTATGTATATGTATATGATGATGAATGATGATTAAAAATATTGTGTGGGGATTTGGTGTTGATAAACATGCTTAAAAAGATGAAAAACTATAAGAAACAAGGTTAAAATCTTGCTTAATTTAGATGGCTGTATAAAACAGTAAAGGATCATATGGTAAACTGGTAAAATGACTTGAATAGATTGATATACAGTAAGCTATGGGTCTTGTACACATGTGAGAGTTCGCCATGCAATGGAATCATTGTAATGAGTGAGATATGATCAAAACAAGTTTAGAGTACCAATCTGAGTCCACTGTTTTGGACGATTTTTGGAAAATATTTAGATGCTGATTCAACAGTAGCTATAGAAGAGTTAAATGGAGCACATATCATGTAGTTTATGTGATAAAAATTTTAGCTTCTATCACCATATAGAACTCTAGATATGGCAGTTTTGGTGAACATGAAAATAAAAATCAGATTTTGGAAATTAAAGTATAATAATATTATATAAGCACTCAAAATTTTATTGTATAAAATATAAAATTAAAACCCACTAACTCATGAATTTTATTTATATAACAAGGGTAAATAAATGGAAATTTTATAAAAATGGTAACTTGTTAAGTTTTATAAGTTATAAAACTATAAACATGATTTTTACGACTTTTTCGGCTATTAACGTAAAATTAACGTTTTTGCTAAATAAAACTTAGACGGTTGGACCCGTCTAATGTAAACTTTATAAAACTTATATACTGATATATAAACATGTATAACAAGTAAAAACCGATAAAACCCGAACTATATAAAATACGGACATGAACGGGCTAAATTAACGTTATTGGACTAATAATACAACAAAATGGACTAAAACACTAATAAACTTATTTATTGGGTTTAACCCATTTGGGCCCAACATGTAAATTGTAAATACTGATAATCCAAGTATGAAATGGATTAATACAAGTTAATAAACTTATAATAGGCTTATTGGACTTAAAACACGAAAATAGGTAAAACTAGTAAACTAGTATAAAAGTTATCAACACAAAAACACTAAAATGAGTAAACGAGAATATGTAAACCCACTTGATCATCATATATATATAATCATCATATGTATACATAATTGTTATTTTTATAAAGTCATTGGACATGAGTCTAAGACGAGTATTATTTGTCTAGGTTTCCGTGATTGAAGCACGTACCGTACATCCGAATTGCCGATAACCCGCCTTCCCACATCAACGTGAGTTCATAGCCTCGCACTCTCTTAAATGTTTTTATGAAATGTTTTATAAACCCGCGAGGGAGATAACATGTTAGTTTTATAAAATAGGACACCATTTGTCCCGATTGTTTGTTTATTGATTTGGACCCGAATGATTGTATGACCCGATAAATGATTAAAGGACCCGATAGATGAAATTAAATGGATTATTAAAGTTAGGTTATGTCACTAAAAGTCCCATTAGCATGAATTGTGAACTACCGGGATTTGGTAGACGCTTATGCATATAATAGTACTATTTGGGGACGATCACCCCAGTTCGCGCCTTGACGGTTGATCCCCGTCGTGCCACATTGATTGGTAAGCGAATTTATGTATGAGAAGATTTCCATAGCGTGACATTTGTGACGACACGCTACTTTAGATGGGCAAATTGAGTATCGGGTTAGCTACCCGTTGTTTGGTTTAGTAAGGTAACAATGTCATGCGACTTATAATAATCCAACTAACGAAATACTACTAGACGCACCGAATTACGATGTATTGCCTGACTAGCAATACAGGGTCATACTATTGTTGTTATGTTCTTGTTTTGGTTTTCATAACCATATTCATATAACGGTTTTTATTTTCATACAACGTCCTAAGACGTATTGTATGATGTTTTTACGACATTGGCTCCTATAATGATTTTTAAGGCAAACGCCTATATTATGATTTTGATGAAGATCTGTATAAAATAACTTTGGCTATTTTATGGCCTATTAAAATGATTTGTACAAAATGATTTTCAGTAATAATTTTATACTGATGTTATATGGATGGATTTTATTAAAGTCTATGAATTCACTCGGCGTTATCGCTGACCCTTTTCTTTTAACATGTTTTGTCTCAGGTACTTGAAGGTAATTCTCGGGAAGACAACAAGAATTCATGGCCCGCACTTAAATTATAATTTCCATTCAAATGTTTTGTAAAACCTGTATTAAATATAATGACTTGGGACCTATGTAACTTTGATATTTAGGAATGGAAATGCTTTATTAATAAACAACGCGATTTTTAAGAGTTGTCTATGATGTGAGTAATGTGCTATCCCGTAACACCAACGAGTCTTCCGCTGTATTGAGTTGTATAAATTTGGGGGTGTTACATCGTCCCCTTATCCGCAATACACCAATAAAAACTTATCCGGAAAACGTAACCAATACTCCTTATCCGGAAAACGTATTAGTAGCCTTATCCGGAATATGACTTAGACACCTTATCCGCAAAACAATTCAGCAACTTAATCCGGAAAATGAAATGTGTGCTTTATCCGGAATCCGTGACTAGCTCTTTATCCGGAATACAATATGAACTTCTTATCCGGAAAAATAAAAACACAACTTATCCGGAATATGTAACAATGGCCTTATCCAGAATATATTATCCGGAAAAACGTGCTTATACTCTCTTATCCGGAAGACGATACAAGGAGGGCTTATCCGGAATGTCTTATCCGGGAAAACTAGTAGAGATGCTTATCCGGAATAAGGGTATTAATCCCTTATCCGGAATACGAGGGTGTTAAGCTGCTTATCCGCAAAAATCAACTTCAGTGACTTATCCGGAATAAGGGTTTTATAACCCCTATCCGGAATACTAGGGAAATAAAATCCAAAACTTGTACAATAAGATAATAAGCTAAATCCTAATAAGCACTTTGCCAAAAGTTAAACCAAAATATTTTTAGAAAAAGATGATTAAGCTAGAATTTAAAAACTTTTAAAACATTAAATAAGCTAGAAATCAAAAAGCACTTTTTATAAAAACTTAAACTTATTAAAAACAACTTATTTCTAAAAACTATTAAGCATAAAGATTAAGAAAAATAAGCACTTTTTATATAAAAGCTTTTAATATCACCAATTTAATACGCATAACCAAATAATCTAAACAATCAAATCATCAACAAGATTAAGAAAAAACCAAATGATTATCAAGATTAAGTAAAAGATTAAGAAAGGTAGAATGAGAATTAAGAAAATAAACTTGCTTGATTAAGGATTAATATCAAAAGATTACAAGATTAAAGTTGATAAACTTGGAAAACTAGAGAGAAGAAAACTTAAGAAAAACTTGAAAAATAAACTACTACTAAAAATTAACCACCTAACCACCCTCCTAATGACACATTAGGAGGGTATTTATAGGAAGTGGGGAGATTACATGCTTAAGCTATCTTTTTTCTTTCTTCTCGTCTCAACTCGACTTAATTTATTTGTCTTTCTCGACGTCGTCTCGGGATTAGTCGATATTAGTTGAACTTGTCTTATAATTTTCTTCTATAATTATACTTGAGTTCTTCGACTTCATTAAACTTCCGTCTTTAGACTTTTTCTTCGATAAATCTTCAGAATTAGCCTTGGACTTCCGTTCTTTTTGCATTCTCGATCTTTCGACTTCGTCTTTAGTCTTTTACTTCGATAAAAGCTCGTGATAACCCATGTTTTCTTCCTTTTGCATCTTTTGGTCCTAAAACACAATAAAAACACAAACCACGCATAATTCCGACTTTTACGACATAAAATACACGTCTTGGTCTTGTTATTATTGGAAATAAGTGGTAAAAGGATAAGTGTTTTCACACTTATTAAATCCCCTACACTTGACCATTGCAATGTCCTCATGCAATGCACTAATTTCAAAGCACGGTTTACATTTTTCATCATAGATAACCCACCTTGGCCTTTGTTAAATACTAAACACTAAGAAAACTAAAAGAACAAAACAAATAAGAAATCAAAGACTTACATTGGGTTTTTGGTTGTCATGAATGTTCATCATTCTCAAGTTTCACGTTCCCCATACGAAGCTTAAAAACGAGATCATTGTTATTATAAGTTATCAAACTAACACGAACTCATGTGGCCCAATTATTCACTTAGACTCCCTTATTCCTAGGTGTATCTCTTATATTTTAATATTGTCTTAAATGATCACGAGGATGCATTGTTTGACTTATTTCGATAGTTATTTATGCTGAAATAAAGTGGGACGATTTAATCAATAGTTAGCTAAAGGACAAAATATTTTAAAACTGCTTCTCGGGACCTCATAAAGTTCATATCTTGGTATAACTCGCTTCACGATTTGAGACCTTTCTCGGACCGATATTTGTCAGCGACTTCATACTTCAAATCTTTGAGAGACGTTCTTAAAATTATGGTCTTCTCTTCATAATAGGAATTTCTTCACTTAAAGTTTTGAGAGATTCTTCATCTTTGGACCACGACTTCTTCATTTTTCTCCAATCTTTATTTTGGACTTTGATATACAACGATCCGCCTCCTTTTAGGACTTGGATCTATTTATCCTCATACCTTGCTAGGGTCTTTTCGGATAGACTTCTCCATGATCTTTTGGGGAGTACTTGCTTTTCGTCGTGTGTCTCGATCCTTCATATTGATCTTCAATAACTGATTCCTCACATCACTTTTGGATCTTTAGCAACAAAATGTAGCCCTCATGCCTTGTTAGGGCCTTTTCGGACTCGCCAATCTTCGCATCCCGCTTCAATAAGTTATGCCTTGGCTATGAACTCTAATTAATACCGAGCAACTTTTAAACGATCTTGTGCTAGAAGCTAATTAACTTTTCAAATCGTACAACCTTATTTATTGCAGATAAATTTATTAGCATGCGATGGGAGAATAGGCTTATAATCAACTCACATAAATTCACGAAAGAATACCAAACTTATAACTGACTCTATCATCTCTCGTTCTCCATAATTTAAAATCTCAAGGAATGAGACTCGTGGATGCTTAGCTAATTAAATCAAAGTTTTGGGTTTTCGAGTCATCTATAGGATCTTGCAAATTCTTAGACTTTTTCATGTTTAGAAATCGCATTTAAAGTTCCCTTGATAAACGACTCTCTAGGATCAATTATAGGAACTTGCGAAAAGTTCTTGTTCTTAACCCGTGAGAGTTAAGACCTTCGCGTTTTAAAGTTCCCTATATAAAATCCTAGCAAAACTTGACTTAAACACGTTAAGGATACTAGCTAGAGTAAACTTAGATAAGTAAACTCAGGTTGAGTCAAAATATTCACGACTTTGAAAAATTTAAAACCACTTTATTAACCTTTTATTTTAGCAAGGAAGGCAAATAACGATAACAAAGGAAAATACTACTATATTACTAGGCCAAAATAGATTAAAAATTTTGAAAAATGTCAAAAAAATAAATTATCTGGTTAAAATGAGGACAAATTCATGGAAAAGACCACTTACGTCGATAGAAGTCCCCCTACACTTGATATAAACATTGTCCTCAATGTTTAAGCATGTGGGAGTAAACTCCCCTACACTTATGGCAGTGTGCACTTTGTGTAAATCTTGCGAAGGAAAGGACAACTATAGTGATTTCAGTGTGAACATATGGGATATGAAATATTGAATCACGATAGTTTAGGATAGAACCGGGAAGACGGGAACACGGGATCACGGTTCGTCAAAAGTCATCGAGGTGCTCTTCTAAGCTTGAATCCCTGCAGAGAGTAAGAAACAAGACAACAAACATATACGGGGTTCCCCCTACACTTATTATGAAAACGGTAAAGGATAGATCACGGGTTGCCTCCCGAGAAGTGCTTGTTTTTGTTCACCGAGTCACGAGCCTGACTCGACCCAAAACTAGTTCATGGGAAACATGGTGAGGGATGGAATCATCTCAAGAGAGATGTCCTCACCAAAGTACAGCTTCAAACGCTGGCCATTCACCTTAAAATTGGGCCCATTTGGCTGAGAAAGCTCAATGGTGCCATATGGAAAGACTCTGACGACGGTGAATGGACCAGACCAGCGGCTCTTCAACTTGCCAGAGAAGATCTTCAACCGAGTGTTAAAAAGTAAGACTTGATCACCAACGTGGAACTCTCGGTTCTTAATTCTAGCATCGTGGATTATCTTGGTCTTCTCTTTGTAGATCAATGAGTTCTCATAAGCTTCATTCCTCAGTTCATTTAGCTCGTTGAGTTGAATCTTCCGAAGATCACCAGCTTTGTTGATGTCGAAGTTAGCCCACTTCAAGGCCCAATATGCCTTATGTTCTAGCTCGATAGGGAGGTGGCATGCTTTCCCGTACATAAGACGATAAGGTGTACAACCAATCGGCGTCTTATGGGCGGTACGGAAAGCCCACAAAGCATCATCTAACTTATCGGCCCACGAGGCACGATGCTCTCCCACAGTATGCTCCAGAATTCGCTTTAGTCCGTGGTTGGAAATCTCGGCTTGCCCATTAGTTTTGGGATGATAGGCGGTGGAAAGACGGTAATTGACACCATACTTAGCTATGACTCTTGCAAATTGATCATTGAAAAAATGAGTCCCGCGGTCACTGATTATAGCACGAGGAACACTGAATCGAGCAAAAAGTTGCTTCAAAAAGTTCACAACCACCCTCGCATCGTTCGTGGGGAGAGCCTTAGCTTCAACCCATTTAGAAACGTAGTCAACGGCTACGAGGATGTACTTGTTCCCTTTAGATGATGGAAATGGCCCCATAAAGTCGATACCCCATACATCAAAGATTTCACATTCTTGTATGAAATTTTGAGGCATCTCATCTTTATGTGTGATCTTGCCTTGTCTTTGGCAAGCATCACAATGTTTAACCATGTCGTGAGCGTCACGATAAATGGTGGGCCAATAAAATCCAGAGTCGAATACTTTCTTCGCAGTGTAATTGGGACCAAAGTGACCACCGGTGGGTCCTTTATGGCAAGCGTCAAGGATTTGTACCGCTGCCGGCCCATCAACACATCGAAAAATGACAAGATCCGCACATTGTTTGAAGAGGTAAGGGTCGTCCCAGAAATAATGTTCAATATCTTTAAAGAACTTTTTCTTTTGTTGGGACGTTAACCCTTCCTTGAGAATTCCACCCGCTAAGTAGTTTGCAATGTCCGCAAACCACGAGGTGTCATCAAGATTGGAATTTATAGACATTAAGGCCTCAAGGGGAAAAGAGTCATTGATCTCTTGATTCGGATGATCCCCTTGATAAGGATCCTCAAGTCTACTTAGATGATCCACGGCTAGGTTTTCGGCTCCCTTCTTGTCACGAATTTCAATGTTGAATTCTTGAAGGAGTAAAACCCAACGAAGAAGTCTTGGCTTAGAATCTTGCTTAGTCAACAAGTACTTCAACGCGGAATGATCAGTGACCACGATGGTGGTAGAAAGGACAAGATAGGGGCGGAATTTCTCAAAAGCATACACTACTGCTAAAAGCTCTTTTTCGGTAGTGGTATAATGCAATTGAGCCCCCGTCATTGTCTTGCTAGCGTAATGGATTGGTTGGAAGTGTTTGTTCACTCTTTGGCCCAAATCCGCTCCAATAGCAAAGTCGCTAGCATCACACATCAACTCAAAAAGTAGCTCCCAATTAGGGGTAACCAAGACCGGTGCCTTAGTTAGCTTATCCTTAAGAAGATTTAAGGATTCAAGACACTCTTTGGAAAAGATGAAAGGAGTATCTTTTTCCAAGAGGTGGGTCATCGGGCGAGCGATTTTAGAAAAATCTTGGATGAATCGACGATAGAAGCCCGCATGACCAAGAAAACTTCTCACACCCTTCACGGTTGAAGGTGGAGGTAATTTGGCTATGACATCCAGTTTAGCACGTTCAACTTCAAGACCGGCTTTTGAGATTTTATGTCTAAGCACAATGCCTTCTTTTACCATGAAATGACATTTTTCCCAATTTAGAACAAGGCGAGTGTCTTCGCACCGCTTAAGCATGCGTTCCAAATTGGCAAGGCAATGAGAGAAAGAATCACTATAGACCGAGAAATCATCCATGAAGACTTCCATAGTTTCTTCAACCATGTCATGGAAGATAGCCATCATACACCTTTGGAAGGTCCCAGGAGCATTGCATAAGCCGAAAGGCATTCTTTTATAAGCAAATGTTCCGTAAGGACAAGTGAATGTGGTTTTATCTTGGTCTTTAGGATCGATGGGAATTTGAAAATACCCGGAGAAACCGTCTAAGAAGTAGTAATAGTCATTACCCGCTAGACGTTCAAGCATTTGGTCCACGAAAGGGAGGGGAAAATGATCCTTTCTCGTAGCATCATTGAGTTTGCGATAGTCTATACAAACTCTCCACCCTGTAACGAGACGAGTAGGAATCAACTCGTTGTTTTCATTGGGCACAACGGTGATTCCGCCTTTCTTAGGCACACAATGGACCTGACTAACCCATGGTGAATCCGAGATAGGGTAGATCATTCCCGCATCTAGAAGTTTGATAACCTCTTTTTTGATAACGTCATGGATCTTAGGATTCACCCTTCTTTGGCTTTGAATAGTGGGTTTAAATTCGTCCTCCATGAGAATTTTATGTGTGCAAAAGTGAGGATCAATTCCACGAATATCGAAGATTTTCCAAGCAATCGCTTTCTTGTGATTCTTCAGCACGGCGATGAGTCGAGATTTTTCTTCCTCTTTCAAGTCCTTAGCGATGATGACGGGTGACTTCTTGTTGTCTTCAAGGAAAACGTACTCGAGATGAGACGGTAGGTCCTTAAGCTCTAAATCTGGAGGATTTTCGATGGAAGGCGTAGTCAAATTCGGTTCATCGATAGAGATATCCTTAGGAGATGGTGGAGAAATATGGTCCTCATTGAGAAGTTTCTCAATGGTACGAATGTCTTCATCCCAATTGGAGGGAGAATCGTCATATTTTATGTCCACATCTCCCAAAGTTGCTTCAAATTCTTTTAAGATGAAATCACTTTCTCCAAATGGAGTTAGTGATGGAGCAATAGAGGCAACGGTCTCAACAATGGGTAGAGAAGAAGAACCACTTTTACAAGCGTCTTTGAAATGTTCTTCACAAGCCTCATCAAGAACGTCAATGAAATTAACACTCTCGTTTTCAAAAGGCTGCTTAGAAAGTTTACCCATGTTGAAAACGATTTTATCGTCACCAACTCTCATGATTAATTCGCCAGCGGCTACATCAATGAGAGTGCGACCGGTCCTCAAGAATGGACGTCCAACGATTAATGGAACACGGGGGTCCATCTCGTAGTCAACGACAACAAAATCCGTCGGAAAGGTGAATTTGTCGACACCAACGAAGACATCTTCGGCTATCCCCACTGGATAAGCAACCGTACGGTTAGCTAATTCCAAAGTCATTCGGGTGGGGACTAGCTCGGGTAGAGACAATTTTTTTCCAAACGCTTAAAGGCATTAAGTTTATACTAGCACCTAGATCGGCTAGGGCCATACAATTCTCTACCCCAGGGAAGTTGCAAGGAATCAAGAAACGACCCGGATCACCAAGTTTGGTTGGTAATTTTCTTAAGAGCACTGCAGAGCAATTCTCATTAAGTTGGGTCTGAGCAATATCGAGAAGTTTCTCCTTATCACTTAGAAGATCTTTAAACATTTTATCATATTTCGGCATGTGAGCGAGAGCCTTAGCAAAGGAGATATTGAAATTCATTTGTTTAAACATTTTCAGAAAGTTAGAAACCTGAATATCATCCTTGTTCTTCAATTTTTCTTTCCTCAACCTTGAAGGATAAGGTATATTGGGTTGAGATGAAGGCTTTGGAATGGAATTCTTATTCACATCCTTGGGTGGTGGAGGGGTAGAAGTAGAAGGTGGTGGAATTGGAGGAGTAGAAGTTGGAGGAATAGAAGATGGAGGATTTGGTGAAGGAGACTCGTTTTCCTTTGTCACAATCACCGGTGTAGGTGTAGGAAGCTCGGGTTCCTTTAAACCTTTTCCACTTCGAGTGGTGATTGCTTTCATTTCCCCTCTTGGATTAGCAACGGTGTTACTCGGAAGAGAACCCGAACCAGAGGCTTGATTACTTGGGAAGAAACTAGCCATCATGTTCCTTAAGTCATTCGTTTGACTTGTAAAAGAGTTTCGCATATCGGCTCGAAGATCATTCCCTTGCTTTACCATATATGCTTTCATGTTGAGCATTTCCCGCTGAAGATTTTGCACTATCGCATCATTAGTCCTCATGTAGGTTTCAACGTCTTGATGTAGTGCGGTGAGTTGGTTGGGAGGAGCATGGTAGGCAGGTGGTTGATAAGCAGGTTGTTGGTAAACTTGGTTGTTTCTTTGAGGTGGATATGGGTTTCTTTGGTTTTGATATGGAGTTGGAGCACGAGGTTGGTTTTCATTATTGCGATTGAGGTTGTTTAGGTTTTGTGGGGGAAAATCGGGTGGTGAAAGAAAGTTGTTTGAGCGATAACTGAGCAAGTTGCGGTCACCTTGAGGACGTGCTTGATAGCTTCCTGTAGCAAAGTTACCGTTGGCGGCATACACATTTTCCGGATTGTCATGAGTCGAAGGACAATCGGTGTATGAGTGAGATCCCCCGCATATTTCACATGATTGACTCAAAGCACTAGCTTGGGCAGTGATAGCTTTGGTATTGTTAGCGGCTTAGAGAGCAAGGGATTCAACAAGTGAAGTAAGCTTGTCAATTCTCTTGTCGCTCTCATTAGTGCTAGAACTAGCCACATTAGTTCGAACACTCTTGGTTTGCACTCTAGACTTGTTCTCAATAATACCCCAAGCGGCATTAGAAGACTTAACTAAAATGTTACCCCCCGAGGCACTATTTAGTGAATCTTGGTCATTAATGCTTAAACCATTGTAAAAAGTATTAATTTGATGGACTTTTGTTAAACCATGTTGTGGACACTTTCTTAAAAGTTCCTTAAAACGGTCCCAAGATTCACTAAATGTCTCACCGTACTTTTGTTCAAAAGTAATGATTTCATTCCGCAAAGCGATAGTACGTGAGGGTGGGAAAAAGTAGTTGATGAATTTGGTCTCTAAATTCGTCCTCGTAAGAATACTTTGTGGCGGTTCCTTATCAAGCCAATTTCGGGCTTGTCCCTCTAAGGAGAAAGGAAAAAGTTGCAAGCGAATCACTTCTTGTGATACTTAACCGTATTGGTGAGTTAAACCTTTTTATGTGGTCATGAGGATCATCAAGTGAACGCCCCAAGAAGGGTTGAGCAGAGACCATTTGAATAAAGCCTGATTTTAGTTCAAAATTGTTGGCTCCAACCTCAGGTATGACAATAGCATCGGTGTTGCCTTCTACGTGCGATTGCAAAAGCTCGATCATTGGTTGATTGTCCATGGTGACAATAGGTTGAGTAATGACTTCGGCTTGAGCTACTTTCTTCTTACGAGCACGAGTACGCATGCACACCTACAAAAGGAAAATCAAAATAGACAAGAAATATTTTTGGTTTTTTATGTTTTTCTATTTTTTTTTGTATTTTTGAAAAAAATTTTAATTTTTATGTATTTTTGAAAATTTTAAAGCAAGGAAAATAACGTTCAAAGATGAACGGATCCCAAAATCCAACGCGTCTCTCACTTAAAACCGTTAATCTTCAACAAAAAGAGCCGGCAGCGGCGCCATTTAATACAAGGGATTTCAAGTATGAAAGTTCGTTATTCTGATCTTTTCGAATTGATTATTGGTAGAAAGTGCGACTCAATTGTTCTTGGTGGAAAATAAAAAGGTTTGGTTATCTGTTTTAAACTAAAAATTGAAATGTCGTTGAGTAAATAAAGATGAAAGCATTAAAACTTAAAACTAAAAATGAAGACTTTAAAAATTGAAAAGTAAATGATTAAAAATTATAAAAATGTAAACTTTAAAGAGTGAATTAAAGCAAGACAAGTTTAAAATAACTCTAAGTAAAAAGGCGGGAAAAGTAGAAATTTAAAAACTGGAAATACTTAACCTTATCCGGAATATTATCCGGAATGTAGAAATGTCACTTATCCGGAATGATGAAATGTAGCTTATCCGGAATATGGAAATACTTGTACTTATCCAGAATACGCTGGGAGGCTTATCCGGAATCTGGAGTACAAAAGCTTATCCGGAAAACACTACCCTTATCCGGAATCTGTCTTCGTCCCCTTATCCGCAATACACCAATAAAAACTTATCCGGAAAACGTAACCAATACTCCTTATCTGGAAAACGTATTAGCAGCCTTATCCGGAATATGACTTAGACACCTTATCCGCAAAACAATTCAGCAACTTAATCTGGAAAATGAAATGTGTGCCTTATCCGGAATCCGTGACTAGCTCTTTATCCGGAATACAATATGAACTTCTTATCCGGAAAAATAAAAACACAACTTATCCGGAATATGTAACAATGGCCTTATCCGGAATATATTATCCGGAAAAACGTGCTTATACTCTCTTATCCGGAAGATGATACAAGGAGGGCTTATCCGGAATGTCTTATCCGGGAAAACTAGTAGAGATGCTTATCCGGAATAAGGGTATTAATCCCTTATCCGTAATACGAGGGTGTTAAGCTGCTTATCCGCAAAAATCAACTTCAGTGACTTATCCGGAATAAGGGTTTTATAACCCTTATCCGGAATACTAGGGAAATAAAATCTGAAACTTGCACAATAATATAATAAGCTAAATCCCAATAAGCACTTTGCCAAAAGCTAAACCAAAAGATTTTTAGAAAAAGATGATTAAGCTAGAATTTAAAAACTTTTAAAACATTAAATAAGCTAGAAATCAAAAAGCACTTTTTATATAAACTTAAACTTATAAAAACAACTTATTTCTAAAAACTATTAAGCATAAAGATTAAGAAAAATAAGCACTTTTTATATAAAAGCTTTTAATATCACCAATTTAATACGCACAACCAAATAAGCTAAACAATCAAATCATCAACAAGATTAAGATAAAACTACATGATTAGCAAGATTAAGTAAAAGATTAAGAAAGGTAGAATGAGAATTAAGAAAATAAACTTGCTTGATTAAGGATTAATATCAAAAGATTACAAGATTAAAGTTGATAAACTTGGAAAACTAGAGAGAAGAAAACTTAAGAAAAACTTGAAAAATAAACTACTACTAAAAATTAACCACCTAACCACCCTCTTAATGACACATTAGGAGGGTATATATAGGAGGTGGGGAGATTACATGCTTAAGCTATCTTTTTTCTTTCTTCTCGTCTCGACTCGACTTAATTTCTTTGTCTTTCTCGACGTCTTCTCGGGATTAGTCGATATTAGTTGAACTTGTCTTATAATTTTCTTCTATAATTATACTTGAGTTCTTCGACTTCATTAAACTTCCGTCTTTAGACTTTTCTTCGATAAATCTTCAGAATTGGCCTTGGACTTCCGTTCTTTTTGCATTCTCGATCTTTCGACTTCGTCTTTAGTCTTTTACTTCGATAAAAGCTCGTGATAACCCATGTTTTCTTCCTTTTGCATCTTTTGGTCCTAAAACACAATAAAAACACAAACCACGCATAATTCCGAATTTTACGACATAACATACACGTCTTGGTCTTGTTATTATTTGAAATAAGTGGTAAAAGGATAAGTGTTTTCACACTTATTAATAAACAATGCCCAAAAAGCAACCGGTACTAAGGACTAAGTCCTTTGATGATGTAAAATACCGGGATCGAAGATGGCGTCCTCGTTTTCATGGGATAAACGAACCAACGCCACTTCAACACGTGCCAAAACCCCAAAGGGGTAGAAGAAAAGAGATAAGAAATAGAAGGGTGGGACAATGGGTGGGGAAACATAATGAGCTACTCGAGGTAGACTCACACCAAGCAAATAGATAATTTTCCATTTATTGCATCGGTGGAAGACCAAGATTTCCCTTTAAATGCGATTCTGGGATCGAATATCTCGTGCTCGGTGGAGAAATGTGAGGGAACATAAGGGGCTTCCCACACACTAGATCCACACTCACACTCGGCAAAAGGAGTAGACGAGGTAGTAGCACTCATAAAACTCGGTGATGACTGATATGAGTAAAATCTCATATCAATTATATCACAAATCACCCTAAAACACAAAGCAAAATACCTAATTTTGATTCATAAAAGCAGTATTATTGGTATGTTTTGTTGTTTGTGCTTGTGTAGGTAAAAAGATACATTGATGAAGAAAAGACAAAAGGGGGATGAAAAGTGACAAGCCAATCAAAGTCAAATGACCTTTCTTGACAACTTTCAAAGTTGAAGGACTTAAAGTGCAAATATGGAAAAGACAAGAACAAAGTCAAATATTGTCAACTATCAAGTCAACAAGTCAAAGGATTTACTTTGTGCAAGTTTGAAGCTTGAAGGAATAGAAATGACAACTTTATGAAGATTCTATCTCAAATCAAAATTCTGCTAAACAATAGGGACTGGATTTGCCAAAAAAATGAGAAGTTTATGATGGATCCGTGTGATATTGTTCTTAACCAATGAGAAGAGATCATTTTATTTACTTGGATTGTCATGTCATGGCCAGCTGGCCACTCACAGCTGCCAACAATAAATAAACAAATCCAAACAGTGCACTCCACTATCTATTGTTTCAGCCAATCATAAATTGGTATTTGGATAATGCTCCGTGTTTCACCCTCTCTTCCAATTGCAACATAACACGTGGCACATTCATACTCAAACGAGCCCAAATTCGAGATTAACAAAGACTGATTTTCAGAAGAAGGTTTCAACATCAAAAGTGCTCTAAATCACAAGACGAATCCATTCCAACCATTGAATTAAGTTGAAAATCACTTAAATGAAAAACCCCAAATGTGTTCTTCAATGGCATAATCCAATTGAGAGATCAAGTACACGTGGAAGCTGGGGATTGGATGGAACACGTCAGTCATCTTCCCCAACACCTAACTCAACTCTATAAATAGACCTAGTTGTACTTCATTTGCATATTGTAGCAAGTGTGTGAAATTACACACACTTATCCTTTTCTCTCAAATTTAGTCAGCATTTTAGTTAGCTACTAATTTCAAGTGTCTGAGATACACTTGAGTTAGTTAGTTTAGTTGTAACAACCCTGTAATAAACATCCACCATTAATAAAGCTTCAAATTTTACTTTTCACTTCTACTCACTTCTCATTACTGCATTGTCATACCTATCATGTTACTGCTTAGTTTTTATTGATCATATTGAATCAATAGAGATTGTTGATGTGTCTTGGAAGCTTGTAGCTGATTTTAGACAGTTCTAGTTCTATTTCTTGCCAAAAGATCAGAATGATGCAGGGGTGATGAGTATTATATGATGGTGATGATTTGATGGTTGATGGTGGTTGATCATTGGTGTTTTTGTTGATATTAGTTGGCTCAGCGCCTAACTACTCCATCAGAGGAGGCTTCATAGCTAAAAGGAAACAAAATTCTTGTTTTTGTTCCACTAGACTGCTTTGCCATGCTATATTCCTAGATACCAAGTTTAACTACTGAATTGTGATTGATTTAGTGTTCTTTTGGTGTGATAGTTCTAATCTGATAGTTTGTTAGTCATTTGCTTTGCTCCTTATCAGTCTTAGTTTGATAAAATTTGGCTTTTCATTGCATTAAATTCATTTTTTTGGGTAAAGAGGCAATTCCCCGGTAAAATATATAACACCAAAAAATCAGTTAAAAACAATGGAATACGGCTGAGTACCGTATTAACCTCAAGCAAAGCTTGAACAAACTAACGCCTTCGTGACACGCCACTAAGCGAACTATAAGCAACAAACTAGGACACCAATAAGAAATTATCCCCAAGTCTAAACATAAATAAACCCTAAACCTTTTGCAAAATCACCAACCAGCCCACACAGACCTAAAACAAAAACAGCGACATCATTAGGCTCGTATGAGATTTTGAGGAAGCTGCCAAAGCGCCATATACTCTTCACTGTCTTTTGACTTTTTAAAACAACAGGACATAAGCTTTAGCCTCACCGAGTTCTTTATAAAAACAATAAGTTGAGCCACCGTTCTTTTTTCACACTTGAAAAGGCGACGATTGCGTTCCTGCCAAATGAAATAGGAACAAGCAGCAAGAACAAGTTTCGCTAATACACTCTTCAGCGACCTATTCTTGGAAAATGAAATAATCAAATCCACAACATCAAAAATGGACCAACCCACATTATAAAGGCCCGTAAACGACTTCGAACACCTCCAAACATGTGCTGAATAAACACAATCAAAGAAAAGGTGCTCATTAGAGTCGGGGGGGACCGTCACATAATGGACATAACATCGGTATAGTCGGGCTAATATCTCACTGCCGAAGAGACACTTGCGTTTTGAGGCTCGTATGTAGAACCAACCACAAATGGAAAGAATGCCTTGGAATAGCATGAGCAAACCACACCACATTTTCCACCGGACCTGATCAACTCTCGGCCTAATCGTCTCCCACACCAGCGACACAGAGAACGACTTAAAGGCCCTTGAAGGAGAACGCCATTGAATCTGGTCTTCAGCATCCGACAAGGCAGTAACAATGACTTACAAGAGCAGGGTATTTAACGTTCCACTCCATGGGCCAACACCACGCCCCATTGAAAATACGATCCTTCACCTTTGTAGTTAATGAAAAACCCGCACGATGGATATCACGATTAGAGATGAGTTGCGTTAGAGGTCCAATAGGACACCAATTATCGAACCAAGCAGATGCATAAGCCCCGTTACCAATCTTGAACGACATAAACCCACGAATAAGAGGCCTCAGCTGCAAAAGTTATCAGTTAGTCATATTGTGTTCCATAGTGTAATCTTGCTGGTTTGTGCCTTTTTAGTGGTTTATTTGTGTGGTTAAAAAAGTTCTGATAAGTGTCAAATGCTTTCATAACCTTTTGATCAGATTGTATTTGTAAAAGTTTTCATATCAAATTTAAACCAGTGTTTGGATAAAAGGTGCTTTAGTGATTTAGCTTTTGAAACTAGTTGTTTTGAGCATTTACATACTCAGTAGATCATGACAAGTTACTTTGCCAAGTCTTGTGGTCAAAACTTTAGTCAAACAGGCAAACAACCAAGAAAAGCATTGGGTCAGTTTTAACAAGTAAAAACAAGCTAGATTCAATCCTTTCTCAAATCTTTATTAGTGGCTGTTATACGCTGAATTTTGTTTCTAGATCAAGCTCAACATATAAGCTTCCAGTCTTAATAAGGAAACCATACAATATCAAGAATTGAGCAAGAAATCAGCTTAAAATAAGCTGCTGAGCAAATGCATTTCCCTGCGATAAGTAGAATTTGCTTAACCATTTCCTACTAATACATTTCAAATGCTTAGCAATTTTCTTTCATAAACCTGTGTACAAACATGTTTTAAGACATTTTTGAGAAATTCAGCTTTTTGGAAATTCTTGGTCAAGAAAGTCAACTATAAGCTCTTTGTGCTTATTTTGAGATTCCAGCTTATTGGCTGGATCATTTTCTAAACTTTTTGACGTTCCAATCCTCTTGTTGTTTGATTAATCATTTTCAGTAAAAAAAAATCCAAGAGTGGATGTCTCATTCAGCTTATAGCTTATTTTGGGCTTATTGAGATAAGCTATCTTGAGTTTTACTTGTTTTCAGCCAGATTCCTTTTACAAGTCTAGCTCACTTTTGATTTTAAGTGTTTTGCAAAAAACTAGAGCTTATTTGGTCAAGAAATAAGCTCATACGAGCTTATTGTATTGTGTTAGCCCATTTTTTATAATAGTTCTAGTTTAATTGCATTCAGGTCCTCAAACTTTCATACTTTGTTAATAACCTTTGGTTAAATCAACTTTTTAGGGTTTGCATACTTAGGTCCTTTTAATTTGAGTTAGTTACAAATTTGTTTGGCAGTTTTGCAAGTTTGTTGATTGGTAGTTATAGTTTGTTACATTTTTCACTTTTAGTCCCTTTACTTTTTGAATTTACATATTTGGTCCTTGTACTTTTACTTACTTTACATTTTGAGCATTTTTACTATTATGCATTTAAAACTTGTACTCTTTGCTTAAATTGTGGTAATTGCAACTTGTTTTCATAGAGTAATACAGTTACGTAGCTATACTATTTTTACCCTTTTTACGTGATTTGTTGAATTAGACATAGATACCAAAAACCTTTATTAACACCAAAAACAATTAAAAACTTGATATTGATTGGACTTTCAATTTGTCGTGAGTTGGGAAATACGAACTTGAAAAGATCAAATATTAAATGGCGCTGTTGCCGGTTCATGACATTACGATTGACGATTGATTGACGGTTTCGATTGGATTTTGGGATCCGTTCACCTTGTGAGCGTTCCTTTTACGTATCATAAATCCAAAAGATAACAAAATCAA
Source organism: Glebionis coronaria (assembly GCA_025667525.1). Taxonomy (NCBI): domain Eukaryota; kingdom Viridiplantae; phylum Streptophyta; class Magnoliopsida; order Asterales; family Asteraceae; genus Glebionis; species Glebionis coronaria. The sequence continues at coordinate 289,320 of JANFOE010000875.1, read as the reverse complement.
AAATATAAAAATAAAAAAAAATAAAAAACCACAAAATCAATTCTTTCCTAATAATTGACCCAAAAAAATAAAAAATAAAAAAGTAATCTTTTTCCTAAAAGATTACACCAAAAATATATTGTATATATTGGTTTTCATCGTTTTTACGTACATACTATATTTTCTTAAAAACTCAATAAATACAAAAATATTTTTGATATATTATTATATGTAGATACATATACGTACTACGAACAACCAATACATCTACTTCCATAAGTATTGTCGAGGCAATACACCGTGTTTGGGGGCGTTCCAGTCCTAAGTTCGTGTATCGATCAAAGTAAATTAAAGGCATAAATAGATAAATACTTCCAATATGCAAGAATTCGAAGAATACGAACTACTAAAGTGAATAGGTTGGCGGCTTTGCTATAAAATGCAAACCTAAGGGAAAAAGGTACTTAAGAGCTACGCGCCACCAAATTCCCCCGTTCACTAGTGAGTATTCTAAGAAGGAAAGCTTGTTGGGGTTTTGCCACCCAATTATTACTTACATATATTATATTTTCTTGTGGATATTACTTATTAAACCTCGGAAAGGATAATCCCTTCTTTTCCAAACTCGACCGAGAGCTCCTCTCTCACTCCTCGAGTTGAGTTGCATGCGCACTCGAACGCGTGCACAAATACCTTGTGGTGTACAACCCCTTCCTCCCAAAAGGAAGAACAAGAAAAATAATAAGAACAACACCGTTCATCAAGCCGATCCCGAGAATCGTGCTTTGAACAACACACAAGAAGACATGGCCGACGTTGATAATAGACCATTGATGGAGATCCTCCAATCAAATGTGGAGCGAAATGCCGATGCTATTGTTATACCCGAGATACCCGCAAACACCTTTGAGCTTAAGACATATATGATCACTTTGGTTTCTTCTACACCTTTTTAGGGAGACCCATGGATGACCCCCATGATCATATCAAGAAGTTTTTGTCCATATGAAATACACTTAAGTATAATGGGGTTCCTCATGATGCCATTAAGTTGATCTTAGTTCCATTCTCCTTAGAGGGTAATGCTAGGTATTGGCTAGATAGGCAACCTCCTAAGAGCATTCACACTTGGGAGGATTTTACCAAGAAATTTGTGAATAAGTTCTTTCCTCCCTCAAGAACCACCGCTTTGAGAAACTTAATAATTGGTTTTCAACAAAGGAATGATCAAACCTTTAGTGAGGCTTAGGAAGAATTTAAAGAGTTATTGAGAAAATGCCCCAATCATGGTTTTAACCAAGTTCATCAAATCAACACCTTCTACAATAGATTAAGACCACATCATCAAGATTTCCTCAATTCATTCACGGGTGGGAACATTCTTTCCAAATCCATACAAGAAGCATGGGACTTATTGAGACTAAATCTATGGTGCAAACAAATAATCAAAGAGATGAGAGGGTCCATGTTGTGCAAGATAGTGCGCATACATCTTTTGATAATCAACTCCTCAAGAGTCACAATGAGCTACTTCAAGTTATTGAAAAGAACAAACAAGAGATGATGCAAGCCCTTAAGAGTGTTTCCTTGAACAATTCCTCTTCAAATGATGTGAATGCCATTTCCATAAGTTGTGAGATATGTGGAGGACCTCACTCTTACCTACAGTGTGACAAAGTTCAAAATTATCAAGGTGAATGTTATGCTTATCTAGATGAACAAAGAGAGCATTTCAAACCTAACATCAACCCTAATCATCTCTCTTACAAGTCAAATAAATACCTTGCTCCACCCGGCTTTCCACCCCATCCACCCACCCAAAATCAACCAAATCCTCCTCAATTGCTTCAAAGAAATCAAGGGCTAAGGGGAAATTACCAAGGCCAAAACAACTATAGAGCACCCAATACCTTTCAAAATAAAGGGAATCACTTTCATGGCAATAACCAAGGATTTTACAATCAACCTCCACCTTTCCAATCCCAAGGGTTTCAAGGGAATGTGCCACATGATTTTAACACCATTCAGCTTCTTCATAAAATTAATCAAGAGAATGAAAGGAGGTTTCAAGCCGATGAAAAAAGAATGAGGGAAATGTATGAGGAAACCAACAAGAGGTTTATGATTCTTCTTAATCAAAGACCACAAGGTGCTCTACCTTCCAATACATAAACTAATCCAAGGGCTAATGTGAATGCAATCACAACAAGGAGTGGAAAAAGACCAATGATCTTTCAGTTCTTCCTAAACCTACTTTGGTGACTCCTACTACGGTTCCTTCTTGTGACAAGCCTTCATCTTCTAGTTCTACACCTTCAACACATACACATACTGTTCCTTCACCTTCCACACAAATTAATGAAGAACACAACAAATAAAATCCTTCAACAACTACCACTCAACCTACACTAAAACCAAGTATTCCATACCCATCAAGATTGAGAAAGGAATAGCTTAAAAATAAGGGTTATATTCAAGTGTAAAACTTTTTGAGGATGTTCAAACAATTGAATATTAACATATCCTTTGCGATTGCCTTAGCTAATATGCCTAAATTTGCCACAATGACGAAGGACCTTCTTTCTAACAAAGAGAAATTGGTGGATTTGCCTAATGCTTCATTAAATGAAAATTGCTCCGCGGTGTTGCTAAAGAAGTTGCCTACTAAGCTTGGAGATCCGGGAAGGTTTTTGAATCCTTGCAATTTCCCGGGGGTTGAGAATTGCATGGCACTTGCGGATCTTGGTGCAAGCATTAATTTGATGCCATTATCGGTTTGGAAAAGACTTTCACTTCCCGAACTCACACCTACAAAAATGACACTTGAATTATCCAACCGTTCAATAGCTTATCCGGTGGGAATTGCGGAAGATGTTTTTGTTGGAGTTGATAAATTCACATTCCCCGCGGATTTTGTAGTTGTTGATTATGATATGGACCCTAGAGTTCCTCTTATTGTTGGTAGACCCTTTTTGAGAACGGGTCGTACTCTTATTGATGTGGCGGAAGGTAAATTCACAATGCGGGTAGGAGATGAAAGAGTTATGTTTAATATGGGGAAGTTGTCTAAGAAATCCAATGAGCCCAAGACGGTGAAGCATATTGATGTTCTTAATAAGAAGGTGAATCAAGTTGATATCCTTGATGAAGTTTGTGGTGAATATTTTCATGAAGCTTGCACAAGTGGAAATTATGATCCTCCATATGTTGAGACCACAGCCTCCATTACCTCATCATTGGATATTCATGAACCTCAAGAGCTTAACTTTGGTGATTTTGTGATTTATTCCAATCCTCTTTTTGAAACATCATTTGATAACCCACTTTTCCATCATGATGAGGAAACCAATAAGGAGATTAGTGATGATGAACCTCCTCTTTTTGATACACCAATTTATGATGAATATAATGATGATGAGTTCTCCATTATTAAGCCTCCATTCTTTGATGATCACACTTCCTTGGGTTTTGAGGTGTTACATGTTGAGTCACCAATCTTTGACATACCAATATATGATGATTATTGTGATGAGGAGGGTTCTATCATTGATGAGAGTGATGAGTTTCTTGAGGTTGATACACCTTTTGAGTACATTCGTGGATATTTTGACAAGGAGGGAGACATACTCTTTCTAGATTCTTTATTGCATGAAGACACCTTACCTTCTCTCCTTCCCACCTCAACCTTTCAAAGTGACAAAGAAAAGCAAGCCATGATGGTTTCTTCTAAGAGTTTGTTGATACCCATTATCCCACAACCTTTCTCTCAAGATGTGACATATAAGGGGGAATCTTCTAAGGCTACCACCACTTGTTTTTTTCCCATCAAGGAAAGGATTTTTGATCCTGGTATAGAGATTGATAAACCAACTCAGTATCCGCCTGATGCAATAAAAGGAAAACGTGTTGGATATTTTAGAGTATCATCTCATCATCCTTTGGAAAACATATGGGCAATACATATGGAGAAGAACACCTCACCTACTTCACCATTGCTTGGGTTGTTACTTGTTGGATTGTGTTATAAGTGGGATGGTAATTATGTATTTGATCCGGGGGTATTTATGGAGTTTTGTATGCATGAAAACTTGCTTGACCTCATCATGGAGATTTTTCTTAAAAAGGGTAAAACTTTTACTCTCCATGATAGGTTTTCCATACATACTTTTAAGTGTGGGATGAGTCGATCTAGAGACTCCATAAATTAAGCTTAAATAACTAGGCTTAGATCTTTTAGATTAGAGTGTGGTAGGATAGGAATAAGGGTTTATAGTTGAGGATAAGTGTAGGGGGGATGCCTCTCTTTTGTCTTCTTAATTTTTGTAGGGTTGCTCTCTCTCATTGCATGCATTGGAGCTTATGGAGGAGGCCCTTGTATCGGGTTCACTTCGTTACTATTGTGATTTTCAAACCACATTGTGCTTAAAATGAATTCACTATAGTAGACCTTTCCTTAGCTTGGGTTAAGCAAAGTTATCAATTTCATAAGTGTAGGGGAGTTTACTCCAATACTCTTAAACATTGAGGACAATGTTTATCTTAAGTGTAGGGGGTCTTCTATCGAAGTGACCTTACCTAGAACTTTGCTATTGACTTCATGATAACTTGGTAATTAATTTTTCAAACATTTTTCAAATTTTTGATCTACTTTGGCCACCAAAAATATGCATTCATAATTTTTACATTAATCATTTTACATTTGCATAACACATTTGCATTGTATATATTCTTCTTTTATTTTTCATCAAAAATTTATAAAAAGGAAAAAATATAATAAAGGATATGGTTTAACAAGTTTAGATATCTTTGACATATTACGCCCGCTATGGATACTTTGACTCGACCCGAGTTTGCTTATCTAAGCATTCTCTAGCTAGTAGCCTTAACCATATAGACCTTTATTGGTTTATTAGGCTAAGCATCCACTAGTCTCATTATTTGAGATTTTGAACTGTAGAGAACAAAAGATGATAGAATTTAAATTAAGTGTAAAGGGCTAGATAAACCTCATATTAATTAATTGTGGCTTTTATATCCCCTTTCGTAACCTTTACTTTCTTGTCAATGCATGTATATATGTTAATAAATAATCATTTTTGGCTAATCAAGAACGGTTTTAATTGGTTTGTAGTCTCTTATTTATTTTTGACTAATCATTCGTGGTTGGTATAAGTACGTCTTAAAATTCTAAGTTAGAACGTTTTATGTGTACTAGACTCATGTCATCCTTAATACTTAGCGGGTGTTTTTCCTTTTATTCTTTTCAACTTGCCTTGTGAGAATAAAGAAAAATAAGAACGGCTTATGAAAAAAAATGAGTGGCTAGAAAAAAAAAAGAGAAAAAGAAAAAAAAATAAAATAATAATAATTATACAAGACTCCCAAGAGGGGCAGTGAAGTGTTAGTTATAGTAGCTACTGAATTCCAATATTACTCTCACAAGGGTTGCGGGAATTTGATAGTTGCTTAATAAATGTGAAAACATTTATCCTTTTACCACTTATTTTTAATAATAACAAGACCAAAACGTGTATTTTATGTCGTAAAAGTCGGAATTATACGTGGTTTGTGTTTTTATTGTGTTTCAGGACAAAAATATGAAAAGGGTGAAAACACAGGCTTTCACGGGCTTTTATCGAAGAAAAAGACAAAAGACGAAGTCAAAAGATCAAGAGTGCAAAAAGAACGGAAGTCCAAGGCCTATTTTGAAGATTTATCATAGAAAAAGTCTAAAGACGAAAGTTTAATGAAGTCGACGAACTCAAGTCTAATAGAAGAAGAAAATTATAAGACGAGTTCAGTTTATATCGACAAATCCCAAGACGACGTCGAGAAAGACAAAGAATTTAAATCGAGTCGAGAAAACAAGAAGAAAGAGAGAAGACACAAGACCCCCCCCCCCTTCTCCTATGTATACCCTCCTAATCCTTCATTAGGAGGGTGTTAGTTAATTAGTCTTTAGGTAATTAAGTGTGTTTTATTTTTCTTCTCTCTAGTTTTTCTTTCAAGCTTTTCAAACCTTCATCTTAATCTTGTAATATTGATCTTAATCTTCAATTTAATCAAGTTTATTTCATACTTCTCATTCTACCTTTCTTAATAATCTATTATTTTGCTTAATTAATCATGTAGTTGGTTTAATTTTGTTGATGATGTGATTGTTTTGCTTATTTGATTGTGCTTATTGAGTTGGTGTGTTTAAAGTTTTTAGATTAAGGTGCTCATTGGCTTAATTTTCATGTTTATTAGTTTTTAAAATAAGTTGATTTTGGTAGTTTAATATATTTTTATAAAAAAGTTGATTTTAAATTTTTGCTTATTAAGTGTTATTAAAAGTTTTTAAATTGTGTCTTATTAGCTTTTTCTAAAAGTTGATTTGGTAAAAGTTTTGGTAAGTGCTTATTTGAGTTGTGCTTATTTTGGTTTATTTCGGACTTTGAAAACCCTAATTACCCGAATCAGGTGCAGCATTTGTTTATTCCGAGTTAAGTACTTGTTTCTCCCATTCCAAATTACATACAAGATCTCATTCCGAACTAGTTCATTCTTCATTATCCCGAATTAGGTTGATCTTCAACATTTCCCGAATTGCATTCTTCATTATCTCGAATTAGGGCAATGACCCCTTTTTTCCGAATTAGGTTAGGCAGGAGATGTATTCTGAACTACGTCCATAATTTGTATTCCGAGTTACGTCTAGTGTGGGGATTCCAAACTGCGTGAAGGAATATTATTCTGAACTAAGTCCTGGTTTGATATTCCGAACTACATCAGGAAGTGGGATTGCGAATTCGGTCAAGCATAGGCATATTCCGAATTAACTTCAAAGTACACATTCCGACTTAGGTGGCCATTGTGTATTCCGAACTAGGTTGTTGGATCACAGTCCGAATTAGGTCCAGTATTGTGATATTCAGACTTTTGTTTTAGTTTTTGTTTCCTGTTTAGTTTTAAATCTTAATTTTTCCCGCCATTTTTCTTGAAATTTATTTTATTTGGTTTTTATCTTAGATTTATTTCAAGTTTACATTTTTTAAAGTTTTAATTTCTCGTCATTTATATTTAAACCTTAATTTTTAGTTTAACTCTTGAAGCTTTCATTTTTACCAAACGACATTTTCAATTTTTACTTTTAGTTTAAAATAGATAATTACACCACTTTATTTTTCCACCAAGAATGACTGAGTTGCACTTTCAACTGGTAATCAATTCGAATTGAATCGAGACGAACACATTTTTATACTTGGTGAAAACCTTGTATTAAATGGCGCCGCTGCCGGCTCTTTTCGTAAAGATTAACGGTTTTTAGTGAGAGACGCGTTGGATTTTGGGATCCGTTCATTTTTTAACGTTATTTTTCTTGCTTAAAAGTTTTCAAAAATCCTAAAAAATATAAAATTTTCAAAAATCCAAAAAAATAGAAAAACATAAAAAACCAAAAATATTTCTTGTCTATCTTTCTTTTCCTTTTGTAGGTGTGTATGCGTACCCGTGCTCGTAAGAAGAAAGCAACTCAAGCCGAAGTCGAAACTCAACCTATTGTCGCCATGGACAATCAACCAATGATTGAGCTTTTGCAATCGCACGTAGAGGGCAACACCGATGCTATTGTCATACCCGAGATTGGAGCCAACAACTTTGAGCTCAAATTCGGCTTCATTCAAATGGTCTATGCTCAACCATTCTTGGGGCGTACACTTGATGATCCTCATGACCATATCAAAAGGTTCCTTCAACTCACTAATACGGTCAAATATAATGGGGTTTCACAAGAGGTAATTCACTTGCAACTTTTTCCTTTCTCCTTAGAGGGACAAGCCCGGCATTGGCTTGCAAAGGAACCGCCACAAAGTATTCTTACGTGGTCGGATTTAGAGACCAAATTCATCAACTACTTTTTCCCACCCTCACGTACTACCGCTTTACGGAATGAAATCATTAACTTTGAACAAAAGTACGTTGAGACATTTAGTGAATCTTAGGACCGTTTTAAGGAACTTTTAAGAAAGTGTCCACAACATGGTTTTACAAAAGTGCATCAAATTAATACTTTTTACAATGGTTTAAGCATGAATGACCAAGATTCACTAAATAGTGCCTCGGGGGGTAACATTTTGGTTAAGCCTTCTAATGCCGCGTGGGATATTATTGAGAATAAGTCTAGAGTGCAAACTAGAGGTGTTCAGGCTAATGTGGCTAGTGCTAGTACTAGTGACACCGACAAGAGAATTGATAAGCTTACTTCGGTTGTTGAAGCACTTGCTTTACAAGCCGCTAACAATGCCACAAACACCAATGCTAAAGTTAATACCCTTAGTGAGTCTTATGAGACTTGTGGTGGACCACACTCTTACTACAATTGTGATAAGGTCTATGACCCCTCTCCCCAAGAAGTGTATGCCTATAACACCAATGACATGGTGCATTTTAAGCCTAATGTGGATGCTAACAATCTTTCTTATATATCTACTAATTATTTAGCTCCTCCCGGTTTTCAAACCCATAATAGACCACCACCACCTCAATTGAACAACACACCATACCCACCAAGGAACCAAGGCCAAAGAAGTAACTACCAAGGGGGTTCTTCTAATATTCAAAGGAATTATAACTCAAATCAAGGGAATTTTCATGGTCAAAATCAAGGGGATTTTAATGGGCAAAACCAAGGGTTTCAAAATAACACTTTAACCAAGGTTTTAATAACAACAACGCTTATCAACAACAATATCCAAACCAAGGTTCTCAAAATCAAGGGCAAAACACGAATACACCTTCAATGGAATTGGTTCTTCAAAAGTTGAGTGATAAGTTGAGCGAACATGAGAAAATCATGTATGCTATGCAAGAGTCGAGTGATAAGAATTCTTGTCGGCAAGTGTGTTTTTTCAATTGTTCTTTGGTTAAATTGGTCGCTGGGCTACCTGTTTTTTCTTAGGGTTTTTTAGGGTTCGTTTTAATTAAATCGTTCTTGTCTTCTATTGTTGGCTGAATTAAATCGTGGCATCATTTAATTGTTTTCTTTTAAGTCTTTTGTTTGATCTTGTCGCCTGAATTAAATATTAAATCGTTGCAGCATTAATTGTTGTAGCATTATCATTGGTGGGTCCGGTTTGATTTGGCGGCTGACCCTAACAAAGACTGAGTTTTTGTACTTTGGTGATCCCAATTAACTTTTACTCACAAGTCAAATTGGTCGGCTGACCCAAGTTTTTTGGCGGCTGACTTTGTCGGCTGACATTAAATTAGGTGGAAGTATTGCATTTAATTTCCTTCTGAATTGTTGATCATAAATTGTTCGTTTGTTTCTCTGTCGACTGAATTATTTTGGCGGCTATTAATTTCCTAGGTATTAAGTGGCAGTCGCTATTAATTTCCTAGGTATCTTTGAATCTGGGTTTCGGTTTTACGATAAAAAAAAAAATAGTTACTGTTTGTTTCGGGTTTATTTTCCGTGGTTAGGGCTGTGTTTGATTGAACATGGATTCGAGCAATGAAAGTGATAAGCCATTGTTCACAGGTTGGAATGATAGGGATATGGTGTCTAATCTTAAGGTGTTAGTAACGTTAGAGGAGATATCTAATTTGTTTTCTACTCCTTTGAATACTGTGCGTGACATTGAAGTGTTTGCAAATGGTGTTAAGGCAAACAAATTTCCTAAATGGTCTACCTTACCTAAGGAGACCACTACGCTTTATTATGAAGTTTTGTGTGAACGCCATTTGAATCTTACTAGCAAAGCGTCTTCACTCAGTTCAGGTGGTTCGAGTGTGCACTCAGCACAAATGGCTAAGGAAACAGGTGACTCTATTCCAAATGTTTCCTCTTCTTGTGATGTATCTTTGGACCTTGTAGCTAAGGCTGCAACAATTAATGGTATGCAACCGTGTAATCTACATGAGGTTTTGAAATTATTTGGTGTAACGATTTGCACGGTTGGTGATGCGGGTGAATTTATGCATGAATTAAGAATGAAGAAACATCCTTTGTGGGGATTGATCTCACATGACCATGCTAAAGAAATTCTGGAATTGCTTTGCAAATTTGAAGCTGATATGGTTACGTCTACTAATGGAGGTATTAATGCAGTTTCTTCTTCGTTTAATTCTGATAATGTCTGTGAAGGGGTTAATATTTCTATTCCTAAGAAGGTTGTTGAAAAAGTAAATACTCGCTACCAAAACACTTTATATGGTTACTTTCTTGGTAAGAGGATTGCATTTCCTGTGGTTGAGTATTTTGCTAAGAATAACTGGGCAAAACATGGTCTTAAGCGTATCATGATGAATGAGAAAGGTTTTTTCTTTTTTCAATTTGGGTCTAGTGAGGGTCTTAATGCGGTTCTGGAAGGTGGTCCGTGGATGGTTCGTAATTCACCAATTTTTCTTAAGAAATGGACTATGAAAACGAATCTTCTAAAGGAGGAATTAACTCGTATTCCGGTATGGGTCAAGTTTCATGATGTCCCGCTACAGGTATTTGAAGAGGAAGGTATTAGTTTAATTGCTTCGTTTCTTGGTAAGCTTATTATGATGGATAATTATACTGATAAGATGTGCAAAGAGTCTTGGGGTCGGTGTAGTTTTGCTCGTTGTCTTATTGAGATGAACGTTGATTCGGAGTTTATAGATAACGTTACTATTGGTGTCCCTGATCTTGAAGGCTCTGGTTGTACTAAGGAACTAATTCGTGTTGAATACGAATGGAAACCGCCTAGATGTCATACTTGTAATATTTTTGGTCATTCCTTTGATTCTTGTCCGAAAAATGTTAAACCTACAATGGTTGAAAATGTGACAACTCATGTTGATAATGATGGATTCCAACAAGTGCAAAATAAGAGGAAGAAGTACAAAGGTAATTTAGGGAATCAAGTTCCGAGAGGTGTTCCATTGGGTAAGGGTTCCCAAATAGGAAAGACGGTTGTTTTTCATCCAAAAACTAGCTTGGATACTACAAGTACGAGTGGTGATAATAGTAGAAAGTTGAATACTACATCTGGTCAGTTGCAGCAGACTAGTAATCCTAATGGTCCGAACAAGGGTACAGCTCAAATGAGCAGTGTTTCTACATCTAATAAATTTTCATCTTTGTCCATGCCTGGTATTGATGAAGGGGTTCAACTAAGCGAGGAAGATAATGAGGAGGGAGTCGAGGTTGTCTTTGATGAATCGGTGAATCTTCTCAACACTAATTTTGGGGCAAGCACTCCTACTGGCTGATCCCATGTTGATATTTTATTATGTTTCTCGTAACTTTATGTTATCATCTTGGTTCTTGTCTAGTTTATTTATTTCCAGTATTCTAGACTAGTTAATGTTTATGGCATGTCATAAACATTTTGTTTAACAAGCTGCCTGTAGCTTGCGGTTAATGTGGCATTTCAGCCACATTCCTTGTACTTCAACGTTTTTTTGGTTCTATTTACCGGGGTCATTGTTACCCTTTTACCAAAAAAGTATGCAAATGTATCAAGCCATTAATCCCCAAGGCCCACCCTAAGGTGCTCTTCCTTCTAACACCGTGACCAATCCTAGGGCCAACGTTAATGCCATCACTACTGGGAGCGGTAAGACCATCGTAGAACCTTCTTATTCCCCACCTAACCAAGGACCCGAGATTCCTTCTACTTCTATCTTCCGTTCTTCACCTTCTACTTGTGATATACCACCCGTTATGCCTTCGTCTACACCTTATGTTTCACCGATGCCTCAAGTTTATACCTCACCTTCGGTTCCAAAACCGGTTACTCCACCTTCCACTTCTACCCCTCCTCCACCCAAGGACGTGAGTGAGAATTCCATTCCAAAGCCTTCATCTCAACCCAATATACCTTATCCCTCAAGGTTGAGGAAAGAGAAATTGAAGAATAAGGATGATATTCAAGTTTCGAACTTTCTAAAAATGTTCAAACAATTGAATTTTAACATCTCCTTTGCTGAGGCTCTCGCTCACATGCCCAAATATGCAAAGATGTTTAAGGATCTTTTAAGTGATAAGGAAAAATTGCTCGATATTGCCAATACCCAATCAAATGAGAATTGTTCTGTCGTTCTTTTGAGAAAACTTCCGGTTAAGTTAGGAGATCCCGGTCGATTCCTTATTCCTTGTAATTTTCCGGGTGTAGAGAATTGTATGGCTTTGGCGGATCTCGGTGCGAGTATCAATCTTATGCCATTGTCCGTGTGGAAGCAATTATCTTTACCTGAGCTAGTCCCCACTCGTATGACATTGGAATTAGCTAACCGATCGGTTGCTTATCCGGTTGGGATAGCCGAGGATGTGTTCGTTGGAGTTGACAAATTCACTTTCCCCGCCGATTTTGTTGTTATCGACTATGAAATGGATCCCCGTGTTCCCTTAATTGTGCGACGACCCTTCTTGAGAATCGGGCGTACATTGATTGATGTCGCCACGGGTGACTTATCATGAGGGTCGGGGATGATAAAATCGTCTTTAACATGGGTAAACTTTCCAAACTTCCCGATGAGCCCCAATCCGTGAATTACATTGATGTGCTCGACGAAGCATGTGAAGAACATTTTTACGAGGCTTGTAAGAGCGGGAGTTCTCCTTTACCTCATGTTGAGAACATCGCTTCTATTGCTCCATCATTGACTCCATTTGGAAAAAGTGACTTTCTTTTGAAAGACTTTGAGGTAAGTTTAGGGGATGTGGACTTACAGTATGACGATTCTCCCTCCAATTGGGAAGAATACATTCGTACCATTGAGAAACTTCTCAATGCGGACCATATTTCTCCTCCTTCCCCTATAGAAGTTACACACGATAATCCGAATTTGACTAAGCCTTCCATCAAAAATCCTCCGGATTTAGAGCTTAAGGATTTACCGTCTCATCTCGAATACGTTTTCCTCGAAGACAATAAGAAGTTACCCGTCATCATTGTTAAGGACTTGAAAGAGGATGAAAAGTCTCGACTTATCGACGTGCTGAAGAATCACAAGAAAGCAATTGCTTGGAAAATTTCCGATATCCGCGGAATTGATCCGAACTTTTGTACTCATAAAATTCTCATGGAGGATGACTTTAAACCCGCAATCCAAAGCCAAAGAAGGGTTAGTCCTAAAATTCATGACGTCATCAAGAAAGAGGTTATCAAACTTCTAGATGCCAGAATGTTTACCCTATTTCGGATTCACCATGGGTTAGTCCCGTCCATTGTGTGCCTAAGAAAGGCGGAATAACCGTTGTTCCCAATGAAAACAACAAGTTGATTCCTACTCGACTTGTCACGGGTTGGCGAGTTTGCATAGACAATCACAAGCTCAATGATGCCACTCACAAGGATCAATTCCCTCTTCCTTTCATGGATCAAATGCTCGAGCGTTTAGCGGGTAGTGACTATTATTGCTTCTTAGACGGTTTCTCTGGGTATTTTCAAATTCCCATCGATCCAAAAGACCAAGAGAAAACCACATTCACTTGTCCTTATGTAACATTTGCTTACAAAAGAATGCTTTTCGGCTTATGCAATGCTCCTGGGACTTTCCAAAGGTGTATGATGGCTATATTCCATGACATGGTTGAAGAAACTATGGAAGTTTTTATGGATGATTTCTCGGTCTATGGTGATTCTTTCTCTACTTGCCTTGCCAATTTAGAATGTATGCTCAAACAGTGTGAAGACACTCGTCTCGTTCTTAATTGGGAAAAATGCCATTTCATGGTAAAAGAAGGTATTGTTCTTGGTCATAAAATCTCCAAAGCCGGTCTTGAAGTCGACCGTGCTAAAGTTGAAGTGATTGCTAAATTACCTCCACCTTCAACCGTGAAGGGTGTGGAGAAGTTTCCTTGGTCATGCGGGCTTCTATCGTCGTTTCATTCAAGATTTTTCTAAAATCGCTCGCCCGATGACCCACCTCTTGGAAAAAGATACTCCTTTTATCTTTTCTAAAGAGTGTACTGACTCTTTCAATCTTCTTAAGGATAAATTAACTAAGGCACCGGTCACCCTAATTGGGAGTTACCTTTTGAACTGATGTGTGATGCTAGCGATTTTGCTATTAGAGCGGTTTTGGGACAAAGAGTGAACAAACACTTCCAACCAATCCATTATGCTAGCAAGACAATGACGGGGGCTCAATTGCATTATACCACTACTGAAAAAGAGCTTTTAGCTGTAGTGTATGCTTTTGAAAAATTTCGCCCCTATCTTGTCCTTTCCACCACCATTGCGTATACCGATCATTCCGCGTTGAAGTACTTGTTAACTAAACAAGATTCCAAGCCAAGACTTCTTCGTTGGGTTTTGCTCCTTCAAGAATTTAAAATTGAAATTCGTGATAAAAAAGGAGCGGAAAACCTAGTCGCGGATCATCTTAGTAGACTCGAGGATCCTTACAAGAGGAGCTCCCAAATCAAGATATTAATGACTCTTTTCCCCTTGAGGCCTTGATGTCTATTAATTCCACTCTTGATGAAACCCCATGGTTTGTGGACATTGCAAACTATTTGGCGGGTGGAATTCTCATGGAAGGGTTAACGTCCCAACAAAAGAAAAATTCTTTAAAAACATTAAGCACTATTTATGGGACGACCCTTACCTTTTCAAAAAATGTGTGGATCTTGTCATTCGTCGGTGTGTTGACGGGCCCGCAGCTTTACAAATCTTGGAAGCTTGCCATAAAGGACCCACTGATGGTCACTTTGGTTCCAATTACACCGCGAAGAAAGTTTTCGACTCTGGATTAATTGGCCCACCATTTATCATGATTCTAATGAAATGGTTAAGCGTTGTGATGCTTGCCAAAGACAAGGCAAGATCACACATAAAGATGAGATGCATCAAAATTTCATCCAAGAATGTGAAATTTTTGACGTATGGGGCATCGACTTTATGGGGCCATTTCCATCATCCAAAGGGAACAAGTACATCCTCGTATCCGTTGACTACGTATCTAAATGGGTTGAAGCAAAGGCTCTCCCTACGAACGATGCGATGGTGGTTGTGAACTTTTTGAAACAACTTTTTGCTCGATTCGGTGTTCCTCGTTCTATCATCAATGACCGCGGGACTCATTTTTGCAATGATCAATTTGCTCGGGTCATGGCTAAGTACGGTGTCAACCACCGTTTTTCCACCGCTTATTATCCCCAAACCAATTGTCAAGCCGAGATTTCTAACCGTGGACTGAAGAGAATCTTAGAACGTACTGTGGGAGAGCATCGTGCCTCGTGGGCCGATAAGTTAGATGATGCTTTGTGGGCTTTCTGTACCGCATATAAGATACCTATTGGTTGCACTCCATATCGTCTTGTGTACGGGAAGGCATGCCACCTCCCTATTGAGTTGGAGCATAAGGCCTATTGGGCCTTGAAGTGGGCCAATTTTTATATCAACAAAGCCGGTGATCTTCAGAAGATTCAACTCAACGAGCTAAATGAACTAAGGAATGGAGCTTATGAGAATTCATTGATCTACAAGGAGAAAACCAAGTTCATTCATTATTCTAGGATTAAGAACCGAGAGTTTCACATAGGTGATCAAGTTTTACTCTTTAACTCTCAGTTGAAAATCTTCTCGGGCAAGCTTAAGAGCCGTTGGTCAGCGTGTGAAGTCTTCCCCTATGGCACCATTGAGCTTTCTCAACCAAATGGGCCTAATTTTAAAGTGAATGGCCAGTGTGTGAAGTTTCACTTTGGTGAGGACATATCTCCTGAGATGATTCCATCCCTCACCACGTTTCCTTTGAATTAGTTCTGGGTCGAGTCAGGCTCGTGACTTGGTTAACAAAAACAAGCGCTTCTCGGGAGGCAACCCATTGATCTATCCTTTACCGTTTTCATAATAAGTGTAGGGGGAGCCACGTAGGTGTTTGTTGTCTTGTTTATTATGATGTGCAGGAATTAAAGCTTCAAAGAGTACTTTTGATGACATTTAACGACCCGTGATCCCGTGTACCCGTCTTCCCGGTTCTATCCTAAACCGTCGTGATTCAATATTTCATATCTTATATGTTCACATTGAAATCACTATAGTTGTCCTTCCCTTAGCAAAATTTAAAAAAGTGCACAATGTCCTAAGTGTAGGGGAGTTTACTCCCACATGCTTAAACATTGAGGACAATGTTTATATCAAGTGTAGGGGGACTTCTATCGAAGTAAGTGGGCTTTTCCATGAATTTGTTCTCATTTTAACCGGAAAATCTCATTTTTCAACATTTTTCAAAAATTTTAATCTATTTTGGCCTAGTAGTTTTTCCTTTGTTATCGTTATTTACTTTCTTTGCTAAAATAAAGTTTAATAAAGTGGTTTTAAATTTTTAAACGTTGTGAATCTTTTGACTCAACCCGAGTTTACTTATCCAAGTTCACTCTAGCTAGTATCCTTAACGTGTTTAAGTCAAGTTTTGCTAGGCTTTTATATAGGGAGCTTTAAAACGCGAAAGTCTTAACTCTTACGGGTTAAGAACAAGAACTTTTTGCAAGCTCCTATAATTGATCCTAGAAAGTCGTTTATCAACGGAACTTTAAAATGTGAATTCTAAACTTAAAAGAGTCTACGAAGTTGCAAGATCCTATAGATGGCTTGAAAACCCAAAACTTTGATTTAATTAGCTAAGCATCCACGAGTCTCATTCCTTGAGAAGCATCTCTTCCAGGCTTCTGTATAGGGACTGTAAGGTCCTTGTAGAAAAGCTTGAGAGTAGAGTTAATGATTGGCGCAATAAATTTCTTTCTTTAGCAGGAAGACTCCAATTAGTTCGTTCAGTCCTATCTTCTATGCATATTTACTGGGCGTCAGTCTTTATTTTACTTGTGCGGATTATTCATGATTTGGAGCAGCTTTTAAGAGGCTTCTTATGGTGTCAAGGTGAAATGAAGAAGGGTAAGGCTAAAGTTGCTTGGGACTCTGTCTGTAATCCTTTTGTTGAAGGTGGCCTTGGTATTCGTAAGCTTTCTGATTTTAATGCTGCTTTAATGGTTTCTCATATTTGGTGTATTTTGACTCGTAAAGATTCTTTATGGGTCAAATGGATCTATTCTTATAAGTTAAAGGATAGAAGCTTTTGGGATGTTCCTTGTATTGGAGACATGAGTTGGGGCTGGAGAAAACTTCTCCAAATCAGATCACGTGTTCGTAAGTTTGTATGGTATAATATTAATAATGGTAGAGTTGCTTCTATGTGGTTTGATAATTGGGCAGATTTATGTCCTCTACGAGACATCCTCACGGTCCGTAATATCAATAGATCGGGGTTCTCTTTATCTAATAAGGTGAGGGATCTTATCGTTGATGGTGCTTGGCAGTGGCCGCAGGATTGGAATACTAGATTTCCTAATATTGTTTCTATACCTGTGCCTATTATTAATGATGACAAAGAAGATGAGTTGCTATGGAGGGATATTAGTGGTGTTTCACGGCCGTTTTCTGTGGCGTTAGCTTGGGATTCCATGCGTGATAGGGCTATGGAAGTAAATTGGTATAAAGCTGTCTGGTTTTCTCATTGTATTCCTCGTCATTCTATTAGTTTGTGGCTGGTGGTTAGAAGGAAATTGAAGACACAGGATAGGCTTAAACAATGGGATGTTGGCCCGTTGGTGGATTTAAGCCTTCTTCGGTGTCCTTTATGTAGTTTGGTGCAGGACTCACATGACCATCTTTTCTTTGAATGTTCTTATTCTGTGCAGGTTTGGTCTAAGGTTCGGACCTTGTGTGGTATGGATACTGTCCCACCTCGTATTGATGATATATTAGCTCATGTTATTTCAATTTCGAATGGGAAATCATGTGTTAGCATTCTTGCTCGTCTTGTGTTGGCTGCTACTGCTTATTTTATTTGGATGGAACGTAATTTAAGACTATTCAAGAAGAAGCGGATGTCTGTTGATCAGTTATTTCAGATTCTATGTGATACTATTCGCTTGAAGTTGATTTCTTTCCGTTTCAAGAAATTATCTACCAGGTCAAGTTTGCTGCTTGACAAATGGAGGGTGCCGAGCTCTAGATTTGTTCCATGATAGGTGTGCCGGGTGAGTGTTGTACTCTTTTTTCCTTGTCCAAGGTTTTTCCCACTGGGTTTTCTTTGGTAAGGTTTTTTAAGGAGGCAGACTCATTTGGATTCATCCTGCTCCTATCATGGTGGTGTTGGATGCTGCAGAGTGAGCGCGGTTTCATGTTCACATCTTGGTTTTTATCTAGTTTACTGTTTGTCTTCTAGATTCGGTTAGGGCTTTTGATGTTTCATAGTCTTTGTTAACAAGCTGCATGTAGCTTGAGGTTAATGTGGTATCTCAGCCACATTCCGTTGTATTTAAACGTTTTTTGGTTAATATATTTACCGGGGTAACCCATTACCAAAAAAAAATTGTGGAGAACGAGAGATGATAGAGTCTATTATAAGTTTGGTATTCTTTCATGAATTTATGCGACTTGATTATAAGCTTTCTCTCCCATCGTTTGTTAATAAATATATTTGCAATAAATAAGGTTGTACGATTTGAAAAGTTACTTAGTTTCTAGCACAAGATCGTTTAAAAGTTGCTCGGTATTAATTAGAGTTCATAGCCAAGGCATAACTTATTGAAGCGAGATGCGAAGATTGGCGAGTCCGAAAAGGCCCTAACAAGGCATGAGGGCTACATTTTGTTGCTAAAGATCCCAAGTGATGTGAAGAATCATTTATCAAAAATCAATAGGAAGGATCGAGACACACGGCGAAAATCAAATACTCCCCTAAAGATTATGGAAAAGTCTATCCGAAAAGACCCAAGCAAGGTATGAGGATAAATAGATCCAAGTCCTATAAGGAGGCGGATCGTTGTATATCAAAATCCAAAATAAAGATTGGAGAAAAATGAAGAAGTCGTGGTCCAAGTATGAAGAATCTCTCAAAAACTTCAAGTGAAGAAATTCCTATTATGAAGAGAAGACCATAATTTCAAGAAGGCCTCTCAAGATTTGAAGTATGAAGTCGCTGCCAAATATCGGTCCGAGAAAGGTCTCAAATCGTGAAGCGAGTTATGCCAAGATATGAACTTTAAGTGGTCCAGAGAAGCAGTTTTAAAAGATTTTATCCTTTAGCTAACTATTGATTAAATCGTCCCACTTTATTTTTGGCCTAAATAAACTATCAAAATAAGTCAAACAATGCATCCTCGTGATCATTCAAGACAATCATAAAATATAAGAGATACACCTAGGAATAAGGGAGTCTAAGTGAATAATTGGGCCACATTAGTTCGTGTTAGGTTGATAACTTATAATAACAATGATCTCGTTTATAAGTTTGGTGTGGGGAACATGAAACTTGAGGGTCATAAACATTCATGACATGCCAGCCTTATGTAAGTCTTTGATTTCCTTACTTGTTTTGTATATATTTCTATCTTTTTTTAGTTTCCTTAATGTTTAGTATTTAATAAAGGCCAAGTGGGTTATTTATGATGAAAAATGTAAAACGTGCTTTGAAATTAATGCATTGCATGAGGGCATTGCAATGGTCAAGTGTAGGGGATTTAATAAGTGTGAAAACACTTATCCTTTTACCACTTATTTCCAATAATAACAAGACCAAAACGTGTATTTTATGTCGTAAAAGTCGGAATTATGCGTGGTTTGTGTTTTTATTGTGTTTCAGGACAAAAATATGAAAAAGGGAGAAAACACGGGCTTTCACGGACTTTTATCGAAGAAAAAGACAAAAGACGAAGTCAAAAGATCAATAGTGCAAAAAGAACGGAAGTCCAAGGCCTATTCTGAAGATTTATCGAAGAAAAAGTCTACAGACGGAAGTTTAATGAAGTCGAAGAACTCAAGTCTAATAGAAGAAGAAAGTTATAGGACGAGTTCAATTTATATCGACAAATCCCAAGACGACGTCGAGAAAGACAAAGAATTTAAATCGAGTCGAGAAAACAAGAAGAAAGAGAGAAGACACAAGACCTCCCATTCTCCTATATATACCCTCCTAATCCTTCATTATGAGGGTGTTAGTTAATTAGTCTTTAGGTTATTAAGTGTGTTTTATTTTTCTTCTCTCTAGTTTTTCTTTCAAGCTTTTCAAACCTTCATCTTAATCTTGTAATCTTTGATCTTAATCTTCAATTTAATCAAGTTTATTTCATAATTCTCATTCTACCTTTCTTAATAATCTATTATTTTGCTTAATTAATTATGTAGTTGGTTTAATTTTGTTGATGATGTGATTGTTTTGCTTATTTGATTGTGCTTATTGAGTTGGTGTGTTTAAAGTTTTTAGATTAAGGTGCTCATTGGCTTAATTTTCATGTTTATTAGTTTTTAAAATAAGTTGATTTTGGTAGTTTAATATATTTTTATAAAAAACTTAATTTTAAATTTTTGCTTATTAAGTGTTTTTAAAAGTTTTTAAATTGTGTCTTATTAGCCTTTTCTAAAAGTTGATTTGGTAAAATTTTTGGTAAGTGCTTATTTGAGTTGTGCTTATTTTGGTTTATTTCGGACTTTGAAAACCCTAATTACCCAAATTAGGTGCAACATTTGTTTATTCCGAGTTAAGTACTTGTTTCTCCCATTCTGAATTACATACAGGATCTCATTCCGAACTAGTTCATTCTTCATTATCCCGAATTAGGTTGATCTTCAGCATTTCCCGAATTGCATTCTTCATTATCCCGAGTTAGGTCAATGACCCCTTTTTCCGAATTAGGTTAGGGAGGAGATGTATTTCGAACTACGTCCATAATTTGTATTCTGAGTTACGTCTAGTGTGGGGATTCTGAACTGCGTGAAGGATCTTTATTCCGAACTGCGTGAAGGAATATTATTCCGAACTAAGTCCTGGTTTGATATTCCGAACTACACCAGGAAGTGGGATTCCGAATTAGGTCAAGTATAGGCAGATTCCGAATTAACTTCAAAGTACACATTCCGACTTAGGTGGCCATTGTGTATTCCGAACTAGGTGTTGGATTACAGTCCGAATTAGGTCCAGTATTGTGATATTCAGACTTTTGTTTTAGTTTTTGTTTCCTGTTTAGTTTTAAATCTTAATTTTTCCCGCCATTTTTCTTGAACTTTATTTTATTTGGTTTTTATCTTAGATTTATTTCAAGTTTACATTTTTTTCTAAAAAAAAAGTTTTAATTCCTCGTCATTTATATTTAAACCTTAATTTTTAGTTTAACTTTTAAAGCTTTCATTTTTACCAAACGACATTTTCAATTTTTACTTTTAGTTTAAAATAGATATATACACCACTTTATTTTTCTACCAAGAACGACTGAGTTGCACTTTCAACTGGTAATTTCGAATTGAATCGAGACGAACAAATTTTTATACTTGGTGAAAACCTTGTATTATTGCTCCAATCCAATATTACCTTGACGGGTTGCGGGATTAAAGATCCAAGGTCTCAAAAAGGCGGCGGATATAAATTATTGCGTGAGTTTTATTTTTCTTTTCTTAGCGAGTGTGTAGCTACTTATTAATGCATGACATAAGGATCTCACACATAAGGCGAATAACTTATTATTTTGAGTCGGACTTATATCAATTGTGGGCGGTTTTTCGAGTAATGGATAAGATGGTTACTTAGGATTAAAACCGTGCTTCCTTATTTTGAGATTTTACACTTCTTATATTTCACGCTTTAAATAATGACAAATTTGCCCAAAAGCAATTTGCTCAAATAATAACCGGTCTTAGAGGCATAATAAGTGGGGGTATAAGAGTAACACAATTAATCTTTATGAATGATTTGATGCACTTTCACTTATGGATAACAATGATCTTGTTTTTAAGCTTGGTATGGGGAAAGTGTCACTTGAGGATGATAAGTGTTCGTGGTACCAAAGCCCTAATTAAAGTCTTTGATTTCTTTATGAGTTATTTCCAGCAAAACCATTTCAAGAAAAAAAATCCAAAAATATATATAGCATTGTTTTTCTTTTGCATTGCATTGTAAAAGTCAAAATCATGCATCATATAGTGTATTGTAGTGTAAAAGAATTACATATTAGCCAAGGTGGATTAATCATGAGAAAAGTGTAAATTGGTGCTTTAAAATGTGGCATAGGTCATGGCAATGATCAAGTGTAGGGGATTTGATATGAGTAAAATCTCGTATCAATTATATCACAAATCACCCTAAAAACCAAAGCAAAATACCTAATTTTGATTCATAAAAGCAGTATTATGGGTATGTTTTGTTGTTTGTGCTTGTGTACGTAAAAAGATACAATTATAAAGCAAACAAAGAATTCAAGCCTTTATTGATGAAGAAAAGACAAAAGGAGGATGAAAAGTGACAAGCCAATCAAAGTCAAAGGACCTTTCTTGACAACTTTCAAAGTTGAAAGACTTAAAGTGCAAATATGGAAAAGTTAAGAAGAAAGTCAAATATAGTCAACTATCAAGTCAACAAGTCAAAGGACTTATTTTATGCAAGTTTGAAGCTTGAAGGATCAGAAATGACAACTTTATGAAGATTCTATCTCAAATCCAAATTCTGCTAAACAAAAAGGACTGAATTTTGCCAAAACAATGAGAAGTTTATGATGGATCCATGTGCTATTGTTCTTAACCAATGAGAAGAGCTCATTTTATTTACTTGGATTGCCATGTCATGGCCAGCTGGCCACTCACAGCCGCCAACAATAAATAAACAAATCCAAACAGTGCACTCCACTATCTATTGTTTCAGCCAATCATAAATTGGTATTTGGATAATGGTCCGTGTTTCACCCTTTCATCCAATTACAACATAACATGTGGCACATTCATACTCAAACGAGCCCAGATTCGAGATTAACAAAGAGTGATTTTCAGAAGAAGGTTTCAACATCAAAGTGCTCTAAATCATAAGACGAATCCATTCCAACCATTGAATTAAGATGAAAATCACTTAAATGAAAAACCCCAAATGTGTTCTTCAACGGCATAATCCAATTAAGATATCAAGTACACGTGGAAGCTGGGGATTGGATGGAACACGTCAGTCATCTTCCCCAACACCTAACTCAACTCTATAAATAGACCCAGTTGTACTTCATTTGCATATTGTAGCAAGTGTGTGAAATTACACACACTTATCCTTTTATCTCAAATTCAGTTAGCATTTTAGTTAGCTACTAATATCAAGTTTCTGACAAACACTTGAGTTAGTTAGTTTAGTTGTAACAACCATGTAACAAACATCCACCATTGATAAAGCTTCAAGTTTCACTTTTCACTACTACTCATTTCTCATTACTGCATTCTCATACCTATCCTATTACTGCTTAGTTTCTATTGATCATATTGGATCAATAGAGATTGTTGATGTGTTTTGGAGGCTTGTAGCTGATTTCAAACAGTTCTAGTTCTATTTCTTGCCAAAAGATCATAATGATGCAGGGGTGATGAGTATTAGATGATGGTGCTGATTTGATGTTTAATGTTGGTTGATCATTGGTGTTTTTGTTGATATTAGTTGGCTCAGCGCCTAACTACTCCATCAGAGGAGGCTTCATAGCTAAAAGGAAACAAAATTCTTGTTTTTGTTCCACTAAACTGCTTTGCCATGCTAAATTCTTAGATACCAAGTTTAACTGTTGAACTGTGATTGATTTAGTGTTCTTTTGGTGTGATAGTTCTAATCTGATAGTTTGTTAGTCATTTGCTTTGCTCCTTATCAGTCTTAGCTTGATAAAATTTGGCTTTTCATTGCTTTAAATTCATCAGTTAGTCATATTGTGTTCTATAGTGTAATCGTGCTAGTTTGTACCTTTTTAGTGGTTCATTAGTGTGGTTAAACAAGTTTTGATAAGTGTCAAATGCTTTCATAACCTTTTGATCAGATTGTCTTTGTAAAAGTTTTCATATCAGATTTAAACCAGTGTTTGGATAAAAGGTGCTTTAGTGATTTAGCTTTTGAAACCTATTGTTTTGAGCATTTAGATACTCAGTAGATCATTACAAGTTACTTTGCCAACTCTTGTGGTCAAAACTTTAGTCAAACGGGCAAACAGCCAAGAAAAGCATTGGGTCAGTTTTAACAAGTAAAAACAAGCTAGATTCAATCCTTTCTCAAATCTATGTTAGTGGATGTTATTAGCTGAATTTTGTTTCTAGATCAAGCTCAACATATAAGCTTTCAGTCTTAATAAGGAAACCATACAGTATCAAGAATTGAGCAAGAAATCAGCTTAAAAATAAGCTGCTGAGCAAATGCATTTCCCTATGATAAGTAGAATCTGCTTAACCTTTTCCCCCTAATCCATTTTAAAAACTTAGCAAATTTCTTTGATAAACCTATGTACAAACATGTTTTAAGACATTTTTGAAAAATTTAGTTTTTTGGAAATTCTTGGTCATGGAAAGTCAACTATAAGCTCTTTGTGCTTATTTTGAGATTCTAGCTTATTGGCTAGATCATTTTCTAAACTTTTTGACATTCCAGTCCTCTTGTTGCTTGATTAATCATTTTCAGTCAAAAAATCCAAGAGTGGATGTCTCATTCAGCTTATAGCTTATTTTGGGCTTATTGAGATAAGCTATCTTGAGTTTTACTTGTTTTCAGCCAGATTCCTTTTACAAGTCTAGCTAACTTTTGATTTTAAGTGTTTTGCAAAAAACTAGAGCTTATTTAGTCAAGAAATAAGCTCATACGAGCTTATTGTATTGTGTTAGCTCGTTTTTTATAATAGTTCTTGTTTAATTGCATTCAGGTCCTCAAACTTTCATACTTTGTTAATCAGCTTTGGTTAAATCAACTTTTTAGGGTTTGCATACTTAGGTCCTTTTAATTTGAGTTAGTTATAAATTTGTTTGGCAGTTTTGCAAGTTTGTTGATCGGTAGCTATAGTTTGTTACATTTTTCACTTTTAGTCCCTTTACTTTCCGAATTTACATATTTTTTCCTTGTACTTTTACTTACTTTACATTTTGAGCATTATTGTCCATTTAAAACTTGTACTCTTTGATTAAATTGTGGTAACTTCAACTTGTTTTTTTAGTGTAATACGATTACGTAGCTATACTATTTTTACCCTTTTTACGTGATTTGCTGAATTAGACATAAATACCAAAAACCTTTATTAACACCAAAAACAATTAAAAACTTGATATTGATTGGACTTTCAATTTGTCGTGAGTTGGGAAATACGAACTTGAAAAGATCAAATGTTATTGACGGAGTTACACGTAAAAAAATCATTTAAATCAATTTTAAAATCTTTTCCTTTTTCATCGTTTTTAAACTCTTTATGAAAACCCGATTTGATTATGTCAAAAATATTTGGCGTTTCTAAGACGATGTTAGACACACTAAAATTTCTCACATTTAAGCCGCAGTTAGGTGGTGGTGGATTGTATAAGTTCTCAAAACATTGATCAACAAAAAACACCGCCACCTCGGGGTCAAAATATTCGTCATCCTCATGAACGTGCATCTCATCGATCTCTTCATCATAGATAGGCTTGTCAAACCAATGTTTGTCATTCCCCTCATTTACGATTTTAGAAACTCTCTCGAAAAGATCACGATCAAGCACAAAACCATCATTCCTTTGTGGTGATCGTTGATATGTTAGATCCTCACGAATGTGGTACACGTCATTCTCATTTGAGAAGCGTTGATTAGGTAACTCCTCGAGAATGGGATTTTTGGTAACGTGAGTTGGTTCGTCATTATGAATTAGACGATCCAACTCATCAAGTTCTTCCTCGATTTTGGAAAAATCAACCTCACTCGTAGGTGGAAGTGGAGGAAAAAGAGCTAGCTCTTGTTCGATAATTTCCTCAACCTCGGGATAAAACTCATAATCATCGTACTTCCCATGTAAAGAGGTCTTTTTAGGAGAATCCTCAAAAATGGCATTTGGATTTTGAAGCACGTGATCAACTTCGGCAAAATCGTCATCGTCATCGTCAAAGAAAGAGTCGATGTGAGCACTCACAACCATGGTCTTACAAGTCGAATGACTATGCTTAGGTCACTTTTTAATGACGAGAGGATCGATGTCGATAAAACCTTTAGCCTCAATGGGTATTGGGCTAGGTAATGGAGGCACTTCAATGGAATTAGAAGTTGATGCCTCAAAGACGTGGTCCTTCGAAGGTGGTGAAGACGAGTCCATATTAGTCATTGTCGTGATGGCACTAACGTCGCCCTTCGGAATTGGTTGTTCGTTTGTTTCGCCGAATATATCCTAAAATGATTTTTGATCCATAAATCTACGAATACCCTTTTGAATTAAGTAAACGTATTCTTTATCGTTAAAATCGTCATCTTTAAAACCGTTCATTTTCATTCTTTCAAGCCTCATATTTTCCGCTAAAGTTAACATTTTGAAATCATTAGAATTTGAAACCTTGGTTTTATCATGATCATTTGAAACTTGGGATCTATTCGAGAAAAATTCTATTTTTTCTTCCCCATATTTCATAGTTAATTTCCCACCGTGGACGTCGATTACAACTCGAGCCGTCGATAAAAAGGGTCGACCTAAAATAACGGGACATTTAGGGCCACACTCGTGATCGGAAATTCCAATTCTAACATAAACATCCTCGGCTATTCCAATTGGTTTTAATGGTGTACAATTTGCTAGCTCAATTGTCATGTTTGTAGGGGTAAGTCTAGGCAATTTCATCAATTTCCAAAGAGAATGAAGCATGAGACTGATGCTAGCATCTAAATCGGCAAGGGCTAAACATCCCTCAATCTCGGAAAAATCATAAGGTAATAGAAATTGGGGCAGATCCTCTTCCTTTCTCGGAATATGCCTTTTGGGTTCTTTAAGAAGGATCGAAGCACAAGTTTCTTCAAGGGTTACATTGGTAAGGTCGATAAAGCTCTCTTTTTGAATCGTGGTTGGAATTTGAGGTACACGAGGGTGTGTACTCTTTTCCTTGGTCACCACGTTCACCCCATCGACTTTAGAACATGAAGGCGTTTTAGAAGTCGAGGGTTGAGAAGAAGGAATACTTCTAAATCCATCAAGGTTTAGGGTAATCACACGACTTTTTCCATGAGATGAGGCGGCTTTGACGTGTTCCTTCGAATTTGTAACCGTGTCACTAGGTAACGAACTCGATGACGCACCCAAAGACTTGTTCATTATGGCCGAAAACATCTTTTTAATGTCGATTTGTCCTTGCTCAATCTTTGTATTTTGAGTTTTCAATGTGTTGGAAAAGTCGTTTTTCAAAGTACCAATTTGTCCCTCTAATCGTCTCATATTAGCCTCATTCGTTTTCTTATATTCTTGAAACTCGTTTGATGAACTATTTTGATTAGCATTAAAGTTCCCTTGGTTTTGATTGTTTCTTTAAAAATTCCCTTGATTACCATTCGAAAAATTGTCACTTTGATTGTTGTTTTGAAAACTCGAGTTTTGATTGTTGTTGTTAAAATCTCGACTTTGACAATTCAAATTCCGACCTTGATTATAATCACCTCGATTTCCTTGTTGACTTTGAAAATTGTTTCCACGATTATAATTATTGCCTTGGTAATTTCCTTGTGATATACCCGCGTTATTTTGATTTTGAAAATTGTTGTTTCCATTTAACGCGTTAACACTCGATGTTTGGCCATCCGTAGCCGCACACTCGTAATAATTATGAGGTCCACCACACAATGTACACGATGCCTCAACCGCTTTCACCGTAGCGGGAGCGTCTTTCTTTTGCATCTCGATTAAGAACGACACACATTCGTCAACTTATCGACTTTCGCATCAACCCTCTCAATGTCGCGATTAGAAGTACTAACATTGGCGACATTGGCAGCACTCAGTGTGTTACGGAGTTGGTAAACCTTAGAACTATTCTCGATAATCATTAACGCGTCTTTCGGAGTTTTACACAAAAAATTGCCACCGGCGGCGGAATTTAACGAATCTTGTTCTTGAAAACTAAGACCGTTATAAAACGTGTCGATTTGGTGTAACTCGGAAAATCTATGGTGAGGACATTGCCTAAGAAATTCCTTAAAACGATCCCACGCGTCTCTAAACGATTCATTCGGTTTTTGCTCGAACCTCGTGATCTCGATTTTGAAAAACGTGGTCTTAGACGGTGGAAAGAAAGGATTAACGAACTTGGAAACGAGATCCTTCCACGTAAGTATGGAATTAGGTGGCTCTTTCTCGTACCAATCCTTGGAGGCACCATCGAATGAGTACGAAAAAAACATAAGCTTAACGACATCGGTGTCGACGTTTTTAAACTTGCTCGTGGCCAAAAGACGATCAAAATTCCGAATGTAATCGTGAGGATTATCCGCCTCACGACCTCGAAACTTCGTATCTTGAAACGATAGCATTCCGCTCTTAATCTCAAAATTCTCCGCTTCGGTAGCGGGAATTACAATCGCGTTTCCATAACCCTTGGTGGGCGCTTGGAGCAATTCCATCATCGAACGATTATCGGCCATCTCGTATACGGTTTCGACAACGATATTAGGAACGTCGGTTTCTAAATCTCGTCTACGTCGTCGATTCCGTCGATTTCGATTACGTCGATTCGAAGCGTCGCTAGAATTAGAATAATCCTTCGATCGAGTGCGCATGCACTAACATAGAGAATGGGGGTAGCAAAGAAGATTCTTTTTGGGGTTTTTAACTTTTTCAGTTTTTTTGGTTTTTGATTGTTTTTAATTTTTTTGGATTTTCGGTGTATTACGTAGACTCAAATATACAAATCTCTCCTCGAATCAATTTCTCGATTAAAGGAGCCTCAATGAATGAAAACGATCACGTGGAGTGAACGTCTTCGATGAATTTAGAACGTTGGTGGAACACCAAAACGTTCAAGAGGGTTTAATCTTGAAAAACAAGCAAATATATATGATACGTAGATAATACTTTGGTTGGAAAACCCTCGATTAGCCCTTTTTCTCAAAACACGCACAAGCAAGCAGGGGAAACGAGACGGCGCTAAGCACTTAAGAGCCTTTTTCCCTTAGGTCGTGAAATACAACCGCCTTATACCCACCTTATAGTTTATGTTAATCAAAATTACGCCTTTCGAAAGTAATTATCTATTTTGCCTTTTGATTTTTGCTTTAGATTTGAATACAATAATTGAGTGATGAAATCCCAATTAAGGTTGCGTTTTTACGATTTTGGAGATATTGTAAATTTATTGTGATACGTAGTACAATATATTAATAATATTCACAAAGAAAAGAAAAAACGAATACTAGTTTATCTATAATATTGTAAAGTGATTGTTGTGTGTTAATTGGGGAACAAATAACATGATTTATTTGGATATTCTACGATATAGTAAAAAATAAAAACGAGTATGTACGATATTTACGCTTTTCAAAAGTGAAAAGAAAAAACGCACTACTCACACAAACACAATATGTATATAAGGCACTAAACACCTCCCCGACAGCGGCGCCAAAATTGATGTAATAAAAATTCGCTTTTAGGAAAAAATACGTATAATGGGCAAGTATTAAATTCGACGATTTAGGAAAACTGACAAATCGAATAAGTGCGAGTTCGTTCTCGAAGGAGGCGTGTGTATTATGTGCCAATAAATAAAATCAAGTTTGGATTAGTGAAGTTTTTAAGTTGAAGAGAGAAAACTAAATGACGAGTTACACTATGATTAAACTACGACGAATTACGTAAAATATAAACGTGAATACTAAAACGCGACAAAATTAAAAAATTTAAACCAAAAAAAATTTAAAAATCAAAACTAAGTCTAAAATAATAGAAATTCAATAAATAAATTTTAAAACTTACTATTAATTAAATATTCAATTTTAAATGCTAATTAAAGCCCTAAAATTAAATATAATTAACAAAAAGCCCAAAATTATATTTTATCAAACTAAAATCTTACTTATGTTAAAAAAACCCTAACAATGGCAGTTTCTTCTCTCCCTAGCCGCCACGTTTTCTAACCTTAAAATTCGTTTTTCAGCTCTATTCCTTATAACGTTGATGTTTTGATCACTGAATTTTTGGTTCGTGTGTCTTAACATTAATATTATTAGGTTTTATTGACGAATTTAGGTGTGTTTCTCGTTTTTTAGGGTTTTATTGTGGGCTGATTTAGGGTTTGTTACTGCTGTTGTGATTCTCGCTTTCGAATTATTTGTGTTTCATATTTTATTGGAGATCTAACTGCTAATCATGTAAGGGATTCAGGTCGTGGGTAGTGATCCTTTTTATTAGGGTTTGGATCTAGAAATTTTTATTAAGCGGGGTTTGTTAGGGTTTTTTTAGGGTTTTTTTAGGGTTTGATGGCTGCGAAGGATGAAGGTGGGAATAATGAGGGGGCTGTGAAACCTGCTGCTCCGATAGTCATTAAGTCTATTCTTAAAAAGCCTGGATCTTCACATGTGGGTGATCCAACTAGGGTTCGTAAAATGTATCAACTGCTGCTAGGGTTTTGTCCAACCCTAAAACAAGTGTTGTTGATATAAATGTCGGGGAGTCTAAAAAATGAGTGACTACGTCACCTACAAGTGGTGTTTCGTTCGCTGATGATGTTCCTGTAGAAAGCTTTCTAGCACGGATGCAACGTTTGAAAGGGTCTGATGTGAGGGTTGTTGGTGAACGTGATGGTGTTAACGTTGGTGCAGATCTGAACATGGTAAGTGGTGCTCCATTTTCTGCTCCAGATGGGTCTGATGTTGGGGCTACTGGTGGACGTGATACTGCTAGTGGCTTATATAACCTTCGTTCTGATGTAACGGTTAACGTGATTGATCCTTCTCCTCATGGGAAAACGATTGGGGCTGAATCAGTAGGAAATGAAAAAGGGTTTGATGATGCCAAGATATCAGAACCTAAGGTTCAGAAAATAAAAGAGATGAATGCTGATAATGGTATGTCAACTAATGCTACGGCTGATGCAAAGATGGAGAGGGGATCAATGCTAGATCAGGTGCACGATTATGATACAAACGTGCAACAAATGGGTTCATTTGCAGCGGTACTTCAGAATAAGATTGTTCAGAATAAGCCGAGTTCAAAGGTTGTGAAGATTTCAGAATTACGATGTGAGGAGCATGTTGAGGGAGCTCGAATTGCAATCCCATATGATGCTGTTGAAGCGATTGAATCACGTTTTGCGAACACGCTATATGGTCACTTTATTGGTAAAAGGTTAGCTTTCCCGCTTGTGGAAAACTATGTTAAAAATATGTGGGCTCGATTTGGTTTGAAACGTGTTCAACTTCATGAAGATTTTTTCCTTTTCCAATTTAATTCGCAAGAAGGAATGGAAGGAGTACTTGAAAATGGCCCGTGGTTGATTAGAAATGTGCCTATTTTCTTGAACATATGGTGGTCTACTACTGATTTGCAAAAGGTGGAGATCAAGAAAGCACTAGTGTGGGTTAAATTTCATCATGTGCCGATTGTTGCTTATTCGGAGGTTGGTCTTAGTCTTATCACTACCCAAATTGGTACACCTATTATGCTAGATTCTTACACGAGTAATATGTGTGCTAACTCATGGGGTCGAAGCACCTATTCTCGTGCGCTTATTGAGGTTTTTGCTGATGTTGAGTTACTAGATTCGATGGTAATTGTTGTTCCTAAAGGTCGTGATAAAGGTCATTCTTTGGTTACGATTCATATCGAGTACGAATGGAATCCACCTAGATGCTCTACATGCTTGATTTTTGATCATATTAATGATAGGTGCCCGAAATTGCCCAAGGAAGTGGTCACTCATGCTACTAATGTTGTGGTAGATGATGGGTTTGAGGTGGTAAAGAACAAGAAAAATAAAAATAAGAAGAAGCCACCACAAGTTGCAGGTATAAAATTAACTAAACCAGCTCTTAATATTCAGTATCGTAGTGTTGAGAGGGGTGAAACATCAAAAACGAACGCTCGGGGTCAGAAACCTACGAAGACGGTTTCTATGCTTAAGAAGGGTTTCTTGAATAACAACACCTCGAGATCTGTATCTAAGACTAATCAAAAGGATAGGAGCTCTCGTAACTCTTTTAGTGCCCTTTGGGACATCATGGATGGAGGTACGAATTGGGAGGATGGTTGTAATAAAAGGGATGATGTAGTTAATGCTAGCGATAGTGAGGTTGAAGAAGTAATTTTGATTGATGATCGGCATGGTTCTCGTCAGCCTGATGTTTGCTCCAAGTGTTAGTCTTGATGTCATTTTATTTTCATTGTTCATGCACCTTTAGGTGGTTTTTCGCTATTGGTGTTATTTGTTTTGTAATTGTTTAGTGAGATCATATGGCATGTCATATGATGTAGTGGTTGTTCAAGCAATTGCTTGAGGTTAATGTAGCATTGCAGCTAAATTCCATTGTACTTCATCGCTTTTGGTTAATGTTTAGTATCGCCTCATGGAATATAAGGGGCTTGAACCAGTCCCTTAAACAAAAGAAGGTTCGTCAGGTTGTGCGCGATAATAACTTGAGTGTGTGTGTTGTGTTAGAATCTCATGTTGATGCTACTTGTGTTTTTGATGTTTGCAAGAAAATTTGTCGTCGTTGGAAGTGGATGTCGAATGGGGGTATTTGTTCTAAAGGTACGCGTATTATTCTTGGTTGGAATGATGATAATGTGAATGTTATGGTTATGTCTCTTACAAATCAGGTTATGCACTGTCAAATCAATACTCTCTTGGATAATAGAACATTGTTTTGTTCCTTTGTTTATGCGGATAATGCTTATCAAGATAGACGTGTTCTGTGGAGTAATCTTGTTGCGCATGCTTCTTTTATGTGGGCTAAACCTTGGGTTGTTCTTGGTGATTTTAATGCTGCGCTTAATCTTGAAGACCATTCATGTGGTGGATATCGACCCAACGTTGCTATGCGTGAATTTAAAGATTGTGTTCGGAGTATGGAGGTCACTGATGTTAATGCTACAGGTTTTCATTTCACTTGGAATGAGAAGCCTAATGGTGATGATGGTATTCTTACAAAAATTGATAGAATTATGTCTAACTCGAAGTTTCTGGATGATTTTCTTGGTTCTTTTGCTATATTTCAGCCTTATAGGATTTCGGATCACTCCCCATGTGTGCTTCGGTTAGCTAATGTGTCTAAACCTAAACCTAAGCCATTTAAATTCTTTAATTTTCTTGTGCATAAGGATAGGTTTAAGGAGATTGTTGCCAATGGATGGAATTTAGAGGTTCATGCATGTGCGATGTTCCAAATGGTTAAAAGACTTAAGGGTCTTATAACTCCGCTGCGTAAGTTGTTGCATGAACAAGGTAATTTGCATACACGTGTCAATTTGCTTCTTGACGAACTGGATGAGATTCAACAAGCTATTGATTTAAATCCATCTAATGCGTCAATTCGGGAAGATCATGCTCATTTATTACTTACGTTCAAGGAAGCTATTATGGATGAGGAACGCTTTTTGAGACAGAAAGCTAGGATTCAGTGGCTGGAAGAGGGCGACTCTAATTCAGCTTATTTTCATAATATTGTTAAAAGTAAAAATGCTCGAAACAGGATTGATATGGTTAAGGATATGTATAATGTTATTCATGAAGGTGGTGCGGTTTCGGATGCATTTGTTTCTCATTATGAGAATTTTCTTGGAGTTGAAGGTATGACTATTCCTATTGATTCTCATAATTTGTTTACTAATATTCTTGATGGTTCCAAGGCTTTATCCATGGTTCGTATGGTTTCTGATGAGGAGATAAAGAGTGCCTTGTTCTCTATGTCAGATGATAAAGCCCCGGGTCCTGACGGTTACACAACTGCTTTTTTAAAAAAGGCGTGGGATACGGTAGGGGATACCTTCACATGTGCTATTAAGGATTTTTTTCGTAATGGTAAATTGCTCCGGGAAGTTAATCATACTATTATTGCTTTAATTCCTAAGGTATCTACTCCGAGTGTTATTAATGATTACCGTCCAATATCATGTTGTAATTATGTTTTAAATGCATTAGCAATATTATTGCTAATCGTATTAAAGGTGATCTTGGTGATTTGGTGAGCATTAATCAGTCTGCATTTGTTCCGGGCAGAAGAATTTCAGATAATATTCTCCTTACGCAGGAGTTAATGAGAAGCTACTATCGTAACTTTGGTCCTCCTAGATGCTCGTTTAAGATTGATATCCAGAAAGCATATGATACGGTGGATTGGGGTTTCCTTAGAGATGTTCTTGTTAGGTTTGGTTTTCATCCTACTATGATCTATTGGATTATGGTTTGTGTTTCTACCACATCTTATTCGGTATGCATTAATGATAATATTTATGGTTGGTTTAATGGCAAACGGGGGCTGCGACAAGGGGATCCTCTATCTCCTTATTTATTCACTCTTTTTATGGAAGTATTAACGCTTATGTTACAACGAAGGGTTGCTACAGCTGAGGATTTTCGATATCATCATCAGTGTGAGAAGCAGCGGTTAGTAGATCTTTGTTTTGCTGATGATTTGTTTCTTTTCTCAAGGGGTCATTTGGGTTCTGTTTCTGTTCTTATGGATACGTTGGAGGAATTCAAGAATGCTACAGGATTGGTACCTAGTATTCCTAAGAGTACAACTTATTTTTGTAATGTTCCTAGTGGAATTAAATCCGGTATCCTTAATCTCACGCCTTTTGCTGAAGGAATGTTACCTGTTAGTTACCTTGGAGTTCCACTTATCTCTTCAAGGCTTCGGTATCGTGATTGCAAAATTTTGGTTGAGAAGCTTGAGAACAGGGTATAACGAATAATCTATAGCCGTTTATGAATTATGCTAAAAGAATAAAAGTTAGAACGTAAAAGGATATCATCGGATATCGGAATCTTCAAAGGCAACGATCGAAGTTCGAGTGATATGTAAAACAAACATGAGAGGCTTCAACGATGATGATGATTCGTAATAAATCACAATCACAAACAACCACAAAACAAAGGTTGGAAGAGCACAAGTCCCCTCATATTACACTATTAAAGCGATAATATTTACAAGGATAAGCATAAGATTTACACCACAAGGCACCTCGTTTTTGATAACCGGGTCAAGGGCTCGACTCGTATCCCTATAAATGTGACCTTTTAAGGATTAGCATGGTAAGGTCATTTTTGGTGGGGCTTACGTGATAAACAAGGCCCAGAAAGTACATGGAGTACTTAAAAACCCGATATTGATATATCAGGGGGGTCAAAGGTAGCGTCTTCGTTTTTGGAAAATAAACGAAATAACGCTACCAACGTCCCAAAGGGACACAAGAAAAGAAACAAGAAATAGAAGGGTGGGACAAAGGGTGGGGTAAAAAAATGAGCTACTCAAGGTAGACTCACACCAAGCAAACAAAAATATTTTCCATTTATTGCATCGGTGGAAGACCGAGATTTCCCTTTATAAGCAATTCTGGGATCGAAAATCTCATCCTTGGTGGAAAAGTGTGAGGAAACATAAGGGTTTCCCTCATACTAAAACCACACACACCATCCTCAAAAGGATAAGACGAAATGGTAGCACTTAAAAAACGCGGTGATGACGGAGTTAAAGTAGGAACATCATTCAAATCATCATTAAAATCTTTTCCTTTTTCATCTTCTAAAAACTCTTTATGAAAACCCGATTGAATTATGTCGAAAATATTTGGCATTTCTAACTCGACATTAGGCACACTAAAAATACTCACATTTAAGTCGTGGGTGGGGGAGGGGAATTGGACATATGTTTGATGTAGTTGTTTTTGTACACTTTTATTTTAGGAAAAACAAAGCGACAAATGCGGGTAAGTATTAAGTATCAATGTTTAGGAAAATGTAAACACTTGTCATTGATTTCGATCTTGAGGAGGTATTTGTGTTTAACCAAAGATTTAGAAATGTTTTTGGAGTTATTATGCTTTTTGAAAGTGAAAAGAAAATAAAACATAAGACGGATTAGGCTAAAAACGGACTACGTCGCGTAACGTAGCGTAAAATTCGACTATGCTAAAACAATTTTGAAAAATTATAAATAAATCCTAAAAATGCTAACTAAGAACCAAAAATAAATCAAACTTTGTGAGATTGATTTTATTAATTATTTTTAATTTTTAAAGTTTAATAAAAAATCCTATGAATCCAAATAATTAAATAAAAGTCAAACCCAAAAAATTTTCTTTGTATACCTAAAGTACATTTTTCTAAAACTAAAAACTATTTTTCCAAATATTAAAACATATTTTTACTATTTTTAAATGACTTAACAAAATTTGAGAATAAAATAATCATAGAAAATAAATTAGAAAAGTGTAAAAAATAAAAACTAACTAGAAAAATACTAAACCTAGCCCGAATCAACAAAAGAATTTGAAATACCCAAAATCATGAACCAATACGCTAAAATAGCTTGATTAGCTTACGACTTATATTAAATAATCAAACTAAAAACGGCTATAGATATCCTATGATTCAAAGGGTTGACAAGAAAACCCCATGGATCACTGGTTAATACGTTAGTCCCCAATCGAGGGGTCGCGTGTTCGAGCCCAGGCCATGGAGGTTTTTACACTTTTATTTTTATTTTTTCTTGTTTGTTTTGGATACAAGCGGCACCAATAAGTTGTTGCTTATTGGTTGTTGATAGGTGTGAAAACACCCATCCTTTTACCACTTAATTATAATAATAACCAAGCCTAAACATGTATTTAATGTCGTAAAAGGCTGAATTATGCGTGGTTTGTGTTTTTATTGTGTTTTAGGACAAAAATGTGAAGAGGGAAGAAAACACGGGCTATCACGGGCTTTTATCGAAGAAAAAGACAAAAGACGAAGTCAAAAGATCAAGAGTGCAAAAAGAACGGAAGTCAAAGGCCTATTCTGAAGATTTATCGAAGAACAACTCTAAAGACGAAACTTTAACGAAGTCGAAGAACCAAGTCTAATAAAAGAAGAAAATTATAAGACGAGTTCATTTCATATCGACAAATCCCGAGACAAAGTTGAGAAACACGAAGAATTTAAAAGATGAAAAGACGAGAAAGAAAGAAGGAAGCAACACACTCCTTCCATTTCCTCCTATAAATACCTTCCTTATGTCATTAGGAAGGGTGTTGGCTAATTCTCCATTAGCTCTCCACTTTATTTTCTAGCACTTATCATATTGTCATTTCATATTGGCTTTCTTTCAAGTTATCCATGTAAGCCATTAATCTTGTTTTGAATCTTTAATCCTTAATTTCAATTTCAAGCTTTCATAATCATTCTCATTCTTCTCTTCTTGTTTTTAAAAATCTATTGTTGATTTGTGTAATCTTGAAGTTATTTTAATCCGTATGCTTATTTGATTAAAGTTTTCAGCTTTTTGTGCTTATTATTTTTTTATATATGATTGTTAGTTTTTAGCTTATTGCAATTTTTGCTTATTTCATGTTCAGCTTATTTTCTTTTAAGTGTTTTTAAAAGTTTAATCTTTTTAAAGTTTATTTTATAAATCTTGCTTATTTAGTGTTTTGAAAGTTTCTAAATTGTGGCTTATTTAGTTCTTTTTATTATTGATTTGGTAAAGTTATGGTAAGTGCTTATTACAAAAGTGCTTATTTGATTTTTGCTTATTTCCTTTTTGCATTCCATCGTAAGAGGTTAAGGGTTTTAAGGTTCCGATCGAGTTTCGTGATCGCATAAGCCTTAGGGTTTCTACTTGCGATCAGAAACTGGGATCACTACTTCCGATCTAGGCTGCGATCACTAACCACGATTGTTGGCTGCGATCACAGACCACGATTGTTGGCCGCGATCACAGACCACGATTGTCCTCCGAGCCAGGTGGCTTGTGCTTCGGATTTAGTTTTTGTGGGGGCAAGCACTCCCAGTTTGGAGGTTGCCAAGGTGTAATATTGTTGCATGGAATATCCGGGGGCTGAATCTCTCCCCGAAACAATGTGAGGTTCGCCAAATTATTCATGAGAATAGTTAGTTGGTTTGCGCTGTTTTGGAATCTCATGTGTCTAGCTCTAAGCTGCATGTTTTATGCTCTCGTGTGTTTAGTCATTGGAGCTGGTGTTCGAATGGGAATCAGTGTTCTAATGGTACCCGTATTATTTTGGGTTGGAATTCTAATAATGTTGATATTGATATTATTGCTCAGGATGATCAGGTTATGCATGTTCGGGTCTGGATTAAGGCTGATAAAAAGGAGTTATTTTGTTCGTTTGTATATGCTCATAACATGTACATTCAGCGGCGTGTGCTTTGGGACAGTCTTGGGATGCATAAGGTGTACATTCGGAATCGGCCGTGGTGTTTACTTGGGGATTTCAATGCCGCACTTAATCTTGAAGACATGTCAATGGGTTCCTCTTATGTTGACATTGCTATGCGAGAATTTAAGGACTGTGTGGAAATGATTGAAGTTATGGATGTTTCCAGGTCCGGTCTCCACTATACCTGGAATCAAAAGCCTAAAGGAAATAATGGCCTCCTCAAAAAACATGATAGAGTTATGGCTAATTTGGAGTTTGGGGATATTTTTGCAGGGGCGTTTGCTATCTTTCAGCCATATCGGACGTCGGATCATTCCCCTGCTGTGTTGAAGCTGCCTACCATGTCTCTCACTGTGCCGAAACCGTTTAAATTTTTTAATGTCCTTACTCATTATGACAGGTTTAATGATGTGGTATGTTTAGGCTGGTCTTTACAGGTTAGTGGCTTTCATATGTTCCGCGTTGTGAAAAAGCTTAAGGGTCTTAAGAAGCCGCTGCGTAAGCTGATGTATGAGAAAGGTAATCTTCATGACAATGTTAATAGGCTGCGTGTAGAGCTTGATCAAGTTCAACGTGATTTGGACTTGGATCCTTCTAATCCTATTTTGCATGAGGAAGAGGCGGTGTATGTTCAAGCGTATAATGATGCTTTAATTATGGAAGAGCGTTGGTTAAAACAACGTCCTAAGATTGAATGGCTTCGGGTTGGTGATTCCAATTCGGCTTACTTTAATAAGGCTGTTAAGGGTAGGGTTTCGAGGAGTCGCATTAATGTAGTTACTAATATGGAGGGTATTACGGTTTCTGGTGAGCTGGTAGGCCCTGCTTTTGTTTCTCATTATGAGACGTTTCTTGGTCAGGAGTATGTTACCACTCCAGTCATGTGTTTAGACTTATTTCCTAATCGGCTTGATGAGGTGGATGCAGTTGCTATGATTCGGCAGGTTACTCCCCAGGAGGTTAAATCTGTCGTGTTTTCTATGGGGAATGATAAATCCCCTGGTCCTGATGGGTATACGGCTGCATTTTTCAAAGAAGCTTGGAATATTGTGGGCGATGATGTTACTAAGGCTATTCAAGAGTTTTTTGTTAATGGCAAACTTCTTCATGAGGTAAACCATACCATTATTACTCTTATTCCGAAAGTGGTATCCCCAACTCGTATTAATGATTATAGACCCATTTCTTGTTGTAATGTGTTATTTAAGTATATTACCAAGATTCTGGCTAACCATATTAAAGGGAGCTTGAATGGTTTGATTCGTTTAAACCAATCAGCGTTTGTTCTGGGAAGGCGCATATCGGATAACATTTTGCTTACTCAAGAGCTTATGCATAACTATCGTTTGGATCGTGGTGAGCATAGGTGTGCTTTTAAGATTGATATTCAAAAGGCTTATGATACGGTTGATTGGAATTTTCTTCGGGGTCTTTTGCATTCATTTGGGTTTCATGACCGTATGGTTAGTTGGATTATGGAATGCGTTTCCACTACTTCATTTTCGGTTAGTGTTAATGGTATTCTTCATGGCTATTTTAAGGGTAAGAGGGGGTTGCGCCAAGGTGATCCTTTGTCTCCTTATTTATTTACGTTAGTTATGGAGGTGTTTACTTTAATGCTTAAACGGAGGGTCCGATCTTCTAAGATGTTCACTTATCATCGTCATTGTTCGGATATGGAGATTATTAATCTATGTTTTACTGATGATTTGTTTTTATTTGCTCATGCTGACGCTAATTCTACTAGAGTTATTATGGATACTTTGGAGGAGTTTAAATTTGCTTCCGGGTTAGTTCCTAGTCTTCCAAAGAGTACTGCATTCTTTTGCAATGTTCTCACTCATGTTAAAATTGCTATTCTTAAAATTTTGCCGTTTGAAGAGGGTAGGTTTCCTGTCAAATATCTTGGTGTGCCTTTGGTATCATCTCTGTTACTTTACAGGGACTGTCAGAAATTGATTGAGAAAGTTCGTAATCGTGTTAGAGATTGGAAGAACAAATCTCTCTCGGCAGCGGGTCGTCTTCAACTTGTTCAATCCGTTATTGGGTCTATGCATATGTATTGGGCTTCCGTCTTTATTTTTCCTACTAGACTGTTAATGGATCTTGAGCAAATGATGCGGGGTTTCTTATGGTGTCAAGGTGATATGAAACGTGGTAAATCTAAAGTTGCTTGGGAAGTTGTGTGCCTTCCTAAAAGTGAGGGTGGACTTGGTATTCGCCGTCTAGATTTGTTCAATAAATCCCTTATGGTTACGCATATTTGGAATCTTCTTATCCGTAAAGAGTCTTTGTGGGTCCAGTGGATCCATTCATACAAGCTTAGAGGTCGTAATTTTTGGGATATTCCGATTCGGGGTAGCTTGACATGGAGTTGGCGGAAGATGTTGTTAATTCGTCCCATTATCCGCAAGTTCATATGGTCTAAAATTGGTGATGGTAGCTCTACGTCGCTATGGTATGATACATGGTGCATGGCTAGGCCGTTGGCGAACTTTGTGACTACTCGTGATATCTATAGAGCGGGTTTTAATACAGCTTCTAGGGTTTGTGACGCGGTTGCTAGTTTGTCTTGGAATTGGCCTGCTGATTGGTATAGTAAGTACCCGTTAGTCACAGCTATTCCTCCGCCTGTTCTTGATTTGGATTCTCATGACCGTTTGGAATGGAAACTCGATGATGGTTCTGTGTTGCCATTTTATGTGGCCTGTTGACTAGTATCGGGTGGTATGGTTTAAAGGATGTATCCCTCGGCATTCTTTTCATTTATGGTTGGTGGTGAAACATAGGCTGCGTACGCAAGACTTGATGCATTCTGATAGTTCGTTGGTGTGCCCGTTGTGTTCTTCTCAACCGGATTCTCATGCCCATTTATTCTTTGAATGTGTTTTTTCTAATCAGGTTTGGGACGTGGTCAAGGTGTTGGCGGATTTGCAAAATATAGGCTCGAACTTTGAAGCTATTATGGGTCAGATTTTGCCTAGTGCTAGTAGGCGTCAAGCTGGGAGTGTTATTGCCAAGCTAATGATTGCTGCTAGTACGTATTACATTTGGCAAGAGAGAAACTGGCGTTTGTTTCGGAATGCTAGACGTTCTCCAGTTCAGTTGGTTGAGATTATTAAATCTTCGGTTAGGCTTAAGTTGCTAACTTGTAGATTTAAGAAATCGCATGTTGGAAGGAAGTTTATTCGTTTATGGGAGCTTCCGGATTCTATTGAAGTCTAAGGTTGTGGTTGTTTCGCATGTGTAGCTGTTTTGTTTTGTTTAGTCACCACGAGGGCTTGTCTCGTTTGGTGTTGATTGTTCAAGTTTGTCTTGAGGTTAATGTGGTACTTCTGCCACATTCCATTGGTTTGTAATGTTTTTTGGTGTAATATAATTTACCGGGGCTGTTAAACCCTTTTACCCAAAAAAAAATAATCATTCTCATTCTTCTCTTCTTGTTTTTAAAAATCTATTGTTGATTTGTGTAATCTTGAAGTTATTTTAGTCCGTATGCTTATTTGATTAAAGTTTTCATCTTTTTGTGCTTATCATTTTTTTATATATGATTGTTAGTTTTTAGCTTATTGCAATTTTTGCTTATTTCATGTTAAGCTTATTTTCTTTTATGTGTTTTTAAAAGTTTAATCTTTTTAAAGTTTATTTTATAAATCTTGCTTATTTAGTGTTTTGAAAGTTTCTAATTTGTGGCTTATTTAGTTCTTTTTATTATTGATTTGGTTAAGTTTTTGTAAGTGCTTATTACAAAAGTGCTTATTTGATTTTTGCTTATTTCCTTTTTGCATTCCATCATAAGAGGTTAAGGGTTTTAAGGTTCTGATCAAGTTTCGTGATCGCATAAGCCTTAGGGTTTCTACTTGCGATCAGAAACTGCGATCACTACTTCCGATCTAGGCTGCGATCACTAACCACGATTGTTGGCTGCGATCACAGACATCGATTGTTGGCTACGATCACTAACCACGATTGTTGGCTGCGATCACAGACTTCTATTGTCGGTTGCGATCGTGGATGCGATCCGTGGGTGCGATCGAGGGGTACGATCCAGGCCAAGATCTGCGGGTGCGATCGCTTAATTGCGATCCTAGTCACGATCCAAGCTTCGATTGCTTGGCTGCGATCACTGACTGCGATCTGTGGCCACGATCCGGGTCATGATCCAAGCTATGATCCGATCACAAATTTTGTTTTTATTTCCTGTTTTTATTTTAAGTTCAAATTTAACTTTTCCCGCCATTTTTACTTAGTGTTATTCTAAACTTGTTTTGTCTTAGTCTTATTTTTAAGTTTTCAAATTTTACTTTTTGTCGAGTTTTAATCTTTCGTCATTTATTTTTAAAGCCTTTATTTTTAGTCTAAATCTTTTCAAGCTTTTATTTTTATTCTATTTTAGTTAATTACTCAACGACATTTTCATTTTAAAATAGATAATCAACGACTATTCTTTCTTTTCACCAAGAACAACTGAGTCACATTTAAAACCAAGATCGATTCGATTAGACCAATTCAAAGAACTTTTTAACGAGTTAAAATGCAGGTTATTAAAATGGCGCCGCTGCCGGCTCTTTTCGTAAAGATTAACGGTTTTTTGTGAGAGACGCGTTAGATTTTGGGATCCGTTCTTTTGGGAACGTTATTTTCAAGCATAAAAATTTTCCAAAAAAATCCTAAAAAATATAAAATTTTCAAAAATCCAAAAAACTAACAAAGTTAAAAAAATCAAAAATATTGTGTTGTATTTTCTTTTTAGTGTATGCGTACTCTATCTTCGTCTTATCCTGAGCCCAAGACTCGTAGAGACTTAGATATGGTCGGTCTGCATAATAATAACAATCCACCTCACCCCAACATGAATAATAACAACCATGACCCTCAACCCGACCTTCGTACGATGGAGGAGCTATGTCAACCAACTATGAATGGACGTGGAGGACCGATTGCGCCGATGCAAATCACGACTCCCAAATTT
Organism: Glebionis coronaria; assembly: GCA_025667525.1. Taxonomy (NCBI): domain Eukaryota; kingdom Viridiplantae; phylum Streptophyta; class Magnoliopsida; order Asterales; family Asteraceae; genus Glebionis; species Glebionis coronaria. The sequence continues at coordinate 246,268 of JANFOE010000875.1, read as the reverse complement.
TCATTGAAGCATCACATGATCCAACAAGTTCAAAATACTTGTCCATTTCACGGATTACCGGATGATGATGCCAACAAACACCTCGATAAATTCATAACCGTCACCCAAAGCATGAAATTGCCTGGTGTTACCATGGATTTTCTTCGCCTTCATCTATTTCCACATACTTTATCCCACCATGCTGAAAAATGGTTTGATCGTCTTCCTAAGAATTCAATTCATACATGGGACGAAATGACTCAACGATTTTTGTCATGCTACTTTCCACCATCCATGGTAACTAGTCTTTGGAACCAAATCAGTGGTTTTACTCAAGAACCCGATGAGGCTCTTTTCGATGCTTGGGAACGTTATAATGTCTTAATCGATCGTTGTCCTAACCATAATATGCTCCCCGTCACCTTAATTGATACTTTCTACAACGGTTTAACTTTTCGTGATCGTGATACGATTAATGCTACCGTCGGTGGTACGTTTATGAAAAGAGGACCTGATGAGTGTAGAAAACTTATAGAGAACAGGACCACTCATCACAAAAATTGGGATTCATCCGCATCCTCAAGAAATAACCCGAGATTTGTTTCTTCTACTTCATCAAACCCTGAGATAGACGAACTCACCCAACTCAGCCGCCAACTAGCCGAGATGAACAAAATTTTCTTAACCATGGCTACGAACCAATTTCAACAAGTTAAAGCTGTTGCACTTTCTTGTGACACTTGCGGCGGTCCTCATTCATACACTGATTGTCCTTCTACTTATGACAATCCGGAAAACGTGTATGCGGCTAACGGTAACTATTCAACGGAAGGCTATCAAGCCCGACCTCAGGTGATCGTAACTTGCTAAGTTATCGTTCCAACAATTTTCTTTCACCACCCGGTTTTTCTCCTCAAAACCACAACCCAAACAACTTCAATAGAAACAATCCAAACCAACCTCGAGCTTCTAATCCATATCCACCAACCACTCACCAAGCTCCACCCCTCACTCAACCCACGACAGTTAATCAAGATGTTGAAACTTTCATGAGGACCCATGGAGAGGTGGTGAAAAACCTTCAAAGCCAAATTATTAACTTGAAAGGTAATATCACTAAACAAGGGAATGATATTCGAACCGAGCTTAGGAATGACATGCAAACTTCTTTAAACAATCAAACGAATGATTTGAGGGATATGATGGCCAGTTTCTTCCAAAGTAATCAACCTTCTACTTCGGATTCTCTTCCTTCGAATACCATGACCAATCCTAGGGCCAATGTGAGTGCAATTACCACAAGAAGTGGGAATACCCATAAGGGACCATCCATATCTTCGCCAATAAAGAAGATACAAGGCCCGAAGGTCATAATGAGTAATCCTACTCCCCCTTCGGTGACTCCTTCCTCACCCGCTTATTGTGACATTCCTCCATTGAGTGATCCTTCAATTCCCCCACCCCCTCCTTTCATTTCTACACCTTCCCCTTCGGTTTCTACACCAATTCCTTCCATCCCCACCCCTCCAACTGAGGTTATTCAAGAAACGAGTCCTTCTCTTTCTAATCCTTCAGCATTTAGGCCTAATATTCCTTACCCTTCTCGGTTAGACATGGCTAGATTACTGACCAAGGATGACATTCACGTGTCAAACTTTTTGAAAAATATTTCTGGAGTGAACATCACCATTATCCTTGTTGAAGCTCTTGCCCAAATGCCCAAATTTGTTAAGATGTTTAAAGATTTGCTTAATAAGAAGGAAAAAATGGCAGAGTTTGTCAACATTCGATTAAATGAGAATTGTTTTGCAGTCCTTCTTAAAGAACTTCCGGAAAAACTTGGAGATCCTGGTCGTTATCATTACCCGATCTTACACCAACAAAGATGACTCTTGAGCTAGCAAATCGAACTCTCGCTTACCCCGTTGGTATTGCCGAAGATGTGTTTGTTAAAGTTGGTACCTTCACTTTTCCGGTCGATTTTGTTGTTGTTGATTATGAAATGGACCCTCGTATTCCGTTAATACTTGGACGGCCATTCTTGAGAACCGGAAAAGCTTTAGTCGATTTTGCCGGAGGTGAACTAATCTTAAGGGTCGGGAATGATCAACAAATTTTTAAGATGGGGAAGATTACAAGTAAATCCAATGTAAAAGAATCGGTGAATATGATTAATGTGCTGCAAGACGAGCTTGATACAACTCCTTTGGATAGCATAAAGCTTGATGATTTTGTGATACACAACAATCCTCTTTTCGAGACTTGCTATGATAATCCACTTTTTCAAGACCATGTGGACGATTCTGGTGATTCTCTCTCCAATTTGGATCCCACACCAATTTATGATTCTCCATCGATCTATGATGATTATGATGATGATTCTAGTTCCAATGTGGATGATTATGATGATTTTTCTCCAGAGTATAAAGACATGCCAACTTATGATGATTTTGATGATGTCGATACTCTTTCGAGTGATTCTTCAAGTGTTATGTCTTCTACTGATGATTGTGCTCCTATTTTTTATGAATATCCTCCACCAACAATGCTTGATCCTACTTTGGATGACTACTCATTCGAGGAAGATTTTGCTACTTTTCTTAATACATAATTCCCCAATGAGAATGATTCTTCTCCTTTGGACTTCGATTTGGTCTTTATCCTCCTTCGGATATTAAGAAACCCGTTTCAAAGGAGAAGAAACCGGAAGACACCAATATTCGTAGTACCTATGTCATAACACCTCTCTTTCCACCTTCTGAGGATGAGATTGTGCGTTTTATGGGCGAATCTTCAAGGTCTACTGAGTCTATGTCTTATTTTCCCCTAAAGGAAAAGGTGTTCGATCTGGGTATCCTGATTTTTAAGCCATCTCAGTATCCATCTGATGAAATAAAAGGAAAGATTTTTGGAACTTATGGAGATATGCTTGCACTTCATCATACTTTCTACCACCGTGCTCAACAACTGCTTAAGGGAACCTTGCCTACTCTTCTTTGGCTTGTCTTGTTCACCTTAAGCATGTGCTATTTGACGGACGAAAACCATGTATTTGATCCCGGTGGATGTTTTTCAAGATTCTTACCATTGTAATCAAGGTCGAGTCAGGCTCACGGCTCGGTGAACAAAAACAAGCGCTTCTCGGGAGGCAACTCGAGTATCTATCCTTTTTATCCGTTTTTATAATAAGTGTAGGGGGAGACCCTAAAATGTGTTTGTTGTTTTCTTTCTTATCATGTGCAGGGATTCGAGCTTTCAAAGATCCATTCTTGATGACTTTTGACAACCCATGATTCCGTGTACCCGTCTTCCTGATTTTATCCTACACTCTTTTGATTCTCTATTTTTTATTCTTCAATATTAAATAGGAATCACTTTAGTTGTCTCTTCCTTAGCAAGATTTAAACAACGTGCACAATGTCCTAAGTGTAGGGGAGTTTACTCCCACATGCTTAAACATTGAGGACAATGTTTATATTAAGTGTAGGGGGACTTCTATCGAAGTTAAGTGGGCTTTTCCTTTTATTTGTCCTCATTTTAACCAGAAAATTGATTTTTCGATATTTTTCAAAAATTTTGATCTATTGTGGCCTATTAGTATTTTCCTTTGTTATCGTTATTTTTTTTGTTAGAATAAATTTTAATAAAATATTTTTAATAAGTTTAGATGTCTTTGATATATTAGGCCCGTCATGAATCTTTTGACTCAACCCGAATTTACTTATCCAAGTTTGCTCTAGCTAGTATCCTTAACGTGTTTAAATCAAGTTTTGCTAGGCTTTTATATAGGGAACTTTAAAACGCGAAAGTCTTAACTTTTACGGGTTAAGAACAAGAACTTTTCGCAAGTTCCTATAATTGATCATAGAAAGTCGTTTATCAAGGGAACTTTAAAATGCGAATTCTAAAACTTGAAAAGTTCTAAGAAGTTGGAAGATCCTATAGATGACTTGAAAACCCAAAACTTTGATTTAATAGGCTAAGCATCCACGAGTCTCATTCCTTGAGATTTTAAATTGTGGAGAACGAGAGATGATAGAGTCAATTATAAGTTTGGTATTCTTTAATAAATTTATGTGAGTTAATTATGAGCTTTTTATCCCATCGCTTGTTAATAATTATAATTACAATAAGTAAGGTCGTACGATTTGAAAAGTTACTTAGCTTCTAGCACAAGATCATTTAAAAGTTGCTCGATATTAATTAGAGTTCATAGCCAAGGCATAACTTATTGAAGCGGGATGCGAAGATTGGCGAGTCCGAAAAGGTCCTAACAAGGCATGAGGGCTACATTTTGTTGCTAAAGATCCAAAAGTGATGTGAAGAATCATTTATCAAAAATCAATATGAAGGATCGAGACACACGACGAAAAGCAAATACTTCCCTAAAGATCATGGAGAAGTCTATCCGAAAAGACCCTAGCAAGGTATGAGGATAAATAAATCCAAGTCCTAAAAGGAGGCGGATCGTTGTATATCAAAATCCCAAATAAAGATTGGAGAAAAATGAAGAAGTTGTGGTCCAAGTATGAAGAATCTCTCAAAACTTCATGTGAAGAAATTCCTATTATGAAGAGAAGACCATTATTTCATGAACGTCTCTCAAGATTTCAAGTATGAAGTCAATGCCAAATATCGATCCGAGAAAGGTCTCAAGTCGTGAAGCGAGTTATGCCAAGATATGAACTTTATGAGGTCTCGAGAAGCAGTTTTAAAAGATTTTGTCCATTAGCTAACTATTGATTAAATCGTCCTACTTTATATTTAGCCTAAATAACTATCAAAATAAGTCAACAATGCATCCTCGTGATCATTCAAGACAACAATAAAATATAAGAGATACACCTAGGAATAAGGGAGTCTAAGCAAATAATTGAGCCACATGAGTTTGTGTTAGTTTGCTAACTTATAATAACAATGATCTCGTTTTTAAGCTTGGTGTGGGGAACGTGAAACTTGAGAGTGATAAGCATTCATGATAACCAAAGCCCTAATGTAAGTCTTCGATTTCTTTACTCGTTTTCTTCCTTCAAATATTTTGTAATTTTCTATCCCTTTAAATTTCTTTAATGTCTTGTGTTCAATAAAGACCAAGGTGGGTTAAATATGATGGACAATGTATATCTTACTCTGTAATTAATGCATTGCATGAGAGCATTGCAATGGTCAAGTGTAGGGGATTTGATAGGTGTGAAAACACCCATCCTTTTACCACTTAACTATAATAATAACCAAGCCAAAATGTGTATTTAATGTCGTAAAAGTCGGAGTTATTCGTGGTTTGTGTTTTTATTGTGTTTTAGGACCAAAAGATGAAAAAGGAAGAAAACACGGGCTTTTATCGAAGAAAACGACAAAAGACGAAGTCAAAAGATCAAGAGTGCAAAAAGAACGGAAGTCTAAGGCCTATTCTGAAGATTTATCGAGGAAAAAGTCTAAAGACGAAAGTTTAATGAAGTCGAAGAACCAAATCTAATAAAAGAAGAAAATTAGAAGACGAGTTCATTTCATATCGACAAATCCCGAGACAACGTCGAGAAAGACGAAGAATGTAAAAGACGAAAAGACGAGAAGAAAGAAGAAAGCATCAACACATTTTCCTCCTCCTATATATAGTCCTTAAACACTTCATTAAGAGTAGTAGATTATATTTTTAATTTTGTAAGATAATTAGGAGTAGCTTAATTTTACTTTCTCTCTCTAGCTTTTCTTTCATGTTTTAAGTCTTTACAATAATCTTGTATTTTGAATCTTTATTCTTAATCTTATTCAAGCTTTTTATTAATCATCTCATTCTACCTTTCTTGTTTTTAAATCTTATGTTTTGATTTGGTTAATCATGTAGTTTGCTTAATCTTTATGCTTATTGTTTGATTGATGTATTTGTGTTTGATTGTGCTTATTGGTTTTGATGTGTTTGATTTTTATAGCTTATAGTGTTTAGTGCTAATTGTGTTATTTGTCTTATTTTTAATTAAGTGCTTATTAGTTTATTATAATATATAAAAAGTTGATTTTAAATATTTTTATTATTTCGTGTTTTTAAAAGTTTTTAAATTTTGGTTTAATAGTTTTTTCTTAAAATTGATTTGGTTAAAGTTTTAGGTAAGTGCTTATTAGTTTTTAGCTTATCTTCATAGTTTGCTTATATTTGTTTCTTATCCGGGTTATTTTAAAACCCTTGTTTCCCGAATAGTAATAAAACCATCATTCCAGATATCAAGTGGAAATGAGTATTCCGGATTAGGGATTTAACCTTATTCCAGATAAGGAGTGTGATTGTGACATTCCGGATAGTGGGGATTTTTTCTTATTCCGGATAACAATCAGAGCCTGGATTCCGACTTGTTGGTGACCTTTACATTCCGGATAAGGGATCAAAAAGGGATTCTGGATAAGGGTTCTTTGGTATTCCGGATTAGAAGGTGAACACACATTCCGGATAGCTTCAAATTTGGTTATTCCGGATTGTGTCTAGCAGGTATTCCGGATATCATCCATGACATACATTCCGGATAGTAGCTAGAAAGGGTATTCCGGATTAGCACTAGGAGAAGGATTCCGGATAAGCAAAGCAAGAAGGTATTCCGGATTGTAAGGATAATTTGTATTCCGGATAGTGTCTGGAATTATTATTCCGGATAGTGAAAACTTTTTGGGATTCCGGATTTGTTCATGCAATTGGATCCTACTTAGGTTTTGTTTTAGTTTCTTGTGTCATTTTCCTGCATTGTTTTCAAATTTTATTTTTCCCGCCAATTTTCTTTAGTGTTATTTTAATTGATTTATCTTAGATTTATTTCAAGGTTGCATTTTTATTAAGTTTTCAAAATTTTACTTTTTAAAGTTTTAATTTCTCGTCATTTATTTTTAAAGCTTAATTTTTAGTTTAAATTTTAAAGCTTCCATTTTTACTCAACGACATTTACATTTTTATTTTACTTTTAGTTTAAAATAGATAATCATATTTCTTTATTTTCCACCAAGAACAACTGAGTCACACTTTTAACTGTAATCAATTCGATAAGACCGGATTTCAACGAATCGTTTTCGTACGAGGTCAAAACCTTGTATTAAATGGCGCCGCTGTCGGCTCTTTTCGTGAAGATTAACGGTTTATTGTGAGAGACGCGTTGGATTTTGGGATCCGTTCACCTTTGAACGTTATTTTTCTTGCTCAAAAATTTTCAAAAATCCATAAAAATTAAAAATTTCAAAAAATCTTAAAAACATTTAAAAAATTCATAAAAAGCATTTTTTTTTCAATGTTTTGCACCAAAAATATTTTCTTTTCACGTTAACTTTATTTCTTCTATTTCTTTGCTATTGTTTTTATTTTGTAGGTGTATGCGTACTCGTTCACGCAAAAGGAAGTCCATTCAAGCCGCTATTATTGATCCTCCTGTTGTAGAGCCTCCAGTTGTCAACACAATGGAGAACCGTCCAATGATCGAGCTCTTGCAATCACATGTTGAAGGCAACGATGATGCGATTGTGGTGCCGGCTATTGACGCCAACAACTTCGAGCTCAAGTCTGGTTTCATTCAAATGGTTTCCGCAACACCTTTCTTAGGTCGCACTCAAGATGATCCACACGATCACATTAAAAGGTTCGTACACTTATCCAATACTGTTAAGTAAAATGGGGTTTCACAAGAGGCAATTCGTTTGCTCCTCTTTCCTTTCTCCCTCGAGGGACAAGCCCGGACTTGGCTTGATAAGGTGTGACAATCCGTCAATTTATGATTAATATTTTATTCTCAAATTTTATTTAAAAACATTATTTTAATGTTATAATATGAACTCACTTATTTTTTTGGGAAGAAATTTTGATTTACGTCTTGAAGTAGCATCGACTACGTCTAAACCGGAGGATTCTATGTTACGTGCTTACGCTTACATACACCGTCTTTGGTGACAGTCCGACATTTTAGAAAATAAATTTGTCCGTGAATATTATTTTGAGATTTTAAATTTGTGTTGGTTCATAAACTCACAAATTTACGAGAAGAGATTAGGACTTACGATTTTATTTTAACGTCCTTTACGACTAAACCGGAAACCTTAGGATTACGTATTTACGTTTTTGAGCTCCGTTTTCGATGAGACAATTTTTATTAGATTCGTTTTGTGCCGTTGATTCATAATTTATAAAAACGTTTTTCGTAAAACGACCCGAGGGCACGCAAATCGAGAAAACTAGAATCGAGGAATACCCGTAAATTAGTGGGATGGGACAAACTAATTTATCCCACCCCACTACACATGAGGCGGCCAAAACTCACCAACACATCTTATGATGTGTCAAAACTTTAACAAGTTAACAACACTTGTCTAATTTAGCTTCAATGTTAAGCTTTCCACTAGCAAAAACTAGCTAAACCACTAGCCAAAACCACACACTCATTTTCCACTCATGCAAACTACTCCAAACTGTCCTCTCTCTCTCTAGTGTGCCATCCATACTCCACCATCAAACACCACTTTTGATCAAAATCAACCATGAAATCCTATGTTATTCTTGCACATGTTGAAGCCCTTTTGAAACCCTATTGATTGATGATGATTATAACATCCAAGGAGGAGTTTCCATGGAGTCTTGGGGCTGATTTTCCACAAGGAGTTTATGAAGATTGGTGGTCTTGAAGATGGTCTTGGTTCATCACAAGTTTCTCCATCAAAATCCATGTTTTTATCACAACCTACATCAACTTGGTGGTATAAAGATTGTCCTCCTCATCCTCTTGTTATTTTTGATTATGTAAAATTGTATTTATTTTACTTATGTATATGTATATGATGATGAATGATGATTAAAAATATTGTGTGGGGATTTGGTGTTGATAAACATGCTTAAAAAGATGAAAAACTATAAGAAACAAGGTTAAAATCTTGCTTAATTTAGATGGCTGTATAAAACAGTAAAGAATCATATGGTAAACTGGTAAAATGACTTGAATAGATTAATATACAGTAAGCTATGGGTCTTGTACACATGTGAGAGTTGGCCATGCAATGGAATCATTGTAATGAGTGAGATATGATCAAAACAAGTTTAAAGTACAAATCTGAGTTCACTGTTTTGGACGATTTTTAGAAAATACTTAGAGGATGATTCAACAGTAGCTATAGAAGAGTTAAATGGATCACATATCATGTAGTTTATGTGATAAAAATTTGAGCTTCTATCTCCATATAGAACTCTAGATATGGCAGTTTTGGTGAATTTGAAAATAAAAATCAGATTTTGAGAATTAATGTTTATTATTATTATATAAGCACTCAAACTTTTTTTTTGGTAAAAGGGTAACAATGACCCCGGTAAATAGAACCAAAAAATCGTTGAAGTACAAGGAATGTGGCTGAAATACCACATTAACCGCAAGCTACAGGCAGCTTGTTAAACAAAATGTTTATGACAGGCCATAAACATTAACTAGTCTAGAATACTGGAAATATATAAACTAGACAAAAACCAAGACGATAACATAAAATTACGAGGAAAATAATAAAATATCAACATGGGATCAGCCAATTGGAGTGCTTGCCCCTATATTAGAGTTGAGAAGATTCACCGATTCATCAAAGACGACCTCGACTCCCTCCTCCTCCTCCTCATTATCTTCCTCGCTTACTTGACCCCCTTCGTCAATACCAGGCATGGACAAAGATGAAAATTTATTAGATGTAGAAACACTGCTCATTTGAGCTTTACCCTTGTTCGGACCATTAGGATTGCTAGACTGCTGTGACTGACCAGATTTAGTATTCAACTTTATACTATTATCACCACTCGTACTTGTAGTATCCAAGCGAGTTTTTGGACGAAAAACAACCTTCTTTCCTGTTTGGGAACCCTTACTCAATGGAACACCTCTCGGAACTTGATTCCCTAAATTACCTTTGTACTTCTTCCTCTTACTTTGCACTTGTTAGAATCCATCATTATCAACATGATTTGTCACATTTTCAACCGTTGTAGGTTTAACATTTTTCGGACAAGAATCAAAGGAATGACCAAAAATATTACAAGTATGACATCTAGGCGGTTTCCATTCGTATTCAACACGAATTAATTCCTTAGTACAACCAGAGCCTTCAAGATCAGGGACACCAATAGTAACGTTATCTATAAACTCCGAACCAGCGTTCATCTCAATAAGACAACGAGCAAAACTACAATGGCCCCAAGACTCTTTGCACATATTATCAGTATAATTATCCATCATAATAAGGTTACCAAGAAACGAAGCAATTAAACTAATACCTTCCTCTTCAAATACATGTAGCGGGACATCATGAAGCTTGACCCATACCGGAATACGAGTTAGTTCCTCCTTTAGAAGATTCGTTTTCATAGTCCATTTCTTAAGAAAAATTGGTGAATTACGAACCATCCACGGACCACCTTCCAAAACCGCATTAAGACCCTCACTAGACCCGAATTGAAAAAAGAAAAAACCTTTCTCATTCATCATGATACGCTTAAGACCATGTTTTGCCCAGTGATTCTTAGCAAAATACTCAACCACAAGAAATGCAATCCTTTTACCAAGAAAGTAACCATATAAAGTGTTGTGGTAACGAGTATTTACTTTTTCAACTACCTTCCTAGGAATAGAGATATTAACCCCTTCACAAACATTTTCAGAATTAAATGAAGAAGAGACTGCATTAATACCTCCATTAATAGACGTAACCATATCAGCTTCAAATTTGCAAAGTAACTCCAGAATTTCTTTAGCACGGTCATGTGAGATCAATTCCCACAAAGGATGTTTCTTCATTTTTAACTCATGCATAAATTCACCCGCATCACCAACCGTGCGAATCGTTACACCAAATAATTTCAAAACCGCATGTAGATTACACGGTTGCAACCCATTAATGGTTGCAGCCTTAGCTGCAAGGTCCAAAACAACATCACCAGAAGAGGAAACATTAGTAATAGGGTCATCTGTTTTCTTAGCCACATGTGCAGAGTGCACACTCGAACCACCTGAACTGAGTGAAGAAATGCTGCTAGTTAAATTCTTATGGCGTTCACACAAAACTTCATAATAAAACATAGTGATCTCCTTAGGTAAAGTAGACCATTTAGGAAATTTGTTTGTCTTAACACCATTTGCAAACACTTCAATGTCACGCGCGGTATTCAAAGGAAAACAAATTAGATATCTCCTCTAACGTTACTAAAACCTCAAGAGTAGACACCTTAACCTTATCATTCCAACCTGTAAACAGTGGCTTGTTACTTTCATTGCTCGAATCCACCATAGCTTTAACAACTCGATCAAACGAACCACTAAAAATAAGAATGTGACGACACGCTAAGAAATAGATTACGAAAAGTAACCTAATATATGGTCAGTCGACCAAAGTTAAGGTCAGCCGCCACAATATATAAACAATGTCAGCCGACCAATTCAGCCGACCGATAAAGAATAGCAGCCGACCAATTAATGAAGAGTTGGTTTGAAGAGATGAATAGCGTTGTCTCTTCAAGGTTTTAGATAGTCAGCCACCCAAACCAATTAATTATATTCGAATGTCAGCCGCCCAAACCAATATTCTAAGGTCAGGCGACACTAAAAAACAAGGACGATTAAGTGCTGCACCAAATATGAAGCTAGGGTCAGCCGACAGGATACAAACAAGGACGATTAAATGTTGCACCAATTCTAAGGATGATTTAATGCTACCCGCTCAAACCGATACCCAAACACAGCAAAACCCTAAAAAATAATTAATGCGAATACTATTTAACCAACCAAAACGAAACTACTTGTCCAGGTAGCACCCTAAAAGAGACAAGTAACCACCAACGAGAGAATCAATACGATCGCACACAACAATGACGGCAAAAAACGAAAATTAAAACCAATTTAATTTACCCTAAAATCAATCAACCAAATAAAAACTTTGTTAACTCAAGAATAATCAGTGATTATTCGAGAAAACAGCATCATTATATGGTATTCAGATTAAAGGAAAAAGAAAATTAGGTTTATGAGAAGAAGGGATTTTTTGGCTGCCATTGATGTTTTTTTAGGTTTTTATAAGCACTCAAAATTATATTGTATAAAATGTAAAATAAAAACCCACTAACTTATGGATTTTATTTATATAAATATGTAAAAGGTTAAATAAGTGTATAAATTATAAAAATGGTAGTGGAATAATACTTATAAGTAATAAAAACTATAAACTTGATTTTTACGACTTTTTCGGCTATTACCGTAAAATTAACGTTTTTCGCCAATTAAAACTTAGACGATCAAACCCGTCTAATGTAAAGTTTTTAAAAGTCATATACTGATATATAAGTAACTAATGCAAGTAAAAACCGATAAAACCCGAACCATAGGACACACGGACATCAACGAGCTAACTAAGCATATTGGACTAATATTTGGACTAAATAAGATAAACACTTATAAAAAGTACTTATTGGGCTTAACCCATTTGGGCCCAACATGGAAAGGTATAGATACTGATAATATAAGTATAAAATGGACTAAAACAAGTTGAAGAACTTATAATAAGCTTATTGGACTTAAAACGTGTAAATAGGTAAAACTAGTAAACTAGTATAAAAGTTATCGACATATAACACTAAAATGAGTAAGCGAGAATATGTAAACCCACTTGATCATCATATATATATAATCATCATATGTATACATAATTGTTATTTTTATAAAGTCATTGGACAAGAGTCTAAGACGAGTATTATTTGTCTAGGTTTCCGTGATTGAAGCACGCACCGTACGTCCGAATTGCCGATAACCCGCCTTCCCACATCAACTTGAGTTCATAGCCTCGCACTCTTTTAAATGTTTTTATAAATGTTTTATAAACCCGCGAGGGAGATAACATGTTAGCTTTTATAAAATAGGACACCATTTGTCCCGATTGTTTGTTTATTGATTTGGACCCGAATGATTGTGTGACCCGATTGTATGACCCGATTGTATGACCCGATAAATGATTAAAGGACCCGATAGATGAAATAAAATGGATTATTAAAGTTAGTTTATGTCACTAAAAGTCCCATTAGCATGAATTGTGAACTATCGGGATTTGGTAGACGCTTATGCATATAATAGTACTATTTGGGGACGATCACCCCAGTTCGCGCCTTGACGGTTGATCCCCGTCGTGCCACATTGATTGGTAAGCGAATTTATGTATGAGAAGATTTCCATAGCGTGACCTTTGTGACGACACGCTACTTTAGATGGGCAAATTGAGTATCGGGTTAGCTACCCGTTGTTTGGTTTAGTAAGGTAACAATGTCATGCGGCTTATAATAATCCAACTAACGAAATACTACTAGACGCACCGAATTACGATGTATTGCCTGACTAGCAATACAGGGTCATACTATTGATGTTATGTTCGTGTTTTGGTTTTCATAACCATATTCATATAACGGTTTTTATTTTCATACAACGTCCTAAGACGTATTGTATGATGTTTTTACGACATTGGCTCGTATAATGATTTTTAAGGCAAACGCCTATATTATGATTTTGATGAAGATCTGTATAAAATGACTTTGGCTATTTTATGGCCTATTAAAATGATTTGTACAAAATGATTTTCAGTAATAATTTTATACTGATATTATATGGATGGATTTTATTAAACTCTATGAATTCACTCGGCGTTATCGCTGACCCTTTTCTTTTAACATGTTTTGTCTCAGGTACTTGAAGGTAATTCTCGGGAAGACAACAAGAATTCATGGCCTGCACTTAAATTATAATTTCCATTCAAATGTTTTGTAAAACCTGTATTAAATATAATGACTTGGGGCCTATGTAACTTTGATATTTATGAATGGAAATGCTTTATTAATAAACGACGCGATTTTTAAGCGTTGTCTATGATGTGAGTAATGTGCTATCCCGTAACACCAACGAGTCTTCCGTTGTATTGAGTTGTATAAATTTGGGGGTGTTACAGTTTGGTATTAGAGCTCTCGTTATAGAGAACGGAAGATTTTTAAAACCAAGGTTTTGAATAAAACATTTCAAAATCTTTTAACTATAAACATTTTTCTAAAAATGTCTAAAAATCTTTTGACTATAACGGTGCCGAAGAATTCCCGAGTTACCGACAAGGCCAGACTGAGAAGTATTATTTTAATATATATATAACTTGGATTATATATATATGATGTAATTTTATTACATGAATGTTTGATGATTATTTTGATATTTATACGAGGTATTTATACGACGTAGATTGTCACAAGGAACCCTAAATCCCCTAGTAAATTAATCGAAGCTATTCTCTTAGGAATTCTAACTATCCTAGATCTAAACCAAGTTGTGGATATTTATGATCCCAACAAATGGTTGATATTCGTAGAAATGTAGGTATTAGTTGATTGTGATATTGAAGAAGAATTGGCAAGATTAAAACTGATATCGATGTTATGACGATCTTTCCTTATAGAGTGGAGTTTTACAAAACGTTACCACCTAGAAAGATGTCATCTGATTTGTTGTCATCCAATTCTTAAATTGAAATCGAAAGGGTGAATGTTGCACTTGAGGCTGTAAATGGAGCCTTTACCCAAAAGCCTCATGCCACTAGTACCTTTCCGAGAAGTCTAATTAAATGATCAAGTCATTTCATGCTAGTGACTCATTTGATAATTATTGATGAAAGAGCTATAGGATTGGAAATTAAGTGTTGATCATATTGAACTTTTATTGCCTTTACAAGGCCAAAGAATAAGGATGAAAGTATTGGAAAATAAGGTAGGATATCGAATTGAGTATAAAATTTGTTAAAACTTGAATAAAGTAAAATTTAACCCGTATGGAATATGAGATTGTTAAGAGGAAGTCGTTAAGTTCTGTGATTGAATTATAAGGTTTTGAATAATTGTTAGTTCGTGTTAAGGGTTGTACCTATACCATTGTCCAATAATGAGGATGCCCAGTGTCCAACAAATAAATTGAAGAAATCTTCTTCTAAATTGGGACCGATGGATCTTCCGGGACAGGTGGGACACCTAATGACTCTTGTAGATTAGTATTCATTGTGGTATCTTTTAAAAATAATCCCTAACTTAACTGAGACATCAGTTGGTAGGATGAGATCTTGGAATTGTATGACATGGTGACACGTAATGTGTTACGGTACAATTTGACTTGTTTGTGATTAATAAAAAGACTACCTTTGATTGCTAAATCCTACATGTATCAATGTTATCTATCCTTTATTGCTTCATCCTAATGTTCGCATTAGAGATGCAACCATTGAACAAGTACTCATCTTGATTTGAGTTACGTTGTGAATCATTCTTCGTAAGTGCCATCGAGGTCGTGAACCTCATGATTAAGTGGCTAAGCTCATTTCCTGATATATTGAAGTTAGTTCTTGGTGAACAACTTTTCATCACTCTTTTGCAGATCACTCATTGTTTTTATAAAGATAAAACAGTATCCCTTGAGAAAAATTGAATTTTCATCACTATAAGGATTATTAAAAGGGAGATTTATAAGTGATTGTTATCGAAATGAAGTTGTTTATAAAACACCTTGGAAAACTTAATTGTTTTCATAACAAAGAAAATCTTTGTAAATTTATTTTTGATTCTTATTTAAGAATTAAGCATGAAAATGTTTTTATTATAAACATGATGATAAAAATTTTGACGAACTGAGTATTGCATCGTTAATCTTGAAATTGTATATAGTTGCGCGCCTACATACAATTTCGAATGGACCATGCAAGACTGATTAGTAGTCACCATAAAACTAATGAATAAACACTACATTTTCTTTGAAGATTGTGAAAGATTAAATTTTATGAGATCTGCAAGAAGTGAAAAATAGGGACATAGTGTTAGGGACACCTACATATGTGGCTGTAACATCTATTCTTCTTAGTCGAATTTACTCATCTGTGGAAATTGTCTTATTTGACAATTGACAATTCTTTCTTGTCCAATTCTCCCGTAGTGAGATTCTTAGGAAAAGTATTTGATTACCGAGTGTTGATACCCGACTGGATGTATCGACGTTCCTATCATTTCTTTTGATTTGATTTCATTTGAATGACCTGGGTAACGATCCGAGGAGCTTTCGAATGCGTACTCAAATTATGAAAACATGGGATATATTCATATTCGTTAAATGTTTTCGTCTGTATCTGATTTGAAATTCTCTTGCGTAGATTTTGCGTTAACCTTACTCTTTTAAGGTTAGTTGAGTCTCCATGTATCCCTGAATTTGTGAAGGATTATGAGTTATTATTAGTCTTTTGAGAAGTTCACATCTTATCGACGGTAATAAAACTAAAAAGTTGATAGTGCCAGTAGAATGGATTGATTGATTATGACATGACGACATTGTCTTAATTGATGGGAACTCGAATAGAATTCCCCTAAATGCTAAGATGTTGATTATCAAAAGTGATCTAAATAATTCTTGATGGACGACCATATCCTGCATTAGACTTGAAATTATACCGTGAATGGTGGTGAATTAGTCATAGATATTATAATCTAGAAAGAACCTAATATGAATTTATTAAAAGATGTTTTTGTTATCTGAACTTTAGGAAGTATTTGTTGGTAAATTACCTAGACTCTTGCCATTAAAGCAAGTTGAAATTGGTATTAATTATATTCCCGGTGTTGCACCTGTGGCTTGTGCACTGTACGTCAGCACCATCTAAATTAAAGGAATTACCGTACAACTGAGAGAGTTGTCGGAGAAAGATTTTATTCTACCAAGCTCGTCATTATGAAGAGTTATGGTGTTATCATTCCTTATATTTATAGATTACTGTGAACTGAGTAAATTGACAATCGAAAACGATATCCGTAACTCGAAATGGAAGATTTGTTCGATCATTTACAAGGTTCTAGCAATTTGATCCACGGCATGGTTATCATCAATTTCGCATCCGCGAAAAAGATTATGTATTCCAATCACTACATCCGGTACTTGTAATGAACATTATGAGTTTCACATGATGTCGTTTGGATTGACTAATACACATGTAGCATTCATAAATTTGGTGAATCACGTGTGTAGGCTGTAATTTGATAAATTCATGCTTGTGATCATTAAGGACCATTTGTTTGTTTATAAGTATAAAAAGGAGTTAGTAATTATTTATAGATTGCCCTAAATTGGCCGAACAATATAAACTTGTACCTTGAATAATTAACATGTGATTTAAGACTTAATCCTTTACATAATTTGACCATGTGATTAATAAGATAATGGAATCTATATTGACTCTTCAAAAATTAGAACCATTTGAAACTTTGGGTTTTACCAAAAAGAAAATGGAAATATGTTTCGACAAAGGTTTTAACAAAGGATTTTTAAGGGATTATTTCCTTATACACAAACCATTTAACTAAACTTCCGTTTAGGGGTAAATGTTCGTGTATACTTCAGGACATCTTAAGAAGAATTGAGGAAACTATATAAACCATGACTTCAAATCTGAAACGATAATCTTTATTTTTCAAACTAAGAAAACTTTGACCAAAGTATAAACAAAGGTTTTTCGAACATTTACGAATCTTATTAAATATTTTCGATAAATCAACAAAAATCTTGTTAATTTAATTTCAAATTTATTTTGAACATTTTATATAATTGGTCGAACTAAGAAATTTAAAAATTTTACGTTTACGTTTCATAAAAAAATTAAATAATTATTGTTAATTTACATGTAGTAATTACCGACGCTTTAGACGTCAGATTGAGTAAAACAGATAAAGATAATAGTAAAGACGAAACAAAAACATAGAAGATATGAAGAAAGAATTTTGAATAAATACGGTTATGATAATTATTTCATCAGGAAAGTGAACGTAATTACTGACACATTATGTATAAATATAAAAAAAATCCATTAGGATATATTTCTTAATAATGAACGTGCAAAATAAAATTTGCCAAACAATTTAAATATGGACAATGTTTGTAAAAAGGATAATATAGATAATAAAAGTGGTTCGCGGCTAATGTGAACCATTAAAATTGAGAAGCCGATAGTGTTAAATATTTTAAAGACCACTTGTGATTGTCTAAATATGGAGATTGTGAGATATAGTATGTTGGAATTTGTAAGTATAAGTATTCTATTTATGTCATTTATGACTAAAAGTATCTTTGTCTGAAGAAGTTGTACTGATGGCAATTATGAAGGCAGACATCGCCTCATACATTGGTAAACGTCTAGCTATTGCAAAGGTCATCATCTGAATTTGATTCGATTTGGGTCATCGTCGACAGACTGACCAAATCTGCTAATATCATTCCCGTTAATGATAAATGCAGAAGAGTTATGTAAACATAGTGTGCCTGTATCAAACATCTTTATCAAGATCCTCGCTTCGCATCGAATTTCTAGAGATTTGCTCAGAAGTCGTTGGGAACGAACCTTGATGAGAGTACTGTTTACCACCCCAAATCGAAGGGACAAGGTAAAGTAACAATACAAAACACTAGAAGTCTTGTTTTATGTTTGAATGATTGACCTTTGGTAATAAACCGTATAATCGTTTTCCTTTAGAGAGATTATTATTGATAATTATCGCATTAGGATCGAGATCGAATCTTGTCATGATCTAATTATTAGAGCATCTGTAAGCAGGAGTTGAGATGAAGACACCCGACATACACCCATTGTGAGTTGGACATGTCTTTTAGGTTTAAGGTTTCCTATGATGGCGAACCTAACCTTACAAAATATCCGACCCGCGAGACCTAAAATGATTGTTGAAATTAGGATTTGATTGTTGACTATCGATAGTGGGCAAGAGGTTATGCGAATATGAAATGTAGATCTTGAAGTGCCAGATGGGTAGCGAAGTTATGCCAAAATTTTAACCTTGGAGAAATGAATTAATGATCTGAAAAATCATGGGATATAAGTCCCCGTTATATGGGACCATTGAGATGACGTAAAAGTTGGGATTGAAAGGCATATAAGCTGGATCTACCCTAGGACTTCAAGAGCTGCGTGAATTAGGTATCATATATCGAACTTGATAAAATGTCTATCAAGTGAAAATCTGAATTCTTCTTGATAAAGTTTAGATCGGCGAAAAGTTGCATTCATCATAAACCCGTGAACATCATGGATAGAGAAAGTAAGTCAACATTTAGCCTGATCTTATTCCTGTAGTTATGTTTGATGAAACTCGCGTATTGTAATGAATTACACTTGGAGAAAAGACCGAATGTGGAGGAAATACCCACATGGCTTACACTCTATAAGAAGCGAGTAGTAAGATGATCTTTGACGACAAAGATCCTGTTTAGGGGTAAATGCTGTGACAATCGGTCAATTTATGATTAATATTTTATTCTCAGATATTATTTAAAAACATTATTTTAATGTTATAATATGAACTCACTTATTTTTTTGGGAAGAAATTTGGATTTACGTCTTGAAGTAGCATCGACTACGTCTAAACCGGAGGATTCTACGTTACGTGCTTACGCTTACATACACCGTCTTTGGTGACAGTCCGACATTTTAGAAAATAAATTTGTCCGTGAATATTATTTTGAGATTTTAAATTTGTGTTGGTTCATAAACTCACAAATTTACGAGAAGAGATTAGGACTTACGATTTTATTTTAACGTCCTTTACGACTAAACCGGAAACCTTAGGATTACGTATTTACGTTTTTGAACTCCGTTTTCGATGAGACAATTTTTGTTAGATTCGTTTTGTGCCGTTGATTCATAATTTATAAAAATGTTTTTCGTAAAACGACCCGAGGGCACGCAAATCGAGAAAACTAGAATCGAGGAATACCCGTAAATTAGTGGGATGGGACAAACTAATTTATCCCACCCCACTACACATGGGGCGGCCAAAACTCACCAACACATCTTATGATGTGTCAAAACTTTAACAAGTTAACAACACTTGTCTAATTTAGCTTCAATGTTAAGCTTTCCACTAGCAAAAACTAGCTAAACCACTAGCCAAAACCACACACTCATTTTCCACTCATGCAAACTACTCCAAACTCTCCTCTCTCTCTCTAGTGTGCCGTCCATACTCCACCATCAAATACAACTTTTGATCAAAATCAACCATGAAATCCTATGTTATTCTTGCACATGTTGAAGCCCTTTTGAAACCCTATTGATTGGTGATGATTATAACATCCAAGGAGGAGTTTCCATGGAGTCTTGGGGCTGATTTTCCACAAGGAGTTTATGAAGATTGGTTGTCTTGAAGATGGTATTGGTTCATCACAAGTTTCTCCATCAAAATCCATGTTTTTATCACAACCTACATCAACTTGGTGGTATAAAGATTGTCCTCCTCATCCTCTTGTTATTTTTTATTATGTAAACTTGTATTTCTTTTACTTATGTATATGTATATTATGATGAATGATGATTAAAAATATTGTGTGGGGATTTGGTGTTGATAAACATGCTTAAAAAGATGAAAAACTATAAGAAACAAGGTTAAAATCTTGCTTAATTTAGATGGCTGTATAAAACAGTAAAGAATCATATGGTAAACTGGTAAAATGACTTGAATGGATTAATATACAGTAAGCTATGGGTCTTGTACACATGTGAGAGTTTGCCATGCAATGGAATCATTGTAGTGAGTGAGATATGATCAAAACAAGTTTAAAGTACAAATCTGAGTTCACTGTTTTGGAAGATTTTTAGAAAATACTTAGAGGATGATTCAACAGTAGCTATAGAAGAGTTAAATGGAACAAATATCATGTAGTTTATGTGATAAAAATTTGAGCTTCTATCTCCATATAGAACTCTAGATATGACAGTTTTGGTGAATATGAAAATAAAAATCAGATTTTGAGAATTAATGTTTATTATTATTATATAAGCACTCAAAATTATATTGTATAAAATGTAAAATAAAAACCCACTAACTTATGGATTTTATTTATATAAATATGTAAAAGGTTAAATAAGTGTATAAATTATAAAAATGGTAGTGGAATAATACTTATAAGTAATAAAAACTATAAACTTGATTTTTACGACTTTTTCGGCTATTACCGTAAAATTAACGTTTTTCGCTAATTAAAACTTAGACGATAAAACCCGTCTAATGTAAAGTTTTTAAAAGTCAAACACTGATATATAAGTAACTAATACAAGTAAAAACCGATAAAACCAGAACCATAGGACATACGGACATTAACGAGCTAACTAAGCATATTGGACTAATAATTGGACTAAATAAGATAAACACTTATAAAAAGTACTTATTGGGCTTAACCCATTTGGGCCCAACATGGAAAGTATAGATACTGATAATAAAAGTATAAAATGGATTAAAACAAGTTAAAGAACTTATAATAAGCTTATTGGACTTAAAACGTGTAAATAGGTAAAACTAGTAAACTAGTATAAAAGTTATCGACATATAACACTAAAACGAGTAAGCGAGAATATGTAAACCCACTTGATCATCATATATATATAATCATCATATATATACATAATTGTTATTTTTATAAAGTCATTGGACAAGAGTCTAAGACGAGTATTATTTGTCTAGGTTTCCGTGATTGAAGCACGCACCGTACGTCCGAATTGCCGATAACCCGCCTTCCCACATCAACGTGAGTTCATAGCCTCGCACTCTTTTAAATGTTTTTATAAATGTTTTATAAACCCGCGAGGGAGATAACATGTTAGCTTTTATAAAATAGGACACCATTTGTCCCGATTGTTTGTTTATTGATTTGGACCCGAATGATTGTGTGACCCGATTGTATGACCCGATAAATGATTAAAGGACCCGATAGATGAAATAAAATGGATTATTAAAGTTAGGTTATGTCACTAAAAGTCCCATTAGCATGAATTGTGAACTACCGGGATTTGGTAGACGCTTATGCATATAATAGTTCTATTTGGGGACGATCACCCCAGTTCGCGCCTTGACGGTTGATCCCCGTCGTGCCACATTGATTGGTAAGCGAATTTATGTATGAGAAGATTTCCATAGCGTGACCTTTGTGATGACACGCTACTTTAGATGGGCAAATTAAGTATCGGGTTAGCTACCCGTTGTTTGGTTTAGTAAGGTAACAATGTCATGCGGCTTATAATAATCCAACTAATGAAATACTACTAGACGCACCGAATTACGATGTATTGCCTGACTAGCAATACAGGGTCATCCTATTGATGTTATGTTCGTGTTTTGGTTTTCATAACCATATTCATATAACGGTTTTTATTTTCATACAACGTCCTAAGACGTATTGTATGATGTTTTTACGACATTGGCTCGTATAATGATTTTTAAGGCAAACACCTATATTATGATTTTGATGAAGATCTGTATAAAATGACTTTGGCTATTGTATGGCCTATTAAAATGATTTGTATAAAATGATTTTCAGTAATAATTTTATACTGATATTATATGTATGGATTTTATTAAACTCTTTGAATTCACACGGCGTTATCGCTGACCCTTTTATTTTAACATGTTTTGTCTCAGGTACTTGAAGGTAATTCTCGGGAAGACAACAAGAATTCATGGCCCGCACTTAAATTATAATTTCCATTCAAATGTTTTGTAAAACCTGTATTAAATATAATGACTTGGTACCTATGTAACTTTGATATTTATGAATGGAAATGCTTTATTAATAAACGACGCGATTTTTAAGCGTTGTCTATGATGTGAGTAATGTGCTATCCCGTAACACCAACGAGTCTTCCGCTGTATTGAGTTGTATAAATTTGGGGGTGTTACATAAGGAACCACCCCAGAGTATTGTCACATGGACGGACCTTGAGACCAAGTTTATCAATTACTTTTTCCCACCCTCACGTACTACCGCTTTGTGGAATGACATTATCAACTTTGAACAAAAGTACGGTGAGACATTTAGTGAATCTTGGGATCATTTTAAGGAACTTTTAAGAAAGTGTCCACAACACGGTTTTACAAAGGTACATCAAATTAATACTTTTTATAATGGATTAACTTTGAGTGACCAAGATTCACTAAATAGTGCTTCGGGGGGTAATATTCTTGTCGAGACCATGAAAGAGGCTTGGGCTATCATTGAGAACAAGGCCAAAGTCCAAACCAAGAGTGTTAGGGCTACTATGGCTAGTGCCAGTGAGAGTGACTTGACCAATCATCTTAAGGAACTTACTTCAGCTGTAAAGTTACTTGTTCTAAGAGATCACCCTCCTAATCAACATGCCCATGCTCTCAATATTACTTGTGAAACATGTGGTGGGCCTCACTCTTATGCCAGTTGTGATAAAGCTTAGATTAATCTTACGGGGAAGTGTATGCTTACAACAACACCGAGAGAGTTCATTTCAAGCCTAATGTCGATGTTAATCACTTGTCTTACAACTCGACAAATTACTTGGCTCCGCCCGGTTTTCAACAAAGACCTCACCCACCCACCCATAACAACCAAGGGCCACCAAGAGCAAATGTTCAACAAAATGCAAATGTGAGGGGCTACAATGGAAACCATGGTAATTATCCAATGCAAAACTGATAGGTGTGTAAACACCCATCCTTTTACCACTTAATTCGGGCTAAAACGAGACCAAAACACGTATTTAATATCATTTGTTTGGAATTATGCGTGGTTTTTGTGTTTATTGTATTTTCAGAGCCAACCGGATGAATACTGAAGAAAACATGGGATTGCACGGGTTTTACTGAAGAAAAAGACTCAAGATAAAGTCTATTGTCCAAGAGATGCAAAAGATTTGAAGTCATCGGGCCTATTCGAAGATTTATCGAAGAAAAGGACCAAAGATGGAAGATTTATGCAAGTCGAAGAAACTCAAGTCTATTAAACTAAGAAATTAAAAGACGAGTTGAATTTAATCGACGACAAATCCCGAATCGGAATCGAAAACGGAAACTTTTCTGAAAAGACGAAAAGACAAGAAGAACGGGAGAAAGCCCACTCACCAACCAAAGGACAAGGATATAAATAGCCTTCCCCTCACACATTTTAGACTAGTCTGGAGTTTTTCTCCTCCCCTTTTTTTCTCTTTTCTTGTTCGTTCCATCACAATCACCACTAGGGTGATTGATGATTTTAATCTTTGTTCTTCCAATCTTGTTGTTTTAATCTTTGTTTAATCTTGTCAAAACATTAATCATTCAATACAAAGTCTTGTTTCATCTTTCCATTTAATCTTGTTCATCTTCATTTTTATCTTCAAGTTCTTAAGTTTTATTTTTCTTGATTTGGTTTTCAAAAGTTGTTAGAATTTGTGTTTTTATTAGTGGGATTCGTTGCTTATGGTGTCTAAATGATTTGTGTTTAATTTGGTAAATCCTTTTTAAGTATTTGGTTTGATTTTGATTAAAATTCGTGTTCCGTGTTCTTCGCATATCTGCTACTGTATCTGGTTCCCAGAACTTCCGAATCAAACAAAAAGTTCCGAATGAAGCCTTCATTCGGAAACTTCCGAACCAAGCATTAAGTTCCGAATCAGTGACTTTCAAACCAGTAAGTTCCGAATCAAGCAAAATCTTCCGAATCAAGCTGAAAGTTCCGAACCAGTGACTTCCGAACCAGCAAGTTCCGGATCAAGCTAAATCTTCCGAACCAAGCCTTCATTCGGAAGGTTCCGAATCAGCCAGAAAGTTCCGGATGAGAAAGTTCCGGATGAATGAACAGTAAGTTCCGGATGAGTTGTCTTTCAAAAGTTCCGAATCAAAGGTTAAAGTTCCGAATCAATCTTTCTTTTAGGTTACTGTTTGTTTGCTTTATTGTTTCTTTATGTTTATTGAACTTTAATTTCAAATTTAATTTTAATCTTAATTTTAATCTAAAGTTTAATACAAGTCTTTGTTAATCGTAATTAAAGTAATTATCTTTGATTTAAATTTTCATTTCCACTTCTTATTAGACTAGAAAACCAAACCCCTTTATTTAGTACCAAGAACAATCATTCCACTTAAGACCTAGATCAATTCGAGAGGATATCGAGAGAGAATTAGAACCCCATACAAAATGCAAATATCAAAAACCAAGGCTTTCAAGACCAAGGTTTCAATCCTCAAGGTTTTCAACCATATAACCAATACCTAAACCAAGGTTTTCAACAACAAGGGTTCAATTTACCTCATCCGCACATGGACTTGATTCTACAAAAATTAACCGATCATGAGAAAACCATGAAGGAAATGCAAGAGTCCACGGATAGGAAATTCGTTCAAATGTTTCAAACCCTTCGTCCCAAAGGTGCTCTTCCTTCTAAAACCGAAACAAACCCTAGAGCTAATGTGAGTGCTATTACTACACGCAGTGGAGCAACTCTAGTAGGACCATCTATCCCTCCCCAAGTTACTCCATCTACAACTCCTTCACCTCCATTTATCCCTCCTACTTCCACGCCTAGTACTAGTTCTCCATTACCGTCTCCACCTCTCACGGAAGAAGTACATAAGAACAACCCTTCACCAACCCCACCTACCACCTCTACACCTTCTACTTCTCAACCTTCAACATCTCAACCTTCACCTTCTACACCTACACAACCTAAACCTAACATCCTTTATCCTTCTCGGTTAGACAAGTGCAAATTGCTCACTAAAGAGGATGCTCAAGTTACTTCCATTTTGAAGATGATTACACAAATGAACTTCAACATTAGCCTTGTTGAAGCACTTGTCTAAATGCCGAAATTTGTCAAAGCATTCAAGGAATTGCTTAATAAAAAGGAAAAGATGGCTGAGTTTGTCAACACACGCTTAAATGAAAACTGTTCTGTAGTCATTCTTAAAGAACTTCCAGAAAAACTTGGAGATCCCGGTCGTTTTGTGCTACCTTGCATTTTTAACAAAGTTGAAGAATTTACTGCCTTAGCCGATCTCGGGGCAAGTATAAATTTGATGCCTTTAAGTGTTTGGAAAAAGCTATCATTACCCGACCATACACCAACAAAGATGACTCTTGAGCTAGCAAATCGAACTCTCGCTTACCCCGTTGGTATTGCCGAAGATGTTTTCGTTAAAGTTGGTACCTTCACTTTTCCGGCCGATTTTGTTGTTGTTGATTATGAAATGGACCCTCGTATTCCGTTAATACTTGGACGGCCATTTTTGAGAACCGGAAAAGCTTTAGTCGATGTTGCCGAAGGTGAACTTATTCTAAGGGTCGGGAATGATGCACAAGTCTTTAAGATGGGGAAGATTACAAGTAAATCAAATGGAAAAGAATCAGTGAAAATGATAGATGTGCTTCGAAAAGAGCTTACTACTACTCTGGAAAATATAAAGCTTGATGATTTTGTTGTATATGACAATCCTCTTTTTAAGTCTTGCTATGATAATCCACTTTTCCAAGACGATGTGGATGATTCTGATGATTCTCTCTCCAATTTGGATCCCCCACCAATTTATGATTCTCCACCAATCTATGATGATTATGATGATGATTCTAGTTCCGATGGGGATGCTTGTGATGATTTTGCTTCAGAGTATAAAGACATGCTAACTTATGATGACTTTGATGATGTTGATACTCTTTCGAGTGATTCTTCACATGATGACCTTGCTCCTATTTTTGATGAAGATCCTCCACCAACAATGCTTGATCCTACTTTGGATGACTACTCATTTGAGGAAGATTTTGCTACTTTTCTTAATACATACTTCCCCAATGAGAATGATTCTTCTCCTTTGGACTTCGATTTTGGTCTTTATCCTCCTTCGGATATTAAGAAACCCGTTTCAAAGGAGAAGAAACCGGAAGACATCAGTATTCGTAGTACCTATGTCTTAACACCTTTCTCTCCACCTTCTGAGGATGAGATTGTGTGTTTTATGGGCGAATCTTAAAGGTCTACTGAGTCTATGTCTTATTTTCCCTTAAAGGAAAAGGTGTTCGATCTAGGTATCCCGATTTTTAAGCCATCTCTGTATCCATCTGATAAAATAAAAGGAAAGATCTTTGGAACTTATGGAGATATGCTTGCACTTCATCATACTTTCTACCACTGTGCTCAACAACTGCTTAAGGGAACCTTGTCTACTCTTCTTTGGCTTGTCTTGTTCACCTTAAGCCTATGCTATCTGATGGACGAAAACCATGTATTTGATCCCGGTGGATATTTTTCAAGCTTCTTACCATTGTAATCAAGGTCGAGTCAGGCTCACGACTCGGTGAACAAAAACAAGCGCTTCTCGGGAGGCAACCCGAGTATCTATCCTTTTTATCTGTTTTTATAATAAGTGTAGGGGGATACCCTACTATGTGTTTGTTGTTTTCTTTCTTATCATGTACAGGGATTCGAGCTTTCAAAGATCCATTCTTGATGACTTTTGACAACCCGTGCTTCCGTGTACCCGTCTTCTCGATTTTATCCTAAACTCTCTTGATTCTCTATTTTTTATTCTTCAATATTAAAATAGGAATCACTTTAGTTGTCTCTTCCTTAGCAAGATTTAAACAAAATGCACAATGTCCTAAGTGTAGGGGAATTTACTCCCACATGCTTAAACATTGAGGACAATATTTATATTAATTGTAGGGGGACTTCTATCGAAGTTAAGTGGGCTTTTCCTTGTATTTGTCCTCATTTTAACCGGAACATCGATTTTTCGACATTTTTCAAAATTTTTGATCTATTTTGGCCTATTAGTAGTTTCCTTTGTTATAATTATTTTCTTTTGTTAGAATAAATTTTAATAAAATGTTTTTTATTAGTTTAGATGTCTTTGATATATTAGGCCCGTCATGAATCTTTTGACTCAACCCGAGTTTACTTATCCAAGTTTGCTCTAGCTAGTATCCTTAACATGTTTAAATCAAGTTTTGCTGGGCTTTTATATAGGGAACTTTTTTTTTTGGGTAAAAGGACTTCTTCCCGGTAAAATATATTACACCAAAAAACAGTTACATCACAATGGAATGTGGCTAAGATACCACATTAACCTCAAGCACAAAACGCTTGAACGACCATTATCACATGACATGCCATATGATAATTAAAAGGAAATTACAAACCCTATAACACCTATGGGGAAAAACCATCTAATATTACATAAGCAAAAAAAAACAAGACATCAAACTCATCTAAAAATGGTATCCGGGATATCCCACATCTTTGCAAGTCTAATACCATCATTAGATCTCTTCATTTTACATGATAGGAGCTTTAACCGAACCACACTCTTGATACAATCAATAATCTGTTTCGGAGATCTCTTAACCTTCTTAAACAACCTCCAATTCCGTTCTTGCCATAAATAATACGTAGTAGCAGCAACAACCACCTTAGCAATAATACTTCGAGACGAACGTCTTTTAGCAATCGGAATTAAATCGTCAATAATGGAATAAACCTCATCAGCCGCAGCAGGCATATCCGCAAACTTCTTCATATGACTCCAAACAGAAGATGAGAAACCACATTGGAAAAACAAATGTTCATGCGAGTCACTTTGAAGCTCACACAGCGAACACACCTCCGAGACAGAATCATTAACTTCAGAAACTCGCACTCGATCCTGAGTTTGAAGACGTTTCTTAATAATAAGCCATAAATGCACAGCATGGCGCGGAATGCACGATCCAAACCAGACCACATTAAACCAATCGACTTGAGCATCCCTTGGACGAATAGAAGACCAGACTTGATTAACAGAAAAAACTTGAACCGTACCTGAAGCATCACGCCATTGAATAATATCATTCGTCCCGTCATTAAGGACAGGAACAGGAATCGAGCCAAGGAAAGGATATTTAACCACAAGATCAGCTGGCCAACACCACGCTCCATGAGAAACAGCAGCTTTAACATTAGAATTAATAGCCAAACCTGTGCGAGCCATGTCACGGGCAGAAATACGAGAAGCTAACGGACCTTCCAAACACCGCTTATCATACCAAACAGAAGTATGCATACCATTTCCAAGCTTGGACCAAAAAAACTCACGAATAATCGGACGAAGTTGTAATATCTTGCGCCATCCCCAAGTAACATAAGACCGAAGAGGAACTTGCCAAAAACTAGGGCCCTTGAGCTTATACGCATGTATCTATTTCACCCATAAAGAGTCCTTCAACGTGAGCAGCTTCCATATATGAGAGACCATTAGGGCAGAATTAAAGAACTCAAGACGACGAATCCCTAGACCTCCTTCTTCTTTAGGAAGACACACTGTTTCCCATGCGACCTTTGCTTTACCCTTTTTATTAGCACCTTGGCTCCAAAGAAAACCTCGCATAAGTTGTTCTATTTTCCGTAACACCTGTGAGGGAATAATAAAAACCGAAGCCCAAAAAACATGTAAAGATCCTAGAACAGATTGAATAAGTTGGATCCTACCCCCGATAGATAAAGCTTTATTATTCCAACCTTGAATACGACTTTGGATCTTCTCAATAAGCTGATTGCAATCACTAACCATCAACCTAGAAGAGATTAGCGGAACACCAAGGTATTTAACCGGTAACTTACCATCCTCAGAAGGAAGAACATGAAGGATAGCCAGTTTCGTACTATTAGTGACATTACAGAAAAAAGCTGTACTTTTTGGTAAACTCGGAGTGAGACCAGAAGCACCTTTAAACTCATCTAAAGAATCCTTAATAATATGAGCAGAACTTACATCCCCGTGGGCAAAGAGAAACAAATCATCAGCAAAACATAGATTAATTAACTCTAATTTAGAGCAATATCTATGAAACATAAAACTACCCATATCATGAACCCTTCGCTGAATCATGAGAGTAAGAACCTCCATAACTAAAGTAAAAAGATAGGGAGATAGCGGATCACCTTGACGAAGGCCTCTCTTCCCTTTAAAATGACCATAGAGCGAACCATTAACACTGATAGAAAATGAAGTAGTAGCAACACACTCCATAATCCACTTTACCATACGATCATGAAAACCAAACCCAATGAGCGTGTTACGAAGGAATTCCCAATCAACAGTGTCATAGGCTTTTTGAATATCAACTTTAAAAGCACATCGAGGGGGACCCCTGTTTAGGTGATAGCCATGCATAAGCTCCTGCGTAAGCAAAATATTATCAGAGATACTACGACCAGGCACAAACGCGGACTGATTAGGGCTTATCAACGAAGTTAAACAACACTTGATTCTATTAGCGATAATCTTACTAATGCACTTAAAAAGCACATTACAGCAAGAAATAGGCCGATAGTCATTGACACGGGTAGGAGAATTAACTTTAGGAATAAGGGCAATGATCGTGTGATTAAGTTCTCGAAGAAGCTTGCCATTACGAAAAAACTCTTGAATAGCAGCAACAATGTCATCCGACACAATATCCCAAGAGCTCTTGAAAAAAGCCGCTGTGAAACCATCCGGGCCTGGAGATTTGTCGTTTCCCATAGAGAATAAAGCTTCTTTAATCTCAGATCTAGTCACATCCCGAACCATATGCAACGCATCTAACTGCTCAAGCCGAGTTTTGAACAATTGATCAGTAATGAACTCCTGAGTAGGTTCACTTTGGCCAAGAAAAGTCTCATAGTGATCAACAAACGCCTCGGCCACTTTATCATTTTCATAAATATTACCATCTCCATTAGTAACAGTATCAATTCTGCTACGGCTAATACGAGTGCGCACAGCTTTATGAAAAAAAATAGAGTTAGAATCACCTTCCCGAAGCCAGTCCACTTTCGCCTTCTGCTTAAGAAACTTCTCCTCCAAAAGGGCAGCCTCATTGAAAGCACAAACACAAGCAGCCTCACGTTCCCTAAGCTCACCATTGAAAGGATCCAAATCCAGCAAACTCTGAACATGATCCATTTCCGCTCTCATAGCTATAACATTTTGGTGTAAATTACCTTTATCATATAACAACTTACGACAAGGTTTCTTAAGAGCTCTAAGCTTCATAACAACCCGATACATCTGAAAACCACTCACTGTCCTACTCCAAATGTGACTAACAGTAGACAAAAACCTCGGATCAGCAGTAATAACATTTGAAAATTTAAAAGGCTTCGGTTTCTGAAGAACATTCGATGGAAGAGCAAGAACTGATGGCGCATGATCAGAACAGCGATAAGGTTTAAAAAGCGCATAGGCACCCATATAAACATCATTAAATTCTTGATTCACCATGATTCTGTCCAGTTTATGAAGGAGGCCACTCACCCCTTTCGGCTTTTGATTCCAGGTGTAATGAAGACCAGTATGTTGTAGATCAAAAACATTAATCTCAGAAACACACTCTTTAAACTCGCGCATGGAAATGTTAACAGTAGATCGGCTCGCAGAAGAGTCTTCTAAGAAAAGGGTAGCATTAAAATCACCAAGAAGACACCACGGCCGATTATTAACATAAGCATTATGGACACATAACCCTTTCCACAGAGCACGCCTATGAATATAGAAGTTATGAGCATAAATAAAAGAGCAAAACACTTCCTTCCTATCAGCTTTGATCCAAACACGCACATGAATGACCTGGTCATCTTGATGCAACACAACAACATCAACGTCATTTCTGTTCCAACCAAGAATGATACGAGTACCCTTAGAACAGTGAGCACCATTTGAAGTCCAATCCCAATGAGGAAAAATAAATGAGCATAAACGATGAAGGTTAGAATCATTGGCATGGGACTCAAGCACACCACATATAGACAATTTGTTTTCAAAAATAGCATGTTTAACTTCATTTTGTTTTGGGGAGAAATTAAGGCCCCGTATATTCCAAGAAGCAATATTGATCATGAGGAAACTTCCATATTAGGAGTGCTTGCCCCTGGAGAAGTTACCTTAACTGATGGCGGCTTATCACAAACAATATGCTCATCAACTTCGTCATCAGAATCACTAGCATTAATAACAACCTCTTCATTAGCCACATTCGGACTCTTGCCGGATTCACCATCATAAACAGTATTCTCATAATTTAAAGCTCCAAATGAATTAGACACCGAGATGTCCTTATGAAGGTCCTTCTGTCGAGAGGAATCGTCAGGTTGACGTGAAGTACTAGGATCATTAGTCTTCTTATTTTGTTGTGGTTTCACATTCCAAACCAAAGTTGTCTTAGGTTTATTAAACTTCACTCCTTCAAACTGCCTAGGAACCACTTCCTTATTCTTATGCTTTTTCTTCTTATGTGTAACAACTGTAAATCCCTCTTGAACTTCAGCAACACTAGATGGGTTAACATCAGTAGCCACAGGTCTTTTAGGACAGTTGTCACACGTATGACCAAAGACAATATATAGGGAACTTTAAAACACGAAAGTCTTAACTTTTACTGGTTAAGAACAAGAACTTTTCGCAAGTTCTTATAATTGATCCTAGAAAGTCGTTTATCAAGGGAACTTTAAAATGCGAATTCTAAAAGTTGAAAAAGTCTAAGAAGTTGCAAGATCCTATAGATGACTTGAAAACCCAAAACTTTGATTTAATAGGCTAAGCATCCACGAGTCTCATTACTTTAGATTTTAAATTGTGGAGAACGGAAGATGATAGAGTCAATTATAAGTTTGGTATTCTTTCATAAATTTATGTGAGTTAATTATGAGCTTTTTCTCCCATCGCTTGTTAATAATTATAATTGCAATAAGTAAGGTCGTACGATTTGAAAAGTTACTTAGCTTCTAGCACAAGATCGTTTAAAAGTTGCTCGGTATTAATTAGAGTTCATAGCCAAGGCATAACTTATTGAAGCGGGATGCAAAGATTGGCGAGTCTGAAAAGGTCCTAACAAGGCATGAGGGATACATTTTGTTGCTAAAGATCCAAAAGTGGTGTGAAGAATCATTTATCAAAAATCAATATGAAGGATCGAGACACACGACGAAAAGCAAATACTCCTCTAAAGATCATGGAGAAGTCTATCCGAAAAGACCCTAGAAAGGTATGAGGATAAATAGATCGAAGTCCTAAAAGGAGGCGGATCGTTGTATATCAAAATCCCAAATTAAGATTGGAGAAAAATGAAGAATTCGTGGTCCAAGTATGAAGAATCTCTCAAAACTTCATGTGAATAAATTCCTATTATGAAGAGAAGACCATTATTTCATGAACGTCTCTCAAGATTTGAAGTATGAATTCAATGCCAAATATCGATCCGAGAATGGTCTCAAATCGTGAAGCGAGTTATGCCAAGATATGAACTTTATGTGGTCTCGAGAAGCAGTTTTAAAAGATTTTTTCCTTTAGCTAACTATTGATTAAATCGTCCTACTTTATTTTCAGCCTAAATAACTATCGAAATAATTCAACAATGCATCCTCGTGATCATTCAAGACAACAATAAAATATAAGAGATACAACTATGAATAAGGGAGTCTAAGCAAATAATTGAGCCACATGAGTTTGTGTTAGTTTGCTAACTTATAATAACAGCGATCTCGTTTTTAAGCTTGGTGTAGGGAACGTGAAACTTGAGAGTGATAAGCATTCATGATAACCAAATCCATAATGTAAGTCTTCGATTTCTTTACTCGTTTTCATCCTTCAAATATTTTGTAATTTTCTATCCCTTTAAATTTCTTTAATGTCTTGTGTTCAATAAACGCCAAGGTGGGTTAAATATGATGGAAAATGTATATCTTGCTTTGTAATTAATGCATTGCATGAGGGCATTGCAATGGTCAAGTGTAGGGGATTTGATAGGTGTGAAAACACCCATCCTTTTACCACTAAAAAATGAAAAAGGAAGAAAACACGGGCTTTCACGGGCTTTTATCGAAGAAAACGACAAAATACGAAGTCAAAAGATCAAGAGTGCAAAAAGAACGGAAGTCCAAGGCCTATTCTGAAGATTTATCGAGGAAAAAGTCTAAAGACGGAAGTTTATGAAGTCGAAAAACCAAATCTAATAAAAGAAGAAAATTAGAAGACGAGTTCATTTCATATCGACAAATCCCGATACAACGTCGAGAAAGACGAAGAATTTAAAAGACGAAAACACGAGAAGAAAGAAGAAAGCATCAACACATTTTCCTCCTCCTATTTAGAGTCCTTAAACACTTCATTAAGAGTAGTAGATTTTAGTTTTAATTTTGTAAGGGAATTAGGAGTAGCTTAATTTTACTCTCTCTCTATCTTTTCTTTCATGTTTTAAGTCTTTACATTAATCTTGTATTTTGAATCTTTATTCTTAATCTTATTCAAGCTTTTTATTAATCATCTCATTCTACCTTTCTTGTTTTTAAATCTTATGTTTTGATTTGGTTAATCATGTAGTTTGCTTAATCTTTATGCTTATTGTTTGATTGATGTATTTGTGTTTGATTGTGCTTATTGGTTTTGATGTGTTTGATTTTTATAGCTTATAGTGTTTAGTGCTTATTGTGTTATTTGTCTTATTTTTAATTAAGTGCTTATTAGTTTATTATAATATATAAAAAGTTGATTTTAAATATTTTTATTATTTAGTGTTTTTAAAAGTTTTAAAATTTTGGTTTTTTTTTTTTTTTTTTTAAAAAAAAAAAAAAAAAAAAGTTTTTAAATTTTGGTTTAATAGCTTTTTCTTAAAATTGATTTGGTTAAAGTTTTCGGTAAGTGCTTATTAGTTTTTAGCTTATTTTCATAGTTTGCTTTAATTTTGTTTCTTATCCAGGTTATTTTAAAACCCTTGTTTCCCGAATAGTAATAAAACCATCATTCCGGATATCAAGTGGAAATGAGTATTCCGGATTAGGGTTTTAACCTTATTCCGGATAAGGAGTGTGATTGTGACATTCCGGATAGTGGGGATTTTTTATTATTCTGGATAACAATGGAAGTCTGGATTCCGACTTGTTGGTGACCTTTACATTCCGGATAACGGATCAAAAAGGGATTCTGGATAAGGGTTCTTTGGTATTCCGGATTAGAAGGTGAACACATATTCCGGCTAACTTCAAATTTGGTTATTCTGGATTGTGCCTAGCACAAGTATTCCGGATATCATCCATGACATACATTCCGGATAGTAGCTAGAAAGGGTATTCCGGATTAGCACTAGGAGAAGGATTCCGGATAAGCAAAGCAAGAAGGTATTCCGGATTGTAAGGAGAATTCGTATTCCGGATAGTGTCTGGAATTATTATTCCGGATAGTGACAACTTTTTGGGATTCCAAATTTGTTCATGCAATTGGATCCCGACTTAGGTTTTGTTTTAGTTTCTTGTGTCATTTTCCTGCATTGTTTTCAAATTTTATTTTTCCCGCCAATTTTCTTTAGTGTTATTTTAATTGATTTATCTTAGATTTATTTCAAGGTTGCATTTTTATTATGTTTTCAAAATTTTACTTTTTAAAGTTTTAATTTCTCGTCATTTATTTTTAAAGCGTAATATTTAGTTTAAATTTTAAAGCTTTTATTTTTACTGAACGACATTTACATTTTCATTTTACTTTTAGTTTAAAATAGATAATCATATTTCTTTATTTTCCACCAAGAACAACTGAGTCACACTTTTAACTGTAATTAATTCGATAACACCGGATTTCAAAGAATCTTTTTCATACGAGGTCAAAACCTTGTATTAATCCTTAACTTGTTTAAATCAAGTTTTTCTAGGATTTTATGTAGGGAACTTTAAAACGCGGAAGTCTTATCTCTTACGAGTTAAGAACAAGAACTTTTCGCAAGTTCCTATAATTGATCCTAGAAAGTCGTTTATCAAGGGAACTTTAAAATGCGAATTCTAAACTTGAAAAAGTCTAAGAAGTTGCAAGATCCTATAGATGACTTGAAAACCCAAAACTTTGATTTAATAGGCTAAGCATCCACGAGTCTCATTTCTTGAGATTTTAAATTGTGGAGAACGAGAGATGATAGAGTCAATTATAAGTTTGGTATTCTTTCATGAATTTATGTGATTTAATTATGAGCTTTTTCTCCCATCACTTGTTAATAAATATAATTGCAATAAGTAAGGTTATACGATTTGAAAAGTTACTTAGCTTCTAGCACAAGATCGTTTAAAAGTTGCTCGGTATTAATTAGAGTTCATAGCCAAGGCATAACTTATTGAAGCGGGATGCGAAGATTGGTGAGTCCGAAAAGGCCCTAACAAGGCATGAGGGCTACATTTTGTTCCTAAAGATCCAAAGTGATGTGAAGAATCATTTATCAAAAATCAATATGAAGGATCGAGACACACGACGAAAAGCAAATACTCCCCTAAAGATCATGGAGAAGTCTATCCGAAAAGACCCTAGAAAGGTATGAGGATAAATAGATCCGAGTCCTAAAAGGAGGCGGATCGTTGTATATCAAAATCCCAAGTAAAGATTGGAGAAAAATGAAGAAGTCGTGGTCCAAGTATGAAGAATCTCTCAAAAACTTCATGTGAAGAAATTCCTATTATGAAGAGAAGACCATTATTTCAAGAACGTCTCTTAAGATTCGAAGTATGAAATCAATGCCAAATATCGGTCCGAGAAAGGTCTCAAATCGTGAAGCGAGTTATGCCAAGATATGAACTTTATGAGGTTTCGAGAAGCAGTTTTAAAAGATTTTGTCCTTTAGCTAACTATTGATTAAATCGTCCTACTGTATTTTTCAGCCTAATAAACTATCGAAATAAGTCAACGATACATCCTCGTGATCATTCAAGACAACAATAAAATATAAGAGATACACCTAGGAATAAGGGAGTCTAAGTGAATAATTGGGCCACATGAGTTTGTGTTAGTTTGCTAACTTATAATAACAATGATCTCGTTTTTAAGCTTAGTATGGGGAACGTGAAACTTGAAGGTGATAAACATTCATGACGACCAAAGCCCTAATGTAAGTCTTCGATCTATTTACTTTTTCTCCTTTCAAGCATTTTGTTATATTCTATCTTTCTAAGTTTCCTTAATGTCTTATGTTTAATAAAGGCCAAGGTGGGTTAATTACGATGGAAAATGTAAATCTTTCTTTGTAACTAAAGCATTGCATGAGGGCATTGCAATGGTCAAGTGTAGGGGATTTGATAGGTGTGAAAACACCCATCCTTTTACCACTTAATTATAATAATAACCAAGCCTAAACGTGTATTTAATGTCGTAAAAGGCGGATTATGCGTGGTTTGTGTTTTTATTGTGTTTTAGGACAAAAATGTGAAGATTGAAGAAAACATGGTCTTTCACGGGATTTTATCGAAGAAAAAGACAAATGACGAAGTCAAAAGATAAAGAGTGCAAACAGAACGGAAGTCAAAGGCCTATTCTGAAGATTTATCGAAGAAAAAGTCTAAAGACGAAAGTTTAACGAAGTCGAAGAACCAAGTCTAATAAAAGAAGAAAATTATAAGACGAGTTCATTTCATATTGACAAATCCCGAGACAACGTCGAGAAAGACGAAGAATTTAAAAGATGAAAAGACGAGAAAGAAAGAAGGAAGCAACACACTACTTCCATTTCCTCCTATAAATACCTTCCTTATGTCATTAGGAAGGGTGTTGGCTAATTCTCCATTAGCTCTCCACTTTATTTTCTAGCACTTATCATATTGTCTTTTCATATTGGCTTTCTTTCAAGTTATCCATGTAAGTCATTAATCTTGTTTTGAATCTTTAATCCTTAGTTTCAATTTCAAGCTTTCATAATCATTCTCATTCTTCTCTTCTTGTTTTTAAAAATCTATTGTTGATTTGTGTAATCTTGAAGTTATTTTAATCCGTATACTTATTTGATTAAAGTTTTCAGCTTTTTGTGCTTATCATTTTTTATATACGATTGTTAGTTTTTAGCTTATTGCAATTTTTGCTTATTTCATGTTCAACTTATTTTCTTTTAAGTGTTTTTAAAAGTTTAATCTTTTTAAAGTTTATTTTATAAATCTTGCTTATTTAGTGTTTTGAAAGTTTCTAATTTGTGGCTTATTTAGTTCTTTTTATTATTGATTTGGTTAAGTTATGGTAAGTGCTTATTACAAAAGTGCTTATTTGATTTTTGCTTATTTCCTTTTTGCATTCCATCGTAAGAGATTAAGGGTTTTAAGGTTCCGATCGAGTTTCGTGATCGCATAAGCCTTAGGGTTTCTACTTGCGATCAGAAACTGGGATCACTACTTCCGATCTAGGCTGCGATCACTAACCACGATTGTTGGCTGCGATCACAAACCACGATTGTTGGCTCCGATCACTAACCACGATTGTTGGCTGCGACCACAGACTTGGATTGTGGGTTACGATCGTGGATGCGATCTGTGGGTGCGATCGGTACGATCCAGGCCAAGATTTGTGGGTGCGATCGCTTAATTGCGATCCTAGTTACGACCCAAGCTTCGATTGCTTGGCTGCGATCACTGACTGCGATCAGTGGTCACGATCCAGGTCACGATCCAAGCTACGATCCGATCACAAGTTTTGTTTTTATTTCCTGTTTTTATTTTAAGTTCAAATTTATCTTTTCCCGCCATTTTTACTTAGTGTTATTCTAAACTTGTTTTGTCTTAGTCTTATTTTTAAGTTTTCAAATTTTACTTTTTGTCGAGTTTTAATCTTTCGTCATTTATTTTTAAAGCCTTTATTTTTAGTCTAAATCTTTTCAAGCTTTTATTTTGAATCTATTTTAATTAATTACTCAACGACATTTTTATTTTAAAATAGATAATCAACGACTATTCTTTCTTTTCACCAAGAACAACTGAGTCACATTTAAAACCAAGATCAATTCGATTAGACCAATTCAAAGAACTTTTTTAACGAGTTAAAATACAGGTTATTAGTTGTTCAATTACAATCACAACAATTCAGCACAACAACAGCAATAAAAGCATAATCAAAGGCAACAAAAAATGATCTTAATTGATGAACAGTAACATTACATGACAAGTGCACTTTAGTGACTTTTTGGCCAACTTTGGCCAATCACAACTTATGAAATAAGCTCTATCAATCCTCTAATCCTCAAAACAGATCAAGACATCCTAAAAACCTATTAATATGTCGGATTTCAATATCCAAAACTCCAAATTGAGCTCACAATGCCTGCTGGTGTAGAATTCCAGCCTATGGGCAGTTCTGTTGCACTATATTTGCACTTACTTTTGAGCATATGATTTCCAAGCCACAAACAAACTTAAAACACCTCTAAAGGGCACAAAAGTGGACCAATATCAACAATAATGACACATAAACAACAACTCTTTAATCCAAATGCCTTCAAACTATAAATTTATTGCATAGACTTAAAGTGACCTATTTGCTGAACTAAATGGCAAGAACTTGGACTTTTGGCTTATGAAACTAAGCCACAAGCTGACTACTCACAAAAACAACACAAGGCTATCCTAGATTACACATAAAATTAATATACTAATAAGATCCAAGCCTCAACAGTCCAAATTAAAAGAGAAAAAAAAAGTGGACTGGTGAGTTTGGGCAGTTATGACAACTAGTTTAAACATGGTTGTGCACAAAGTTACAAGATAGATCATACCAACATACACATAACATACATAAACAACACAGGTACATCTGTTATAATCTCCTAAACTAGCTTCTAGGGTGAAAATAACCAGCATACCAAAACACTCATAAAATAGGCAGATTTTTGCAACAACTATGTCTAGGTTTGCTATTTTAGTAGATCCGGTGGTCTAGGGTTATGGTGGTAGATGGTTGCCATTGTTAGAGAGATAGAGAGAGGGTTGTAGGTGTTTCTAGCGAGAGAAGGAAAATGTATAAAATGAAAAGAGAAAAACACAATAAACAACCCCTCATTAGGGTATTTATAGTCACTCACGCATACATACTATACATCGTTTCCTAGTCTAGTCCTTGCGTGAGTGACTATGATAACTAATGGGAAATCTTAAATGTCGTTACATAAAGTGATTTTCTAACAATCTTCCCCCATGGGACGACGTGTAGAATTCCTTACAATATTTTTCCTAACAAGTACATAATGATTAAGAACAAAAGCTTCCATGAAGCGTCCAATGATGATGATGTCTTCTGAGGCCTTTGACTTCAAGTCTTCACTCCAAAGAGACTCATCTTTGTAGTAACTTGTAGTAGAAATACTGTAACGGCACGAGCTAAGTAACTCATATACTTCTGGTTAAGGAGAAGCTTCTGAATTAACTTCCCCCTCATTTATGCCACATAATCTTGATGTAGAAGATTTTAATAGCTTCCCCCTAAACTGAAAATCCTCATAAGTAGTTTCAAAGCTTTCAATAAAGCTTAGAATGATTAAGTGCACAGCGAAATTTAACAAGCAAACCCCATCATATGAAATGATATTGTTGCTATGAGAGATTGAAAGTTTGGGGAACACCAAGTAGATCAACAACGTCTCTTCTCACGCTTAAATAATTCTTCTAAAATTTTCTTCCCCCTGAAAGTTCAAGTTATGCATACTAGAAAGAATCAAGACATTTCTTCCCCCACGTAGTTGAAGAAAGGAAACCAATCCCATGTATGAAGCCCGAATACTGAAGTAGACACTTTATCCCATTTATGAAGTTAACATCGTAACACCATAGTCAATTAAGTCCCGGAAATTCACATATCTTCTTCCGGAGATGCACCAGAGTCAATTAAGTCCCCGAAGTTCATATCTCTCCACATAGGATAATGATGATGTATACTCGTTGTGCGTTCAATATGTCTTCTTCTTCCCCCTTGATGGTTTCGAAACCTCGGAACCAACAATAAATCGTACGCACATGTACCTGAAAATCTCGTGAGAATAATAAATAAGCTTAATTATATTCGGCGAGAATCAGTTGTGGATCGAAATTCCCTACTCATAAATTCTCCATGGCTATATTTACGAACCCCTTTGTAGGCAATTTGAAGTGACCACTGATGGAGTAAACCCGATATGTCAAACGTGAAACTGAATAAAAATTCCTCGACCTTGTGACTTAAGCTTGCACTATTGTTGAATGAGGAACGGTGTAGAAATATCCTTGAGAAATTTCTAAGTACTCAATACATTTCTGAAGAAGTATGTAAGCACAACACCTCTTGAAATTATCCACATCGACTATGCGTGTGACACTGAGTACAAGAATGTAGCTCCTTTAGGTGATAGTTATCCAAGTCATCAACCAACCACCCCGAACCCGGAAACTAGATAAACAAGTCTTCATTCTAAGATAAAGCACGAACAAGTTATCTTTCAAAGATAAAATAAGTACACGCCTTCGAAAAAATTCGTCTTCAACTTCAAATAATAATACCTGATCAAAAAATCCGCAGTCACTAAAAATATAGCTATTTTTCTCGGTCTCGTCAAAATAAATCTTGTCACTTGTCTCGTTTGATTGTCTTGTCACTTGTCTCGTCTCATTGTCTTGTCACTTTGTTTTTAAAACTCGGTATTTTTGAAATACCCAGCTCAGGACATTTGGTATAACCCGACATCATGACATTTGGTATAACTAGTTCAAAACTAATTATCATATACGAATGATATATGAAAATGGTTCATGAACCATCATTAATAATATCATAATATAGCAATAAAATGCATTGACATTTGACATTCCTGAAATATAATAGGCCCGTCCAAAATTCAACCAAATCCATACGTCATTTGAATAAAAGAAAAGAAAACGTGGCCATATCGTTTTGAATGCAAATAGTCGAGTAAACCAACCACCTAATATCCGAATGCAAGAGGTCAGCCCATATATGATATCCGGTCCACCCAACTCATTTTGGTTATAGATAAGCAAACACTAATAATAAGGGCATAACATTCAGTCACACAACCGTTTCACTCAGCCACCAACTAAAATACTTCTTCCAGTCTGCTTCCTCTTTGACGAAACATAACACAAATAACTCTCATCAACTACTACCAAATCCATCCTTCTCCATCTCAAACGCTGCTCATCAAACTTCTCACATCATGATCTCAATATGATCATCTCATCAATGATTCTAAACCTACTGAAACCATTTGTAGTTAAATCAAACTAAATGACCATCACATATCACTCATCTCATCTCAATTAATCAAAACTCTTAACTGAGTTTGCTCAAATTCAACCTCAGTTTCTGCTCGCGCTTATGTCCTCGAACCCAAGAGCGAGGTGGCGTCAAGATCATTTATGGTCTCAGGCAGGGTTGTAAGCGATGATTGCATATCGTTTGTTAACAAAT
This sequence comes from Glebionis coronaria, assembly GCA_025667525.1. Taxonomy (NCBI): domain Eukaryota; kingdom Viridiplantae; phylum Streptophyta; class Magnoliopsida; order Asterales; family Asteraceae; genus Glebionis; species Glebionis coronaria. The sequence continues at coordinate 204,219 of JANFOE010000875.1, read as the reverse complement.
CGAAACAAGGAGATGATGGAAACAAACTTGTTTTTAATCACCATTGGATCTCGAAAGTTGAAATGGGTTTACCCAGATAATTAGATCTATGATGAGTACTTATTTTCGTGAATAGATCTTTAAAAGATCTTTACATGCAATGGCATCACACACGAAAAAAAGATAACTGAGATCTTGTTAATGTTTTTGTTCGAGTCAGTCTAGATGATGGAGATAGGAACTAGGTGTCGATGGGATTAAGATAGATTGATGGATTTTGTTGTGGAGTCATAAGGGAGATGTAGTTGGCAGTTTATGTTGAGTCTAGCAATATTTTAAAAGACATCTCGCAATGTTTTCTAGAAAAAAAAACACGACGCAATGTTTCTAAAAACATGTCACAATGTTTCTAAAAACATGTCGCAATGTTTCTAAAAACATCTCACAATGTTTCTAAAAACATGTCGCAATGTGGATGTAAAACAAAGCGTCGCAATGTTAGTACAAACCTTTCGCAATTTTTAGTACAAACATTTCGTAATGTTTTGAAACCTAATATCGCAATGTCAAAATCTTATCCAAATTGTACTTCTACGGATTTTCTGGATCTTGGTTTTCTAGATCTGGTTTTTCTAGGCATATCTTTAAAAAATTACCAGAAAACCCAGAAATACTGAAAAATGATAGCTTTTCGATCCCAACAAATGAGGTGTTGACCAAGAAATAGAATAACTTGACCAATGAAAATCGTGGACCTATGATACTAGATATGAAACAGTGAGACCAGATGAGACAAAATGATAAACCATGACAAAAAGAACCGTGACAAAAAAGTTATACCAGATTCGGACCAGAAAAGAAATTTTAGACCACCAAATCAATAAACAAAAAACACAAACGACCCAAGGATTGAACCATAGCTCTGATGCCAATTGTGGGTTTGCTATTTTAGTAGATCTGGTGGTCTAGGGTTATGGTGGTAGATGGTTTCCATTGTTAGAGAGATTGAGAGAGGGTTGTAGGTGTTTCTAGAGAGAGAAGGCAAATGTGTAAAATGAAAAGAGAAAAAAAATAAACAACCCCTCCTTGGAAGCCTAGGAGGCGTATTTATAGTCACTCACGCATACATACTATACATCGTTTCCTAGTGTAGTCCTTGCGTAAGTGACTATGATAACTAATGGGAATTCTTAAATTTTCGTCACATAAAGTGATTTTCCAACACTATGAAATCCAATTTTCCTTAACTAACATTGAAACAAAACCGTAAAATCACTTATCCAAAATTAACCTAAGGTGTGTGAGCTTATAAGAACCCCTGTTTGTACTTCCCTACTTCTGTCTACTACAAATCCAAACACCCCTTAAGTTTTATTGGCCAAATTATAGCAAAGATTTTTGCTTAATACACCACAAATAACAATTATTATCACTTACAAAGATCAAAGATCAGTTAAATAACATATTTCACCCAAGAACATGCATAATCACAGCAAGTAACTCAAGAACATATAACACATTTTTTAGACAGAAAAATGAAGATGAGACATACCTCAAGGGTGCACTTCCACACCCTTGAGATTTATGAGCTTATGTGCTAGCAAAGAAGCACAAGCTTCCAGCCTGCTTAGGTCACACGAACAACAAACAACATCAAGAATCAAGATTAAAGAATCTTGATTCAGTTAGTAACAAGAACAAAAAAAAACCTTTCTGATTTTCCTTTTTTACTTTTCTTAAAAACCTTTTCTTGATACAAACATTTGACAATTGAAATTTTTCTAAAATACTTGAACAAACTTTGTAGAAACAAAGTTTAAAACGGATTCTTAGAGTAAAAGTTGCACAAACAAAAAAAAGATTTTGAGCCAAATCTTTCAAGATAACAACTTTTCAAAACAATGTTAAAAAAGGAATTATAAATGATCAATATGGAACTCAAACAAGTAAAAACATATGGAACACATAACTCTTTCAAAAAGTTTACCAACTTTCATATTAATAAAAAGGAATTACAAGAAACTTGAAAGAGATTCTGGAACAAGTAAAAAACTAAACCTATGTGCCTTATAAATAGCAGGTACAGAAAATTCTAGAAAAGCAAGAAAGTACAGAAACCATAACGTGTAGAAAATCCAATAATGCCCCTTTGGTTTGAAATTTAAACTCGGGTCAAAACAATATCATGTGACATCTTCCAAGGATGGTGATATTTCCAACTGCGTTGGATTATCATAGCCGTTCTTGATGTTGTGGTAAACAAGCAATATAATCCAAGCCATCCAAAAAGTGTCTTCTTCGCAAAACGTCACTTTCGGGTGCAAGGGAGGCATGTGGGATGGTCTGGGGTGCTGATGCGGCACATGTGAGGGTGGGGTTATGATGACGAGGTTGTTAATTATTGATCTGGAAGAGATCATGTTATACACGTTTGTAATTAGCCATGAAGGGATTAGGGTTTATATTAGGGAAACAGTAGTGATTAGATCTAAGTGGGGTGAATAGGAGATGTTACCCGCCTTGTTTATTATTATTAAACATGTTTTAAAAATGTTTAATAATAAAAAAAACCGGTTAGTGCACATTGGGCTGGTGGATGGATTAAGTTGTTGGCTGGGCGGATAGGATAGTGGGTTTGGGTTTGGTATTTTGCAAATATGACCCTCCATGTTATAAAAAATGTGCACAACAAGTTAGGCAGACCATAAAGCTAATTTCCTTTGATATATCTATTACCAAATTACACTTTCAGTCCTTGTAGTGTTAAAGGTCTTAAAACGCAATATCTTGGACTTCAAGGACCAAATATGGATAATGGTTAAACTTTAGGGACTATTCTTGTAGAACTTGATTCTTCAAAGACCATTTTTTACAATTCTTCACATACGAGGGACCAAACTTGTCATTTCTTCAAACTTCAAGGGAATTTTGCAAAATCCACAATCAGGTGCGGTTCTTTGTGAGGCTTTGTTTCTTGTGTTTGTATTTGCTTGTTTCTTGTGTTCTTTTGTCTTTTTCACGATATCCGTACCTAAAATACACAACAAACGAACACAAGCATATTTCATAGTATTTTATGATATAATTAAGAACTTTAAGCACGTTTTGGATGATGAGACTATGTATAATTACGGTCTCATTACTCCCTCATAGTCAACCATTTTCGTACCCTCACGCAATGCTAGATTAAAGTCTCGTAGCATTTCCAAAATTCATTTTTATACGACTTTTATTGAAAATTAAACTTACTATCACTAAGTGTGTTTTAAAAATAATGTATGATTTTCATCACGAGAACGTGACTTTTAGGGTCAAAGAATAAGAAATGTGAATGCCTCATAGAGATAAGTTCGTCTTCCTCGATTTTGACTCAATTCCATGCTAAGTGTGTAACGATATCATTGTCATTATAAGTTAGTAATGCTAACACTACTCATATGCTCTAATCACGCATTTAGACTCCCTTATTCCTAATTTGTATCTCTTATATTTTATTTTTGTCTTGAATGATCCCGAGGATAATTTTTTTACTTATGTGATAATAGAGATTAAGGTCCAAAAATAGAGACGAAACGATGTAACCAAAATCATCGAATTAATCACCTTTCCTAATAGACAACGATGTCAAAAAATTAAGTCAACAAATAAGATTCAGTAAACATGGTATTATAACGGTTTTGAACATGAGACTTATTACCATGAATTTTATGACCCACCTCATCATCGGTAGCTTTGATTATCATGGTTTACCTCCATCTTTTATTAAACTCCGCCATGGAACTTTTATTATGACTTTGGTCTTGCCCTTATCTTTTATTTAACCTCGCCATGAGGTGTTTATTATGACTTCAAGTATATCCTCACGCTAAGGCGAATTTTGGATCTTTAAAGCTTCAAGGTTTTAAGGCTTCACTTTCAACTTTTACATAGATTTTTCGGCCTTGTGAGCTTCAAATTTTTTGCTTAGTTTAGGTGAGTATGCACTTAAAATTATTATTGAGGGAAGCTGTTGATTATTCGGTTGCCAATACGTTAAAACCGTGACGCTAGCGATTCTAAAATGTTTTCCCAGTTTAATTACATAGAAGCTATTAGAATTAATTAGAAACCAATAATAGAGACTAAACCGCTAAGTCAATATTTATTAACAATTAAATATATACAAGCGAGGGGAGAATAAGCAAATAATTTGGACACATGAGTTTTTGAAAGAATACGCGTACTCTACGTTTAACATAGTAACTTATAATTAATCCTAACATTCCTCGTCCTCATTTAAGAGATTTAGCCTAAAAATAGTTAAGGAATCGAAGCTAAGTGCTCAACACGCACGGTCGAGTAAAAATTACTCTTATTCTCATCATCAGAAAATTTACATTCGTGTTTTAAACACTTATGAAAACTTTAAAAGTTTTAAAATTTGGCTATTTTTAGCCTTCTTTGCAACAAAATGATTACAAAACGATAAACTTTGGAAAGCGTTAAGGTTTAACAAGGTCGAGTATCTATTTACCCCCCCCCCCCCCCCCCCCAATACTAAAGTTAAACATTGTCCTCAATGTTTCGAGTCTAAGGGTGGAACACCCCCATACTAGAGACGAAAAGTCGAATGCTTAATCTAGCATGAAAAGGGTTTAACAGTAATATTAAGCCGTTTATAAAGTGTGTGAAAAGATAATTGTTAGAACACAAAAGGATATATATCGTCGGATATCATAAAATCTTCAAAGCAAACGATCAAAGCTCGAGTAAAACGAACACGAGATGCTTCATTTGTGATGATAATGACAATAGATAAACACAAGTCACAAACAACCACGAAACAAAGGTTGGAAGGGTAGAAATCCCCTGATAGGCTAATTAGAAAGCGAAAATATTTACAAGGATAAGCATGAGAATTCCCCCACGAGGCATGATGAGATGGCATTTATACATGATCTCATCGTTCTTTTCGGGCTTTAAACGCATAAAATGTCATAAAAGTACCATTATATATGCTTGTGTTTGTTTACTTGTGTATTTTAGGTATGGATATCGTGAAAAAAGACAAAAGATCACAAGAAATAAGGAAAAACGAACACGAGAAACGAAGCCGCACAATGAAGCGGGCCCTAGTTATGGATTTCTCAAAGAATTACCCTTGAAGACTTGAAGATGTACAAGAATGATCCTTATTTATGAAGAAATGACACTTAATACCCTTGTATACTCATAATTACAAGTTTGGTCCCTTATGTTTGTCAAAATGACAAAAAGGTCCTTCACTTTGAAGATTTGGCAAGTTTAGTCCCTCAACAATTATAAGTTGTCAACTATGGTCCTCCTCAAAGTGAAACTTACAAAAAGACCCTTGAAGATCAAGAATATTACACATTTAGTCCTTTAAAATGGATAAAAGATCAAAGGACTGATGTTGTAAATATGCCAAAGTTATTTAAGCCCTAAATTTTTTTCTAATCTATTTGTGGCCAAACTATGAAAAGTGAAACTTCAATAACAAAGGATTCAGATTTAGTTGGCTGAATAAACTTGATATACACCTTTCCCAAAACACAAGGGCCAAACCTGCCAATACCAAAGTTTAACTCCTAATAAAGCTGGTAACAATTACTGTAGAGATTTACTACACATGAACACCCTTTTTACCCAGGATCAAATTGATGAAATCAAAGGGGAAAGTGAAATGGCTACACCCACGTGTGATTGCACCTTACCTCAATCACATCCCACACCAAAAACCTCAATTCCCACTACCAGAGATACCCCACAAGAACCAACCACATGACGACACTTGGCAAGGATCACTGACATGGACAATCAAAGGCACCACATTCATTCCTTGGTCACCAAGAAGTAAATTGACGCCCAAGATTTCTTCTCACAGCCTGTCAACAACCAATTGCATTCTGGAAGCTTCATAAGGTCATTTTAGGGATTTTCATAGCATTAGGGTTTGTGTAATATGCCCAATTCGTGGCCTATATAAGGAGACCCAACTTGTGGTGATCCTTTTGTTCCAGATTTTCTCTTAGCTCTTTGTAATTCCTTTTTAAGTTTAATGAAATTTGGTTTAATTTTCTGAAAATTTTGTCTCCTTTTTGTTATTTAAAAGTTTGGTATTAGGCTAAGAGGATCTGAGTTCCAATATTTGAATGTTTTGATCTTGTGTTGTTAAGTTTGCAAAGGTTTCATAAAAGTTTTTGAGAAAAATATAAAAAAATCCGTTTTATATTATTATTGGTTAACTTTGTTCATCTTAGCAGGGAGGAAGCTAGTGGTTTTTCTGCTACCACTTAAGCTCACACATCCCAAAGCATGGATGTATGTTTCGGAGGTGCACATCTCTAAACCTTTTCTCTCTTTATGCATATTTTTCATGATTTATGTTGAATCTGAGATTTGGTCTGTGATTGTGTGATTTAGTTGTTGAATCTGTTTGTTTTATGGTTACTTGTTGTTACTGAGTTGATTTGATCTTGGTTTGTGGTTTGAATCAAACATTTACTTTGAAAAATTATGAAATCAGTTATTTAAGGGGTGTTTGGGTTTACTGCATAATCTAGGTTTGAGTTGATTTGAGTAAGTGTTGGTTTGTGTAAGGTGTTTGTTCTTGTTCTTATAGGCTATTGGTTGTTTATCTGCAAGTTTTGAGGTTTGTATCACATTAATCCAAGAATAGGCCATAAAATCTGAATTTCTTGTTGTTTTGGACTAAGGTTTTGGGGACACCTAGATCTTAGGGTAGACTAGGGCTAACAAGTGCTAAATCTAAGTTTATGCAACCAAAATAGGAGATTTAGGGTTTTGAAATTGGATTTGTGGTCATCTAGTTCTGAAAAAAGGGTTTGGGTATCATTTGTTCATCAGTAACCTGCTTATGCTTGAAACCAGATCTAATCATTGAACCAAGGATTGAATTGAGTTGTCTTGTATTTGATTAAGTTTTATTGAGATTGTGTAAGCTTTTGGTGCTATTTGGTTGGCTTATTCTAGCTTAAACTGCTTATTTCATTGTTCACTGTTCATATTGCATATATGTGTCATATCTGGGAACTGATTGATTAAACTATAATCATTTGGCTAAGTGATTTTGTGATTTCTTGCTTGTTATTGACTCCTTATAACCCACCGGTTATAAGGGTGCCCTTGAGGTTCACTGAATCCAAGTAAATCTCTAAATAATCAAAGGTCAAATAGTCAAAGCAGTGGGAACTCCTTTCCCTTGATGCTAGCCAGTGCTAGTGTTATTTTTGGTTCAGCTTATCAATAAGCTATTCCAGCTTATTTAAACGTGCAACAACTTCAATTTGGTAATAGGTCTTCATCATTTGACCCATTTGTTCATTCTGGAGCTTTTGGGTGGTTGACTTTAGGGTTTGACTAGAAAACCAACTTGTTTGATTTTTACATAAGTGCTTATTGACTTATTCAACTTATTTGGCTTTGCTTATTTGATTTTTCTTGATTGATTTGGCTTATTTAAGTCATTTAGAGTCTTTTGCAAGTTGAATCAAGTTCTGAGATGGTCTAAAACTTTAAGTCGACTATTTTGTCGTTTAGTGGATTTGTACTTGGCTTAATTCTGGCTTATTGGTTGTGCTTTTTCAAAATTTCTTTTCACAAATCTCTTAAGCATCCTAAAACAAGGTTGTGTGTCAAATTAGAGCTTATGGCATTGGCTTATAGCTTAATGGGACAAAAACCCCATTAAGAATAAGCTGTTGTACATTTAAGTTGTGATAAGCTCACATTCAGCTTTTGGGCCTTCAGAGTTTTGTGTTTAGAATTGAATTTTAAGCTATACTGGTGATTTTTAGCTTATTTGGTTGAGTTTGATCTTATTGGGCCAAAAAGCCCATTAAGGTGCACTGTTTTTGTTTTAAGCCCATTTGGGGGCCCATTAGGGGTATTTTGGTAAGTTCACTTTCATTTTCTGTTTACCTTAGGTTAAAATAAACTAGTTTTCAAGTTTTTAGAAATTTTAATAATTTTTAGATTTTTAATATTATTTTAATATTATTTTATTATTAAATTTCATTTTTAATATTTTGCAACTTTTACATTTTTCCTAGGTCAAATACATTAAGTTAGGATTTTTAAAACTCTAAGATTAATTTTCTCACCATTTTATTAATTTTTAGAATTATTTTAATAGTTTAATAGTTTTTAATCATTTAAAAATAGTTTTCATTAGTTTAAAATTTCATAAAAATAGTTTTTAGTTTTATTAAGTCATTTTAGAGGTTTACAAAGTGAAAAATATTTATTTGGGCTTTTTATTAATTATTTGAATTTTTAAGGTTTTAATTAGCATTTAAAAATTAATATTTAATTAATTAAAAGGTTTGAAAAAGTTTTGATCACTGGTAAACTCTTAGTTTATTCTTAGCTATTTTTGTTTATTTTTTAGGAATTTTTAGGATTAATTTTAATTTTGTCACTTTTTACGGTTCTTCGTTTTATCGTCGTAGTGTAATTTTAACGTATCCGTCATTCTAATTTCTCATCTTTTCTTTCTCTCATATTAATCCAAAATTATTACGAGTTATTAACACACATATACCTCCTTGGGAAACAAAATTTCACCTTTGGGTCATTAGTACACGGTTTTCCTAAACCGTCGTATTTAATACTTACCACTTTTACGCCTTTTTCCTAAAAGGTCGTATTTTACCACAATCATTGGCGCCGCTGCCGGGGAGGTGTGTCGTGATTAATTTGTCCATTTTGTTTTTAATATCTAACCGTAAATAGTATTTGTATTAGTAGAACTCTACTAATACGTATTATCGGTTTTTTTTTCGTTTTTCTTGTGAAATATTATTACTATATTGTATAAGTATCACAACAAATTCAAAATATCTTCAAAAGTGTGAAAGAACAACCTTAATTGGGATTTGATCTCCTAGTTATTGTATTCGAATCTCAAACAAAAGAAAAAGGCAAAAATAGATAAATACTTTCGTGAAGCTCGATTTTGAAAAATACGAACTATAAGGTGAATAGATAGGCAACGTGCTAAAAGGCCGTTAAAGGGAAGCTAGGTACTTAAGTGCTTCGCGCCACCTCAGTCCCCCCGTTCACCTTGTGAGTATTTGAGATTGAAGGCTAATCGAGGGTTTTGCCGCCCAAAGTATTATTACGTATCATATATATTTGCTTGGTTCTTTGTGATTAAACCCTCTTGAACAATTTGATTTCACCAAAGTTTAAGTCAATCGAAGGCATTCACTCCACGTGATCGTTTCATTCTTTTGACGCTTCTTTAATCTAGGAGATTGATTCGAGGAGAGATTTGGTAGATTGTTGTCTACGAATACACACAAAATCCAAAAAAATTAAAAACAATAAAAAACACAAAAAATTGAAAAAGTTAAATACACCCAAAAGAATCTTCTTTGCTCACCTCCACATTCTACGTCACGTTTATGCAAACTCGTTATCAAGCAAAAGGAGCTTGCAAACGTCGTCAAAACCAAGGAAATTTGATTGAAGAAGAATTCCAATTGTCGAACCCGTTGTAGAACCAATAGTCGCGCCATGGCTAATCGTACTATGATGGAGTTGCTTCAAGCACCCACCGAGGGTTTGGAGAAGCTATTGAGATTCCGCCATCCTTGCGGAGAATTCGAGATTAAGAAGGGTTTAATGTCGATGCTACAAGCAAACAAGTTTCGAGGTCATGAGAAAGACAACCCCATTATCAAATACGGAATTTCAATCGTCTCACCGCAACAAGCAAGTTAAGGATGTTCCACATGACCCCATTAAGATGATGTTGTTTCCATACTCGTTGGATGGACCCGCAAAAATTTGGCTCGAGAAAGAACCGCCAAATTCGATTTTGACATAGGGTGATCTCGTTTCTAAGTTTGTGAACCAATTTTTTCCACCATCTAAGACAACACATTTGAAAAATGAGATTTCAAGGTTTACACAACGTAACAATGAAAGTTTTTCAATGGCATGGATCCATTTAAAGAATGTTACATGAATGTCCTCACCATGATTTTTTCAGAATTGCATTCAAATTGATACTTTTTTACAATGGGCTTAACGATCATGAACGAGATTATTTGAATGCCGCCGCGGGTGGTAATTTTTTGTGCAAAATGACCGATGAGGCTTTAAAGATTATCGAGAATAGTTCTAAGGTTTATAACCCTCGTAACACACCGAGTGTTGCCAATATGGGTTCATCGTCATCGTCATCGTCTCGTAACATGAATGCCTTACATGATGAAGCTAATGAGGAAAATCGGTTTTTTGATATATTTTCGACGCTTATGACACATTGGAAAGCACAAGATGCTTTGAATTCCGCATCGGTTAAAGCGGTTGAAAAGAGTTGTTTATCTTGTGGTGGAGCTCATGATCTTTCCGAGTGCATTACCGCCAATGGTAACACTTCGAGTGCTTACGTAGCAACGGGAACTTACAACCAAAACGACCAAGGTTTCCGCCCGAATCAAGCTCCAGAAAATAAAAAATGTTAACAACTATCGAAACAACAATCAAAGTGATGGTTATCAAGGCAATCAACGTAACTACAACAAAGGTAATTACCAAAGTGGGAATGGGCAAGTTCAAAATCAAAACCAAAACCGTGATTTTCAAAACACTACACAAGGTTTTCAAAATGCTCATACTAAAAATCTTAATGGAGAATTTTTGGATTATGCAAAAGCAAACGATGCTAAGTTTGATAACATGCAACGTGAGATGATTATCTTAATATCCGAGTTGAAAAAAGAGCTTAAAAACGAACTTGCTAATGAATTAAAAACTCATGCTAATAAAATGGAAGGAAATGTTCAACGTCTTCAACAAAATCAACAAAAGATGGAACAAGGTCAACATGAGATTAAGCAATAGTTGTTAAAACCGGATTTAAGGCAATCAAAATTTGAAGATAGAATGGCTAAAATGTTTGAAGCAATCATGTGTAAACCCTCTTCCTCGGGTGGTCTTCCTAGTGATACCATTTCAAACCTGAAGGGAGAAATGAAGGTTATTACTACTCGTAGTGGTAAAACTTTCAAGGAACCAATCTCTCATCCTAGTACTTCTACGGAGAAGGAAATCGAGAAAGAGCCCAAGGTGATGGTCGAAAAGGATCATATCACAAGCCCACGAAGTACCGATCATACCACACCTACGGTTGAACCAATACCCATTATGGAACCCGAGATTCCAAGGCCGTTGCCTATGCCCCAACCCACACCACCCTTACCTTACCCATCGAGACGAAACAAAGAGAAAATGCAAGAACATAAAAAACAACAAATCGAGCTTGAGACGAAACAAAGAGAAAATGCAAGAACATAAAAAACAACAAATCGAGCTTTTTATAAAAATGTTTCAACAAGTTCATTTTGATGTAAGTTTATCCGACGTGTTATTATACATGCCTCGTTTCGCTTCCACTTTTAAAGGTATGATGAACGATAAGGAGAAGCTTTCAAAGCTATCTAATTGTTCTTCGGTTTATCTTAATCGAATACCAGAAAAAGTTGGTGACCCCGGAAAGTTTCTCATTCCTTGTGATATACAAGATATGAAAGAATGCCTCGCCTTGGCCGATCTTGGTGCGAGCATTAATTTGATGCCAATTTTCCATTTGGAAATCGCTTTCGCTTCCGACTCTTACTCCTTTGAACATGTCTATCGAGATGGCCGATCATTCTACGATTTTAGCATGTGGAGTAGCCGAGGATGTTTTCGTGAAAGTGGGGAAGTTCTACTATCCCGTTGATTTTTATAGTAGTTGACATCCCCGCGGATCTTCAAGTTCCTCTAATTTTAGGTCGTCCATTTTTAGACACCTCGAGATCGCTTATCGACGTTCATGCAAGAACTATTACTTTGAGATTCAACGAAGAGGAACTTGTTATAAACGCTACTCAAAACTCGACACCTTCTCATGTTTATGCAATCGCTACCATCAACCATATTGACTTCGTCGATGTGGTTTGCGATGAGTTTTCACAAGAAGTGTTAGGTTTTTCCGATAGCTCGTCAAGTGGCAATCCCACTATTTTGGATCCGATTCTTGCTAATTATACACCAAATCTCTCTCCATTCCAAGGAGGCGATTTTACTTCAAATGAAATCAACAATGAAGATGAGGTGATTATTGGTAATGATACTCTCATTCCACCATTTCTTCCGCCGATGGAAGTTATGAGTCTTGAACAAAAATCTTCGATTAAGGAACCGCCAATCCTTGAATTGAAAGATCTTCTATCTCACCTTGAATATGCATTCTTGGAAGGTGATGACAAGTTTCCGGTCATTATTGCAAAAGATCTTGCTAATGATGAAAAAACCACACTTTTGAAACTTCTTAAAGCTCATAAAGGGACAATTACGTGGAAAATTTCTGAAATTAAGGGTATTGACCCAAAATTTTGTACTCACAAGATTTTAATGGAGGAGGACTACAAACCCGCAATTCAAAGTCAAAGAAGGGTAAACCCCAAAATTCACGATGTCATGAAAAAGGAAGTCTTAAAACTTCTTAACGCGGGAATGATTTATCCTATCTCCGATAGCCCATGGGTGAGCCCAATCCATTGTGTCCCTAAGAAGGGAGGAATGACCGTTGTGCCCAATGAAAACAAGAGTTAATTCCCACTCGTGTTGTGACCGGTTGGAGGGTGTGTATTGACTACCGAAAGTTAAATGACGCCACTCGTAAAGACCACTTTCCCTTGCCCTTCATGGATGATCAATGTTGAAGCGACTTTCGGGAAATGAAATCTATTGCTTTTTAGATGGTTTTTCCGGTTACTTTCAAATCCCTATCGACCCTCGTGATCAAGATAAAACTACGTTTACGTGTCCTTATGGAACGTTTGCTTATTGTAGAATGCCTTTCGGACTTTGCAATGCACCGGGTACGTTTCAACGGTGTATGATGGCTATTTTTCATGATATGATCGAGAAGTCGATGGAAGTATTCATGGATGACTTTTCGGTGTTTGGTGATTCGTTCACGTCGTGTTTATCTCATCTCGATAAAATGTTAAAACGTTGTGAAGAAACCAACCTTGTGCTTAATTGGTAAAAATGTCATTTTATGTATAAACAAGGAATCGTCTTAGGGCACAAGGTCTCGAAAGCGGGGATTGAGGTCGATAAAGCTAAGATAGACGTCATCGCCAAGTTACCTCATCCCAAAACCGTCAAGGGAGTTAGGAGTTTCCTAGGCCACGCGGGCTTTTATCGTCGTTTCATCAAAGACTTTTCGAAAATCTCTCGACCAATGATACACCTTCTCGAGAAGGATGCTCCTTTTAAATTCAATGAGGATTGTGTTAGAGCTTTCGAAACTCTTAAAAGGAAACTTACCGAAGCTCCCATTCTTGTTGCTCCTAATTGGGAATTACCCTTTGAAATCATGTGTGATGCAAGTGATTATGCAATTGGGGCCGTCTTAGGGCAACACTATGAAAAGCACTTTCGTCCTATCCATTATGCTCGCAAGATGATGACCGAGGCTCAACTTAAGTACACCACAACGGAAAAGGAATTCCTTGTCATGGTCTATGCTTTTAAGAAATTCTGACCTTATCTCGTCTTGACTAAAAGCATCGTGTATACGGACCATTCGGCTATCAAGTACCTCTTAGCTAAGCAAGATGCTAAGCCGAGATTGATTCGTTGGATGCTTCTCCTCCAAGAATTTGATGTCACCGTGCTTGATAAAAAAGGAGCCGAGAATCTAGCAGCCGATCATCTCTCTCGTCTAGAAGATCCTCACAAAGATGTTTTCGAGAACAAAGAAATTACCGAAACATTTCCTCTCGAGACTCTCGGTGTAGTGAATTCTAAGGACAATACCCCATGGTTTGCCAACATTGCAAATTACCATGCGCGGAACTTCATAATCAAGGGTATGACGATACAACAAAAGAGAAAATTCTTTCGTGAAGTCAAGTTCTATTTTTGGGATGACCCTCATCTCTTTCGGGTTTATGCGAATCAACTCATTCGACGTTGTGTATTTGGTAATGAAGCTTCTAACATCCTCAGAGCTAGTCACGAGGGACCCACGGGTGGTCACCACGGTGCTAATCTCACGGCTAAGAAAGTGTTTGATGCCGGCTTCTTTTGGCCTACGATCTATCGTGATGCACACGTACTTGTGAAGTCGTGTGATTCAAGTGTGTGAGATTTTCGACATTTGGGGCATTGACTTTATGGGCCGTTCCCATCGTCTCATGGAAACAAGTATATCCTCGTCGCAGTCGACTACCTTTCTAAGTGGGTGGAAGATAAGGCTTTACCTACGAATGGTGCTTGTGTGGTAGTGAAGTTTTTGAAGAAACTATTCTCTCGGTTTGGAACCCCTCGTGCTATTATACGCGATCGTGGAACCCATTTTTGTAATGACCAATTCAAGAAGGTTTTAAAGAAATATGGGGTTACACATCGTCTTTCTACGGCTTATCACCCGCAAACGAGTGGGCAAGTCGAGCTTTCAAACTGAGCTTTGAAGAGGATTTTGGAAAGGTCGATTGGAGAAAACCGTGCTTCATGGTCCGACAAACTCGATGACGCTTTATGGACCTTTCGGATCGCTTATAAGACACCTATTGGTTGTACTCATAAGTTGTTTTATGGAAAGAATTGTCATTTGCCTATTGAATTGGAGCATAAGGCATATTGGGCCCTAAAGCATGCCAATTATGACTTAAAGACCGCGGGAGATCGCCAGAAAATACAACTTAATGAATTGGATGAATTAAGAGATAATGCTTATGAAAATTCATTGATTTTTAAGGAAAAGACTAAAAAGTTTCATGATTCAAAGATTAAAAACCGGGTTTTTAACGTTGGTGATCAAGTGTTACTTTTTAACTCTCGTTTAAAGATATTTTCCGGGAAATTGAAATCTCGTTGGTCGGGTCCGTTCACCATAACACAAGTGTTTCCTTATGGGACCATCGAGCTAGCTCAAAATGATGGTCCTAACTTCAAGGTGAATGGACATAGGCTTAAGCACTACTTCGGTGGGGAAGTCCCTTCGTTGGACGACCTCGACCAAGTCACCTTCCCCAATGATAATTATCATTGAGGGGTTGAGTCGAGCTCATGACTCGGTAATCAAAAATGAGGTGCCTCGTGGGGGAGATCCCATGCTTATCGATTGTATATATTATCGCTTTCTAATGTAGTTAATGAGAGGGGATTTGTGCCCTTCCAACTCGTTGTCTCATGGTTGTTTGTGAATGTGTTATCTAGATCATCATCATCGCCACGATTGAAGACTCTCGTGTTCGTTTACGTGAGCCTCGATCGGTTAATTAAAGAGTTTTTATTGAATCCATGACATATCCTTTATTGGTCTAACAATTATCTTTTAGCATAATTCATAAACGGCTTTAGATATATTGTTGATCACCCTTTCCATGCTAGATAATATGACTATTTTTTTATGAGTAGAGTTTAAGTTGTGTGTTGTTCATACTCGATTCAATTTGAATTGATCACGGTTTAAGATGGACTTATTGTTTTTGGTCACTAAAAGGGCGAGCTTTTGGTTATCTATATCTACTAAAGTGAGTTAAAACAAATAACAAATATAAAGAGATTAAACAAATTTAAGACTTACTAAAAATAATAAAGTTAAAAAAATAAAATAAGACAAGACAATATTAAACTTGACAAAAATGGTGGAAGAAATAAACCTTGAAAAACAACTTAGTAAAAGAAACCAAGACTGTGATCAGATCGCAACACGCGATCGCAACAAGCGATCGCAGTCCTTGATCGTAACTCGGATCTCAACCTACGATCATAACAAGCGATCGCAGTCCTCAATCGCAACAAACAATCTCAACCTATGATCGCAACTACCAATGATCGCAACTTGGATCGCACCCTTGATCACAGTCTTTGATCGCACCCTTCGATCGCACCCTGGATCGCAACACGTGATCGCAGTATGGATCGTAGTATGGATCGCAGTATGTGATCTCAGTTGTGATCACAGTCTGTAATCGTAGTTGTGATCGCAGTATTTGATCGCAAGTAGAAACCCTAAGGTTTATGCGATCACAGTACTCGATCGGAACTTTAAAACCCTTAAGAATATTATGATGGGATACAAAAGGCAAATAAGCAATAACCAAATAAGCACTTTTCTAATAAGCACTTACTAAAAGCTTAACCAAATCAATAATAAAAAGAACTAAATAAGCCACGAATGAAAAACTTTCAAAACACTAAATAAGCAAGATTTTTAAAATAAACTTTAAAAAGATTAAACTTTGGGAATCACTTAAAAGAAAAATAGGCTAAACACGAAATAAGCGAAAAACACAACAAGTTGAAATTATCAACCGAATGAAATTGATAAGAACGACAAGATGAGCACTTTTAATCAAATAAGCATCAAGATGAAACAAGTTACTTACTCGAGCCGAATCAAAATCAAAAACAAGAAAGGTAGAATAAGATAGATTATGAAAAGCTTGAAATTAAACTTGGAGATTAAAGATTCAAATACAAACTTAAAGTGAAAAGCTTAAAACTTGAAAGAAAATGAAAGAAACCTAGAGAGAGAAAGTAGAATCACCTACTCCTACTTCTCTCTAAAAAGAAAAATGTACTAAAAAATGACTAACTCTCTAAAATGAAGTTGTAGGGGAGTATTTATAGGAGAGGAGAGGTGTGGTATGTTGCTTGCTCTCTCATTTTCATTGTCTTCTCGTCTTTTAATGACTCGTCTTTCTCGAATTTTCTCGAGATTAGTCGAATGATAAAATGAACTCGTATTCTAATTTTCTTCTTTTAGTAGACTTGGTTCTTCGACTTCGTCAAACTTCTGTCTTTAGACTTTTTCTTCGGTAAATCTTCAGAATAGGCCTTTGACTTCCGTTCTTCTTGCACTTTTGATCTTTTGACTTTGTTTTTTGTCTTTTCTTCGATAAAAGCCCGTAAAAGCCCGTGTTTTCTTCCTTTTTCTTATTTTTGTCCTAAAACACAATAAAAATACAAACCACACATAATTCTGACTTTTATGACATAAAATACACGTTTTGGTCTTGTTTTATTATAATTAAGTGGTAAAAGGATAAGTGTTTTCACACTAATTACTAGATCCTAAGCATTCGACTCTTCGTCTCTAGTATGGGGGTGCTCCACCTTTAGACTCGAAACATTGAGGACAATGTTTAATTTTAGTATGTGGGGTGAATAGATACTTGCCTTGCTATGCCCTCACGTTTTCCAACTTTCAACTTTTTGTTTGTTGCTAATAAGGCTAAAACTGGCCAAATTTTGAAATTTTTCTTAGTTTTCATAAGTGTTTTTAAGACACGAATGTATATTTTCCGATGGATAGAATAACAGTTAATTTTTGACTTGGTGGGCATTTGGAGCCCTTTACATTCCTTAACCCACTCGAATCAAGTTTTGCTAGACTTTTATATAGGGAACTTTAAAACGCGAAAGTCTTAGCTCATACGGGTTAAGAACAAGAACTTTTCGCAAGTTCCTATAATTGATCCTAGAAAGTCACTTATCAAGGGAACTTTAAAATGCATTCTCTGAACTTGAAAAAGTCTAAGAAATTGCAAGATCCTATAGGTGGCTTGAAAACCCAAAACTTTGATTTGATATAGTCTTAATGAAAGCTAATCCAAATTTGGTTTAATTTTGACTTGCATGGCTAAGTATTCACGAGTATCTTTAATTAGAGGTCTTTAAATAGTGAAGAACGAGACGTGATAGAGTTAGACAAGTGATCATGCTAAACATAGAACATGAAAATGTTCTTTCAAAAACTCATATGTTTTTAATTGTGTCTTTTTCTCCCATAAGATCAATGCATTAGGAATAAAATAATTGCAATAAGTAAGGTCGTACGATTTGAAAGGTTACTTAGCTTCTAGCACAAGATCGTTTAAAAGTTGCTCGGGGTTGAATAGAGTTCATAGCCAAGGCATAACTTATTGAAGCGGGACACGAAGATTGGTAAAGATCCAAAAAAGCCCTAACAAGGCATGAGGAGCTCTATTTTATTGCTAAAGATCCAAGATGATGTGAAGAATCATTATTCCAAAATCAATATGAAGGATCGAGAGACACGACGAAAAAGCAATTACTCCCCTAAAGATCATGGAGAAAGTCTTTTTTTTGGTAAAAGGGTAACAATGACCCCGGTAAATAGAACCAAAAAAAACGTTGAAGTACAAGGAATGTGGTTGAAGTGCCACATTAACCGCAAGCTACAGGCAGCTTGTTAAACAAAATGTTTATGACAGGCCATAAACATTAACTAGTCTAGAATACTGGAAATATATAAACTAGACAAAAACCAAGATGATAACATAAAGTTACGAGAAACATAATAAAATATCAACATGGGATCAGCCAGTAGGAGTGCTTGCCCCAAAATTAGTGTTGAGAAGATTCACCGATTCATCAAAGACGACCTCGACTCCCTCCTCATTATCTTCCTCACTTAGTTGAACCCCTTCATCAATACCAGGCATGGACAAAGATGAAAATTTATTAGATGTAGAAACACTGCTCCTTTGAGCTTTACCCTTGTTCGGACCATTAGGATTGCTAGTCTGCTGCGACTGACCAGATTTAGTATTCAACTTTCTACTATTATCACCACTCGTACTTGTAGTATCCAAGCGAGTTTTTGGACGAAAAACAACCGTCTTTCCTGTTTGGGAACCCTTACTCAATGGAACACCTCTCGGAACTTGATTCCCTAAATTACCTTTGTACTTCTTCCTCTTACTTTGCACTTGTTGGAATCCATCATTATCAACATGAGTTGTCACATTTTCAACCGTTGTAGGTTTAACATTTTTCGGACAAGAATCAAAGGAATGACCAAAAATATTACAAGTATGACATCTAGGCGGTTTCCATTCGTATTCAACACGAATTAATTCCTTAGTACAACCAAAGCCTTCAAGATCAGGGACACCAATAGTAACATTATCGATAAACTCCGAATCAGCGTTCATCTCAATAAGACAACGAGCAAAACTACACCGACCCCAAGACTCTTTGCACATATTATCAGTATAATTATCCATCATAATAAGCTTACCAAGAAACGACCCTTACAAGGTATGAGGATAAATGTATCCAACTGCTAAAAGGAGGCGGATCGTTGTATATCAAAATCCAAAATAAAGATTGAAGAGAAATGATGAAGTCGTGGTCCAAGTATGAAGAATCTCTCAAACACGTCAAGTGAAGAAATTCCAAAATATGAAGGGAAGACCATAATTTCAAGAACGTCTTCCGAAGATTTGAAGAATGAAGTACATGCCAAATATCGGTCTAAGAAAGGTCTCAAATCGTGAAACGAGTTATGCCAAGATATGAACTTAAGGAGATACACGAGAAGCTATTTTAAAAGATTTTGTCCTTTAGTTAACTATCGATTAAATCGTGTTACTTTATTTTTGGACTAATAAATACTCAAATAAGTCAATATGAATCACTTGTGATCCATGACAAATAGTTAAAAAAATTCTAGAAACCTTTTCTTTTCTTAATAACTAGGATTGCGGGGAGAAAAAGTATTACACAATTTGGACGTATGAGTAGTGTTAGCATTATGATTTGTACCAACAATGATCTCGTTTTTGCACTTAGCATAGAATGTATGACAATCAAGGATGACGAACTTTACTCTATGACACATTTACTTGTTTCTATTCATTGACCCTAAAAGTCACATTCGTGATGAAAATCATACATTATGTCTTTACACATCTTCGTAGTATTGTAGCAAGTTTTAATCTTCAATAAAGGCTAATAAAATTGAATTTTGGAGATGCTTAGATACTTTATTCTAGCATTGCGTGAGGGCACGACAATTTTAGTATGGGCGAGTGATGAGATGGCATTTATACATGATCTCATCGTTCTTTTCGGGCTTTAAATGCATAAAATGTCATAAAAATACCATATATATGCTTGTGTTTGTTTACTTGTGTATTTTAGGTATTGATATCGTGAAAAAGACAAAAGATCACAAGAAACAAGGAAAAACGAACACGAGAAACGAAGTCGCACAATGAACCAGGCCCTAGTTATGGTTTCTCAAAGAATTACCCTTGAAGA
This sequence comes from Glebionis coronaria, assembly GCA_025667525.1. Classification (NCBI taxonomy): domain Eukaryota; kingdom Viridiplantae; phylum Streptophyta; class Magnoliopsida; order Asterales; family Asteraceae; genus Glebionis; species Glebionis coronaria. Next base: position 184,131 of record JANFOE010000875.1, on the reverse strand, counting down.
CTTGAAGATGTACAAGAATGATCCCTAATTTAGGAAGAAATGACACTTAATACACTTGTACATTCATAATTACAAGTTTAGTCCCTTAAGTTTGTCAAAATGACAAAAAGGTCCTTCAACTTTGAAGATTTGGCAAGTTTAGTCCCTCAACAATTCTAAATTGTCAACTGTGGTCCTCCTCAAAGTCAAACTTACAAAGAAGACCCTTTAAGATCAAGAATATTACACATTTAGTCCTTTTAAAGTGGATAAAAGATCAAAAGGACTGATGTTATAAATATGCCAAAGTTATTTAAGCCCTAAATCCTTTTTTTCTAAACTATTTGTGGCCAAAATATGAAAAGTGAAACTTCAATAACAAAGGATTCGGATTTAGTAGGCTGAATAAATTTGATATACCACCTTTCCCAAAACACAAGGGCCAAACCTTCCAATACCAAAGTTTAAGCTCCTAATAAAGCGGGTAACAATTACTGTAGAGATTTTACCACACATGAACACCCTTTTTACCCTGGATCAAATTTGATGAAAACAAAGGGGAAAGTGAAATTGACTACACCCATGTGTGATTCACCTCACCTCAATCACATCCCACACCAAAAACCTCAATTCCCACTACCAGAGATACCCCACAAGAACCAACCACATGACGACACTTGGCAAGGATCACTGACATGGACAAATCAAAGGCACACATTCATTCCTTGGTCACCAAGAAGTAAATTGACACCCAAGATTTCTTCTCACAGCCTGTCAACAACCAAATGCATTCTGGAAGCTTCATAAGGTCATTTTAGGGATTTTCATAGCATTAGGGTTTGTGTAATACGCCCAATTCGTGGCCTATATAAGGAGACCCAACTTGTGGTGATCCCTTTGTTCTAGATTTTCTCTTAGCTCTTTGTAATTCCTTTTTAAGTTTAATGAAATTTAGTTTAGTTTTCTGAAAATTCTATCTCCTTTTTGTTATTTAAAAGTTTGGTATTAGGCTAAGAGGATCTGAGTTCCAATATTCGAATGTTTTGATCTTGTGTTGTTAAGTTTGAAAAGGTTTCATAAAAGTTTTTGAGAAAAATAAAAAATCCGTTTTATATAATTACTGGTTAACTTTGTTCATCTTAGCAGGGAGGAAGCTAGTGGTTGTTCTGTTACCACTTAAGCTCACACATCCCAAAGCATGGATGTATGTTTTGGAGGTGCACATCTCAACCTTTCCTCTTTTATGCATATTTTTCATGATTTATGTTGAATCTGAGATTTGGTCTGTGATTGTGTGATTTAGTTGTTGAATCTGTTTGTTTTATGGTTACTTGTTGTTACTGAGTTGATTTAATCTTGGTTTGTAACAAACATTTACTTTGAAAAATTCTGAAATCAGTTATTAAAGGGATGTTTGGGTTTACTGCATAATCTAGGTTTGAGTTTATTTGAGTAAGTGTTGGTTTGTGTAAGGTGTTTGTTCTTGTTCTTATAGTGCTATTGGTTGTTTATCTGCAAGTTTTGAGGTTTGTATCACATTAATCCAACAATAGGCCATAAAATCTGAATTTCTTGTTGTTTTGGTCTAAGTTTTTAGAACACCTAGATCTAAGGGTAGACTAAGGCTAACAAGTGCTAAATCTAAGTTTATGCAAGCTGAATAGGAGATTTAAGGGTTTTGAAATTGGATTTATGGTTATCTAGTTCAGCAAAAAAGGGTTTGGGTATCATTTGTTCATCAGTAACCTGCTTATGCTTGAAACCAGATCTAATCATTGAACCAAGGATTGAATTGAGTTGTCTTGTGTTTGATTAAGTTTCATTGAGATTGTGTAAGCTTTTGGTGCAATCTGGTTGGCTTATTCTAGCCTAAACTGCTTATTTCATTTTTCACTATTCATATTGCATATCTCGGAACTGATTGATTAAACTGTATCATTTGGCTGAGTGGTTTTGTGATTTCTTGCTTGTTATTGACTCCTTATAACCCACTGGTTGTAAGGGTGCCCTTGCTGTTCACTGAATCCAAGTAAATCTCTAAATAATCAAAGGTCAAATAGTCAAAGCAGTGGGAACTCCTTTCCCCTACTGCTAGCCACTGCTAGTGTTATTTTTGGTTCAGCTTATCAATAAGCTATTCCAGCTTATTTAAACGTGTAAAAACTTCAATTTGGTAATAGGTCTTCATCATTTGACCCATTTGTTTATTCTGGAGCTTTTGGGTGGTTAACTTTAGGGTTTGACTTTTACATAAGTGTTTATTGACTTATTCAGCTTATTTGGCTTTGCTTATTTGATTTTTTTTTATTGATTTGGCTTATTTAAGACATTTAGAGTCTTTTGCAAGTGGAATCAAGTTCTGAGGTGGTCTAAAACTCCAAGTCGACTATTTTGTCGTTTAGTGGATTTGTACTTGCTTATTTCTGGCTTATTGGTTGTGCTTTTTCAAAATTTCTTTTCACAGATCTCTTAAGCATCCCAAAAGAAGGTTGTGTTCAAGTTAGAGCTTATGGCATTGGCTTATAGCTTAATGGGCCAAAAAGCCCATTAAGAATAAGCTGTTGTACATTTAAGTTGTGATAAGCTCACATTCACCTTTTGGGCCTTCAGAGTTTTGTATTTAGAATTGAATTTTAAGCTAGACTAGTGATTTTCAGCTTATTTGGTTGAGTTTGATTTTATTGGGCCAAAAAGCCCATTAAGGTGTACTTTTTTTGTTTTAAGCCCATTTGGGGTCCCATTAGGGCTATTTTGGTATTTTCACTTTCATTTTCTATTTATTTAGGTTAAAATAAACTAGTTTGAAAGTTTTTAAAAATTTTAATAATTTTTGGATTGTTAATATTATTTTAATATTATTTTATTATTAAATTTTATTTTTAATATTTTTGCAACTTTTACATTTTTCAGAGGTCAAATACATTAAGTTAGGATTTTTAAAACTGGTAGATTAAATTTCTCACCATTTTATTAATTTTTAGAATTATTTTAATATTTTATTAGTTTTTAATCATTTAAAAATAGTTTTCATTAGTTTAAAATTTCATAAAAATAGTCTTTAGTTTTATTAAGTCATTTTAGAGGTTTACAAAGTGAAAAATTATTATTTGGGCTTTTTATTAATTATTTGGATTTTTAGGGCTTTAATTAGTATTTAAAAATTAATATTTAATTAATTAAAAGGTTTGAAAACGTTTTGATCATTGGTAAACTCTTAGTTTATTTTTAGCCATTTTTGTTAATTTTGTGGGAATTTTTAGAATTAATTTTTATTTTGTCACTTTTTACGGTTTTTCGTTTTATCGTCGTAGTGTAATTTTAACGTATTCGTCATTCTAATTTCTCATCTTTTCTTTCTCTTATATTAATTCAAAATCACTAGGAGTTATTCACACACATATACCTCCTTGGGAAACTAACTTTCATCGTTGGGTCATTAGTACACGGTTTTCCTAAACCGTCGTATTTAATACTTACAGCTTTTACGCCTTTTTCCTAAAAGGTCGTATTTTACCACAATCAAGGCACCATGTTTTTGATAATCGAGTCAAAAGCTGGACTCGAATCCCAATAAATGTGATCATTTAGGCATTATCTTTGTAATGGTCATGTGGGTCTTACATGAAATAAATGCCCAAAAGCAACCGGTTTTAAAGACATAGTCCTTATTCCAGGGTCAAAGATGGGATCCTCACATGCGGTGGAAAATAAAATACGCAAAACCAGAAAACACGTCTTGTAAAGAAGAAAACTCCTTACAACGTATTTAAAGTATGTATGGTCATCAAATTTGGGAGGGTGGGTTGGTTCACTTTAAAACAAGGGTAAATCATGCAAAATAGGAGTTTCAAAGTCTCCCCCGGGATCAAAGGCAAAAGCCTCATTAAAATTATCATTCTCTTCGAGAGGCGGTCCATCGGTGAACCCCTCGAGAATGGAAACGTCACAATTAGAAAGAGAAGTCTCAACCACATGGGACTTTCGGTGGGTGACTAGAAAATCCGGTTCATCGAGTTTAGGATCCTTAGAATCCTCGCTCTCGATGTCCTCGAACATCTCATCAAAGAGAGGATTTACATTACCGAAAATGAACGCGTCATCAAATTCTAAAGAAGGGTTCGAAAAGATTTTAAAATTGTTAGTTTGAACGTCCTCGTCGATTAGCGACTCGTCATCACTAGTGGAAAAATCTTCGTCATCGAAAAGCGGGTTCGAAAAAATTCGTTGATTCTCTCCCCGAAGTTTCAGGAGAGACATCATCACAATACATTGATTTACACTCACTAACATAATTTTCCTCGTTAGAATCTTTGTGGAAAAATTTGTCAAGAGCAAAATCACTTAACTCATCTTTGGAGACAACCGTAGGCTCACTTTGGATTGAAATAGGGATCTCAACACTAGGATTGGTGCTAAGATTCGTCTCCCCCATACTTAAAGAGGCATCGGGTTCCGTAGTAAGTATAGGAGTAGTGGTTCCATGATATGGGTCGAGATTAAAAGCATCGTTATCATCATCGTTGTCGTAACAATATGGAATCACAAGAGGCGTAGAGGTATAAGTATTTAATCTAGACGCTTGCTCTCGTTGCTATTCCATTTCTCTCTCCTCCCTCATTCTTCAAAGTCCTTCTCGAAGGAAATCGATAAGGGAATATTGTCTCTCGTTACTTGACTCATGGGAGTCTTGATGATCGAGAGTGTATGGTGGGGAAATATCAAAACCGGGATTATAGCATGGATCAGGCTCATAATAATTCATTGGTTGGCAAGGAAAAGTATCATGAGGCCCCCCACAATTGTCGCAACAGGTTTTGAAAAAAATCCGGTTCGTCGTGTGGATAACAATCCCCATTGTCATAATTGTTTATCGGTTCAGGATCGTGACCATTCGGATATTGAATTGGACACGAAAGATGCCAATGGGAATCGCGTCCACAATATATGATATAGGGGGATGAGGTTCATTAGAAGTAAAGGAAGAATTGGTCGCATTACACGATGGACAAAATCCAAATTGTGTATAGTCGATATCATTTCCGCACCTCTCGCATGTAGACCATCGACATGATTCAAAAATACACAATGGTCACCCACAAGGTAGGCAATGGACGTAAGAATCCATGAAGAATCAAAATAAAAGGATTAAAGAAGAGAATTATGAAAATAGAGCGAAAGAAGAAGATTATTTTTGTTGTTTTTGGTTTTTCAATTTTTTTGTATTTTGTGTACTACGTAGATAATTAAATCCACAAAATCTATCCACTAATCAACGTCTCGATTATTGAATATAAAGGAATGAAAGTAATCACATATAATGAAAACCTTCGTTCGACTTTGAAACGTTGGTGGAACACCAAAACGTTTCGAGGGTTCAATAATATAAGCAACAAAAATGGATTAATAATACTTGATGTGGCAAACCCCTAATTAACCGTCACTTTCTAAACATACACAAGCGAGCGGAGAAAACGAGGCGGCGCGAAGCACTTAAGAGCCTTTTTTCTTTAGGTCGTGAAATACGACCGCCTTATACCCACCTTATACTTTGTATTTATAGAGATTAAACTAATTTAGAGTATTTATCTATTTTGCCTCTGACTTTTGTTTGATCGATACACTAAATAATGACCAGAATTACAACCTAAAACAACCAAATATCTCCTAAAAACATCAATGGCTGCAGGAAAAATCCCCTCTTCTCATAACCTGATTTTTTTATTCCTTTAATCCGAATACCTTATAATGATGATGTTTTCTCGATTAATCAATGATTACTCTTGAGTTAACAAAGTCCTTGTTTGGTTGATTGGTTTTAGGGTTAATTAAAATGTTTTTTTTGCCGTCATTGATTTTGCTTTTGTTTGTTCATAGTCGGTTGATAATTCGCATCATTGTTCGTTTAATGCTCTATATATAGTGTGGGTCATGTGATCATTGTTTGTTTTGTTTTGTGTCAAGCTTTTTTGTTTTTAGGGAGTTGGTTTGGTAGGGCTGCGATTGACTTTAAATCAATTCGCTTTTCATTATTTTAATCAACTGTTGGTCATTATTTTTATCGTATCTAGGTTTGCTTTTAAATCAATGGTTGGTTATTAAAATCGTTTGTGGGTCCTTAGGATTACGATTGGTTTTAATTTGCTGGTCATTTTTTTTAATCGTTTTCTAGGTCTTATTTAAATCATTTGTTGGTTTTTAAATTCGTTTTGTGGGTCTGTTGATATGGTGGGATCCAAGTTTGATTCGACTATTGATTTTACAAACCCTAATTCGGTTGCTGATACTACAAATGGTGACCGAATGAATTTGAATGTAGGGTCTTTAGAGGATGTTGAAAAACTGTTCTCGATTTCCCTCAATACAGTGGAAGTGATTAGTAGGTTTATGAATGATGTCCAAAATAACAAATATGAATTCTTGAAGAGAATGACTACTGAGCAATGGACAAAGACCCTTGATATCGTATGTGCACACCAAGTGGAGTTGGAGAGCAGTGTTAGAACACTTAAACGTCAACATGTTAATGCTACCAATGCAGGTGTGCGTGATTATAGTAATCCTAGTGATCCGTCTATGAGCACTACTTTGGGACATGATTCTAGGGTTCCACCAGATTTATCTAATATCACAATGCGTATGTCCTTAGATCAGCATAAAGAGGTGAGTGTCTCATCTCCTACGTTTAGTAAACTGGTTAGTGATGAGCTATCGTTTGAACAAATGGATATAAATCCTAATGAATGTGTCACTGAGCCTAAGAGGAGTGATGTATTTGACTCAAATATGGATGATTTCACGTTTTCTAATCCAATTGATCCAGTGATAGGTGTAGGGGAAACTGGGTGGTCTTCTAAGCCTATAGGTAATGAAGTGGAAGTCACTACATATGAGTTATTTGGTGAAAATGTTACCAATGTTAGCCGTGGTGAGAAGGAATGTCCTATTGTTCAGTCGGTGGATATTGGTGGTCCATCTAACTCCTATGCAACTGCTGCTAGTTCAAGCCAACAAGCTCCACCTATTGCTCGTGTTAATATAGGTTCTGCCATATCTGAAAACAGGTTTGAGGGTGTTCAGGTTTCTATTCCACGTAAAGTGGTTGAAAAGGTTAATACTCGTTTTCATAATACGATCTATGGATACTTTATTGGTAAACGAATGGCATTTCCAGTGGTTGAGTGTTATGCTAAAACAAATTGGGCTAAATTTGGTTTAAAAAGGATCATGATGAATTCAAATGGTTTCTTCTTCTTCCAATTTGATGCACAATCTGGTTATGAAGCTGTGTTGGAGGGTGGCCCATGGATGATTCGAAATGCTCCCATTATTCTTAAAAGGTATACTATGAACACAAGTCTTTGAAAAGAAGAGTTCACTTGTATTCCCGTGTGGGTCAAACTTCATGATGTGCCTATTCAAGTGTTTGAGGAAGAGGGTATTAGTTTGATTGCTACATATTTGAGTAAGCCTATTATGCTTGATTCTTTTACTAGTACTATGTGTAAAGAATCTTGGGGTCGTAGTAGTTTTGCTCTTAAATCTGATTGTGATTTACATGAGACAATTACTATTGGTGTTCATGATTTGGCGGGTGAAGGGTTTACTAAGGAAACTATTAAAGTTGATTACGAGTGGAAGCCACCTAGATGCTCTAAGTGTAATATTTTTGGTCATACGGCTGAAAACTGTCCTGAACGTGTTATCCCTAGAATGGCTCCTACAGTTGTAAATGAACAAGATGATGGATTTCAACAAGTTCGTAGTAGAAAGCATAACAATAAAGGTAAGCAAGGAAGTCAGATTCCGAGAGGTGTCCCTTTAAGCAAAGGATTCCAGGTTGGTACTCCTTTTACATTTAGTCCGAAGTCATCTACTTCTGGTGTTCATATTTCAAAATAACTCATCTAACCCTGGTACGACTTCGAATGCATCTAAAAGTCATTATAACAAAGTGGATAGTGGTACCAAACGGGGTTTGCATACTAATAGTTCCAATAAAGGTAAGTCTGTTGTGAGTTTCGTTTCTACTTTGAATTCTTTTGGGTCTCTTTCAGAGGAAACAGGTGACCAAAGTGGAGATGATGATGATGAGGAGGTTGAAAACATTTATGATGAATCTGCTAACCTTCTTAATTCTCAATCAGGGGCAAGCACTCATGTCACGAATGTCTCAAATGTTTAGTATAGCCTCTTGGAATACAAGGGGTTTGAACCAATCCCCTAAAAGAAAACAGGTTCGTCAGGTTATCCTTGATAATAACCTGAGTGTTTGTGCTATCTTGGAATCCCATGTTGATGCTTCAGGTGTTTATGATATGTGTCATAAGATTTTTAGCAGATGGAAGTGGTCGTCTAATGGTGGTTTGTGTACTAAAGGGAAATGTATTATTCTTGGCTGGAATGATGATAATGTGGATGTTATGGTGTTGCCTCAAACAAGTCAAGTTATGCATTGTCAGATTAATACGCGTATCGATAACCGTACTTTGTTTTGCTCTTTCGTTTATGCTGGTAACTACTATATGAATCGGCGTGTTCTTTGGAATAATCTTGTTGTGCATGCTACTTTCATGCGTAATAAACCATGGGCTGTTTTGGGTGATTTTAATGCTGCACTAAATATTGAAGATCACTCATGTGACGGCTACACTCCTAATATTGCCATGCGGGATTTCAAGGAATGTGTAAATCTCATGGAAGTTATGGATGTTAATGCTACAGGCTTACACTTTACTTGGATGAGAAACCACAGGGTGATGATGGTATTCTCAAAAAGATTGATCAGATTATGTCTAACATAAAGTTTCTTGATGATTTTCCAGGTTGTTGTGCTATTTTTCAACCTTACAGGATTTCTGACCATTCTCCTTGTGTTTTACGTATTCCTACAGTTAGCAAACCTAAGCCAAAACAGTTTAAATTCAATAATTTTCTTGTGCATAAGGAGGGTTTTCATGAAGTGGTAGCTAATGGTTGGTTGGCCAATGTTCATGGTTGTGCTATGTTTAAGTTTGTTAAACGGTTAAAAGGCTTAAAGGCCCCGTTGCGTAAATTGCTTTTTGAACAGGGTAACCTTCATGATCGTGTTAACAGACTGCGTGTGGAATTTGATGTTGTTCAACAAGCTCTTGATAGAGATCCATCTAATGTGTTGCTGAAAGAAGAGCATGCTCATTATCTAGTTGCTATTAAAGAAGCTTCTCTTGATGAGGAACGATCCCTTCGTCAGAAATCTAAAATTAAATGGCTTGATGCAAGAGATTCTAATACGGCTTATTTTCATAATTCCGTTAAGAGTAGGGCTGCTCGTAATCGTATTGAAATGGTTCGTGACTCTCATAATGTTCTTCATGATGGTGGTGCTATGCCTGGTGCTTTTGTTGCTCATTATGAGCAGTTTCTCGGTCAGGCAAGTGATTCAGGTGCTTTTAATACTTCTAATTTGTTTGTTCGAAAGCTTGGTGCTCTAAAAGCTTCCCATATGGTTAGAGTCATCTCTGATTCTGAAATTAAAAGCATATTATTTTCCATGAGTGATGATAAAGCGCCTGGTCCGGATGGTTTTACTGCTGCTTTTTTTAAGAAGTCTTTGGATATTGTGGGTGCTGATTTTACGTGTGCCATTCGTGAGTTTTTCTCTAATGGAAAACTGCTTAAAGAGGTTAATCATACTATCATTGCTCTTATCCCTAAGGTTTCTGTCCCAAATATGATTACTGATTATCGCCCCATATCTTGTTGTAATGTTATTTTCAAATGCATTAGCAAGATAATTGCTAACCGTATTAAAGGGGATTTGGGTGATTTGGTTAATATTAATCAATATGCTTTTGCTCCGGGTCGTAGGATCTCGGATAAAATATTATTGACGCAAGAGTTGATGAGAAATTACCATCGAAATTTTGGTCCTCCAAGATGTGCTTTTAAGGACTGGCAATTTCTTCGTAACATACTAATTGGTTTTGGATTCCACCATTTAATGGTTGATTGGATTATGACGTGTGTTTCTACTACTTCGTATTCTGTTTGCATTAATGGTAATCTATATGGTTGGTTTCAAGGAAAAAGAGGTCTTCGACAAGGTGATCCGTTGTCTCCGTATCTTTTCACTTTAGTTATGGAGATTCTTTCTCTCATGTTGTAGCGAAGGGTTCTTAATGCGGAGGAGTTTTATTTTCATTACCGCTGTGAGCAACAACATATTATAAACCTATGTTTTGCAGATGATCTCTTCTTGTTTGCTAGGGGTCACTTGGATTTTGTGCAGGTTATTATGGATGCGTTGGAGGAATTTAAGATAGCTTCGGGTTTGGTTCCAAGTATCCCCAAGAGCACTGTTTTCTTTTGTAATGTATCCACTGCTGTTAAAAGTAGTATTTTACATATCATGCCTTTTGCTGAAGGCGTGTTACCTGTCAGATACCTTGGTGTTCCGCTCATTTCGTCTAGACTTCTATATAGGGATTGTAAAGTCCTTGTAGAAAAGCTTGAGAGTAGAGTAAATGATTGTCGCAATAAGTTTCTTTCTTTAGCAAGAAGACTCCAGTTAGTTAGTTCAGTGCTTTCATCTATGCATATTTACTGGGCGTCTGTATTTGTTTTACCTGTTCGGATTATTCATGATTTGGAACAGCTTATGAGAGGCTTCTTATGGTGTCAAGGTGAAATGAAGAAAGGTAAGGCTAAAGTTGCTTGGGATTCTGTCTGTACCCCGTTTTATGAAGGTGTCCTTGGTATTCGTAAGCTTTCTGATTTTAATGTTGCTTTAATGATTTCTCATATCTGGTGTATCCTTACTCGTAAAGATTCTTTATGGGTTAAATGGATTTATTCTTACAAGTTCAAGGATAGAAGTTTCTGGGACATTCCATGTATTGGTGATATGAGTTGGGGCTGGAGAAAACTTCTCCAGATTAGATCACGTATTCGTCAGTTTATTTGGTACAAGATTAATAATGGTAAGGTTGCTTCTATGTGGTTTGATAATTGGGCAGATTTGTGTCCATTACAGGACGTTCTTACGGTTCGTAGCATCACAAGATCGGGGCTCTCTCTTTCTAATAACGTTAGGGATCTTATCATTGATGGTATTTGGAAGTGGTCGCAGAAATGGAATGCTAGATTTCCGAACATTGTCTCTATCCCTGTCCCTGTTATTAACGATGATAAGGATGATGATTTGATGTGGCGGGATATAAATGGGGTTTTACATCCTTTTTCAGTTTCATTAGCATGGGATTCTATACGGTATAGGGCGGTGATGGTTAATTGGTACCATGCTGTTTGGTTCGCTCATTGTATTCCTCGTCACTCTATTCACTTGTGGTTAGTGGTTAGAAGAAAATTGAAGACTCAAGATCGGCTTAGGCAATGGGATGTTGGCCCTTTGGTGGATTTAAGCCTTCTTCGATGTCCTTTTTGTAAATTGGTGTCGGATTCTCATGACCATCTTTTCTTTGAATGTTCTTATTCTGTGCAGGTTTGGTCTAAGGTTCGGGTCCTCTGTGATATGGATAGCGTTACCCCTCAAATTGATGATATATTAGCTTATGTTATTCCAAATTCTGAAGGAAAGTCTTGCCCTAGTATCCTTGCACGTCTTGTGTTGGCTGCTACTGCGTACTTTATATGGATGGAACGTAATTCAAGACTTTTCAATAAAAAGCAGATGGCGGTTGATCAGCTTGTTCAGATTATCTGTGATACTATTCGATTGAAGTTGATCTCATTTCTTTCTAAGAAGTTGTCTACCAGGTCGAGTTTGCTGCTTGACAAATGGAGGGTGCCGATCTTTAGAGTTTCTTACGATGGGAGTTCCGAGTGAGGGTTGTACTCTTTTTTCCTTGTCCAAGGTTTTTCCCACTGGGTTTTCTTTGGCAAGGTTTTTTAAGGAGGCAGACTCATTTGGATTTCCTTTGCTCCTATCGTTGTGCTGTTGGAAGCTGAAGAGAATGCGTGTCTTCATGTTTGCATCTTGGTTTCTATCTAGTTTACTTGTATTGAAGTTCTAGTTTAGTTAGTGTTTATGTTATTGCATAACTACGTGTTAACATGCTGCCTGTAGCATACGGTTAATATCGTATCTCAGCCACATTCCTTTGTATTTCAATGTTTTTTTGGTTAATATATTTACCGGGGAAACCCTTTACCAAAAAAAAATAATGACCAGAACGCCCACTATTGAGGAGCGTTTTCACGCGTATTTGGATAGTATTGTGTATTTATTGTGCTACGTAAATACAATATATTATTCACAAGAAAAACAAAAAAAAAACGACTTTGTGTTAATAAACTTCTATTTAACACTTATTTATTTTTATGGATACTATAATAGATAAAAATAATAAAAGAGTATATACGATATGTACGCTTCCCAAAAATGGAAGGTAAAAAACGTATATACTCAAAAAATAACTATAATAAATATGGCTAAACACAACTCCCCAGCAGCGGAGCCATTTTGATGTAGTTGTTTTTGTACACTTTTGTTTTAGGAAAAACAAAGCGACAAATGCGGGTAAGTATTAAGTATTAATGTTTAGGAAAACGTAAACACTTGTCGTTGAGTTCGATCTTGAGGAGGTATTTGTGTTTAATCCAAAGATTTAGAAACGTTTTTGGAGTTATTACGCTTTGGAAAGTGAAAAGAAAAGAAAACGTAAGACGGATTAAGCTAAAAAAGGACTACGTCGCGAAACGCGAAAACGCGAAACGTAGCGTAAAATTCGACTATGCTAATTTTTTTTTTTGAAAGGTTATAAATAAATCCTAAAAATGATAACTAGGAACAAATAATAAATCAAACTTTGTGAAATAAATTTTATTAAATCAATTTTATTAATTATTATTCATTTTTAAAGTTTAGTAAAAACCCAAAAAATCCAAATAATTAAATAAAAGTCAAACCCATCATTTTTTTTGTAAACCTAAAGTACATTTTTCTAAAACTAATATTTATTTTTACAAAAATTAAAACATATTTTTACTATTTTTAAATGATTTAAAAAACTAAAAATAAAATAATCATAGAAAATAAATTAGAAAAGTGAAAATATCAAAACTAACCAAAAAAGCCTAAACCTACCCAAAATTAACAAAAAAATAAGAAATACCGAAAATCATGAACCAATAAGCTGGAATAGCTTGATTGCTTACGACTTATATTAAATAAGCAAACTAAAAACGGGTATAGATATCCAATGATCCAAAGGGTTGACAAGAAAAACGCCATGGATCACTGGTTAACGCGCTAGTCCCCCAAACGAAGGGTCGCGTGTTCAAGCCCAGGCCATGGAGGTTTTTACAAAAGAATTTGATTTTTTCTTATTTGTTTTGGATACAAATGACACCAATAAACAATTGCTTATTGGTGGTTCAATAACATCACAACAATTCACCATAGCAAGAGCAATAAAAGCATAACCAAACGCAAAAAGAATGATCTTAACTGATGAACAGTAACATTACATGACAAGTGCACTTTAGTGACTTATTGGCCAACTTTGGCATGTTACAACTTATGCAATAAGCTCTATCAATCCTCTAATCCTCAAAACATATCATGACAACCTAGAAGCCTATTAATGTGTCGAATTTCAAGATCCAAAACTCCAAATTGGGCTCACAATGCCAGCTGGTGTAGAATTGTAGCCTATGGGCGGTTTTGTTGCACTATATTTGCACTTGCTTTTGAGCATATGATTTCCAATCCACAAACAAACTTAAAACACCTCTAAAGGACACAAAAGTGGACCAATATCAACAATAATGACACACAAACAACAACTCTTTAATCCCAATTCCTTAAAATCTATAAATTTATCACAAAGACTTAAAGTAACCTATTTGTTGAACTAAATGGCAAGATCTTGGACTTTTGCCTTACGAAACTTAGCCACAAGCTGACTACTCACAAAACTAACACAAGGCTATCCTAGTTTACACCTAAAACTAATAGACTAATAAGATCCAAGCCTCGACAATCCAAATTAAAAGAGAAAAAAAAGTGGACTGATGAGTTTGGGTAGTTATGACGACTACTTTAAACATAGTTGTGCACAAAGTTACAAGATATAGCATACCAACCTACACATAGCATATATAAACAACACAGGTACATCTGTTATAATCTCATAAGCCAGCTTCTAGGGTGCAAATAACCAACAGACCAAAAAACACTAAAAATGGGCAGATTTTTGCAACAACTATGAAATCCAATTTTCCTTAACTAACATAGAAACAAAACCCTAAAATCACTTATCCAATATTAACCTAAGGTGTGTGAGCTTATAAGAACCCCTGGTGGTAGTTCCCTACTTTTGAATACTATAAACCCAAACACCCCTTAAGTTTTAGTGGCCAAATTTTAGCAAAGATTTTTGCTTAAAACACCACAAATAACAAATATTATCACCTGACAAAGATCAAAGATCAGTTAAATAACAAATTTCACCCAACAACATGCATAACCACAACAAGTAACTCAAGATTATATAGCACATTTTTTAGACAGAAAAATGAAGATGAGACTTGCCTCAAGGGTACTTCCACACCCTTGAGATTTATGAGCTTATTTGCTAGCAAAGAAGCACAAGCTTCAACCCTGCTTAGGTCACACAAACAGAAAACACCATCAAGATTAAAGAATCATGATTCAGTTAGTAACAAGAACAAAAAAAAGACTTTATGATTTTCTTTTTTACTTTTCTTAAAAATACTTTTTCAAAAACTATGATACAAACCTTTTAACAATTGAAAAACTTCTGAAAATACTTTAACAAACTTTGTAGAAACGAAGTTTAAAACGGATTCTTTGAGTAAAAGTTGCACAAACAGAAAAAGAGATTTTGAGCCAAATCTTTCAAGATAACAACTTTTCAAAACAATCTTGAAAAAGGAATTACAAATGATCAATATGGAACTCAAACAGGTAAAAACATATGGAACACATAAATCTTTCAAAAACTTTACCAACTTTTATATTAATAAATATGAATTACAAGAAACTTGAAAGAAAATATGAAACAAGTAAAACACTAAACCTAGGTGCCTTATAATAGTGGGTACCGAAAATTCTAGAAAAGTAAGAAAGTACAAAAACCCCAATGTGTAGAAAATCCAATAATACCCCTTTGGTTAAAAATTTGAATTCGGGTCAAAACAATATCATGTGATCACTGCCAAGGATGGTGATATTTCTAGCTGTGTTGGATGATCATAGTTGTTCTTGTTGTTGTGGTGAACAAGCAATATAATCCAAGCCATCTAAAATGTGTCTTCTTCTTAAAACGTCACCTTTAGTGCAAGGGACGCATGTGGGATGATTTGGGGTACTGATGTGGCACATGTGAGGGTGGGGTTGTGATAGGGAGGTTGTTAATTATTGATTTGGAAAAGATCATGCTATATTTGTATGTAATTAGCCATGAAGGGATTAGGGTTTATGTTGGGGTAACAGTGGTGATTAGATCTAAGTGGGGTGAATAGGAGATGTTACCCGCTTTGTTTATTATTATAGAATATGTTTTAAAAACGTTTGATAATAAAAGAAAATGGGTTAGTGTACTTTGGGCTGGTGAGTGGATTAAGTGGTGGGTTGGGCGGGGTAGGATAGTGGGTTTGCGTATGTTATTTGGCAGATATGACCCTTCATGTTATAAAAAATGTGCACAACAAGTTAGGCAGAGCTAATTTCCTCTGATATATCTATTGCCAAATTACATTTTCAGTCCTTGTAGTGTTAAAGGACTTAAACTGCAATATCTTGGACATCAAGGACCAAATGTGGATAATGGTCAAACTTTAGGGACTATTCTTGTACAACTCGATTCTTCAAGGACCATTTTTAACAATTCTTCAAAGATGAGGGACCAAACTTGTCATTTCTTCAAACTTCAAGGGCATTTTTGCTAAATCCACAATCAGGTCCGGGTCTTTGTGCGGCTTCGTTTCCCGTGTTCGTTTTGCTTGTTTCTTGCAATCTTTTGTCTTTTCCACGATATCCATACCTAAAGTACACAACAAACGAATACAAGCATATTTTACGGTATTTTATGATATAATTAGCATTTTAAGCCCGTTTTGGACGATGATACTATGTATAATTATGGTCTCATCAATGTTCAAAACAATGGTCAATAATAAACTCATGCCCCTAGGGGTCAACATAAACGTCATCATCCAAAAAATCTTCAATCTCATCGATTTCTTCATCAAAGATGGGTTCGTCAAACCAAAGTTTTTTGTTCCCCTCGTGAATGATTTTAGAAACTCTCTCGAAGAGATCGCGATCAAGTACGAAACCATCATTCTTTTGTGGGGATTGTTGATAAGTTAAAAAATCACGAATGTGGTAAACGTCATTTTCATTTGAGGAGTGTTGATAAGGTAACTCCTCGAGAATGGGACTTGTGTCTATAGCAAGAAAATCATCGACTTACTTAAAGAATTCTTCATCATCACAATTGTGAAACGAAGGAGGATCGATGATATGGTCATCAACGTTCTCGAACCCTTCATCAAAAATGGGGTTATGATGAAAAATAGGTTCATACACAGAGTTCGAGAACGTAGTGAAAGTGTCGTCATTCTCATCATCACAAGATATTTCCAACATGAAATCATCATCTTCATTTGGAGATTTATTAAAGGGTACATCCTTGAAGATGGATGATGGATGAGCAACTATATGCTCGATCTCAAAAAAATCACCATCGTCATCAAAGAAAGAGTCGATGTGAGCAAGTTCTTAAGAAGATTTCTCAAGAGTCATAAGCATGGTCTTACAAGGGGATAAATGACTATGCTTAGGTGACATGTCAATGATGGGTGAATTTTCCTTGGAAAAATCCTTAGCTACAATAGATACTGGGCTAGGAGTGGAAGGCACTTCATCGGTTGAAGTTGATGCCTTAGAGTCATGGTCCTTCGAAGGTGGTGAAAACGAATCTATATTGGTCATTGTCGTGATGGAATTAACGTTCTCCTCTTGAATTGGTTGGTCACTTGATTCGCCGAATAAATCCCAAAAAGATTTTTTCATACATTTTCTTATACCTTTTTCAAGCAAGTAAACATACTCTGTATCATTAAAATCTTCATCTCGAAAACTGTTATTTTTAATCCTTCCAAAACATGAATCAAGCCTCATTTTTCCGCTAAAGTAAACATGTTAAAGTATTAATTTTCGGGACCTCGGTTTTACTTTGATCATTTTTAAGTTCGGATATACTAGCAAAAAAGTTCATCTTGCCCTCCCCATATTTCATAGTCAATTTCCTACCGTGAACGTTGATTACGACACGAGCCGTCGATAAAAATGGTCTTTCCAAAATAATGGGACATTTAGGGTCACACTCGTAATCAGAAATGATGAAGTCCACGGGAAAAGGAAAATTTCCAATCTTAAACTTGTTTAGACCAATTGGTGTAAGTGGTGTACAATTTTCTAGCTCGATTGTCATGTTAGTGGGGAAAAGATTAGGCAATTTCATCAATTTCCAAAGAGAATGAGGCATGAGATTGATGCTAGCACCTAAATCGGAAAGGGCTAAACATCCCTTAATCTCGGAAAAATCACAAGGTAAAATAAATTGACCCAGATCTTCTTCCTTTCTCGGCATATGCCTTTTAGGTTTTTTTGAAGAATTGAAGCACAAGTTTACTCAAGATGAACGTTGGTTAGGTTATTGAAACACGGTTTTAGAACGGTGGATGGAATTTGAGGTACACGAGGATGTGCACTCTTTTCTTTGGTCACCAGCTTATTTTCCTCGACTTTTGAACATGAAGTCGTTTTTGAGGTCGAGGGTAGAGACGAATGCACAACTTTGAAACCATCAAGGTTAGGGGTAATCACGATTTTTTCCATGAGACGAGGCGGCTTTGACGTGTTCCTTCGGATTAGTCACGGTGTCACTTGGTAACGTACTAGAAGAAGAACTCCATGGTTTGTTCATAATAGCTGAAAACATCTTTTTAATGTCCATTTGACCTTGATCAATTTTGTTATTTTTCCCTCTCAAAGTGTTGGAAAACTCGTTTTTCATCTCACCAATTTGGGTTTCTAATCTCTTCATATTAGCCTCATTTTATATTACGTAATTTTGAAAATTATTTGAAACATTTTGATTTTGATTAGAAACTTGGTTTTGATTCCCGCTTGAAAAGGTGTTTGCTTGATTGTTGTTTGAAAATTTTGAATTTTGATTTGATTAAAATTCCGGTTTTGATTCTTGTTAAAACTTCGATTGTGCCAATTCAAATTTTGACCTTGATTATAATTTCCTTGATTTCCATGTTGATTATTTCATTGAAAATTGTTACGTTGAAAATTGTTGCCTTGGTTACTATAATTCGTTTTTTATGATAGACCGACGTTATTTTGATTTTGAAAATTGTTGTTTCCATTTAACGCTTTAACACTCGAAGTTTGGTCATCCGTAGCCGCACACTCGTAATAATTATGTGGTCCACCACAAAACGTACATGAAACCTCATCCGCTTTCACCATAGCGGGAGCGTCTTTCTTTTACATTTCGATCAAAAACGACGTAAACACATTCGTCAATTTATCGACTTTAGCGTCAACTCTCTCAATGTCGCGATTAGCACTACTAACATTGGCGACATTGGCAACACTCGGTGTGCTACGGATTTTGAAAACCTTAGATCTATTTTTGATAATCATAAAAGCGTCTATCGGAGTTTTACATAAAAAGTTACCACCCGCCGCGGAGTTTAACGTATCTTGCTCGTGAAGATTAAGACCGTTATAAAAAGTGTCGATTTGGTGTAACTCGGAAATCCATGATGAGGATATTGCCTAAGTAATTCCTTAAAACGATCCCACGCATCTCTAAACGACTCCTTCGGTTTTTGCTCAAACCTCGTGATCTCGTTTTTGAAAAACGTGCTCTTTGATTGTGGAAAAAATGGATTAACGAATTTAAAAACGAGATCGTCCCACGTAACTATGGATTTAGGTTGTTCTTTCTCGTACCAATCCTTGGCGGAGCCATCGAGCGAGTAAGGAAAAAGCATAAGCTTGATGACATTGGTGTCAACGTTCTTAAACTTGTTCCTGACTAAAAGACGATTAAAATTCCGAGTGTGATCGTGAGGATTATCCAACTCACGACCCTTAAACTTGGTCATATGCAATCCTATGCTTCCAGGTCTAATCACTCCTATTCGTTGGCTTAACCACAAAATTACCTGAAAGAGACACTAAAACACGTCAACAATAATGTTGGTGAGAGTCATAGGTTTAGACTCCAACGCCAAAACATATACACTTCAATACATTAGATGTGAATAACGACATTCAATAACATTAAAGACATTTGGACAGTGTACTACTAACATGCATAACTATTCAGTACTAAGCGCTTATCCATTCCATCCCATGCTGTTGGAAATACATTTTTACGTATTTAGAAGGATCGGTCACTTCGACAATATAGTAGTTAAGTAGCTCGTAGTCCTAGTATGTTTACATTAATTAAACAAAGAAAAGCCCGGTCCATGTCATGTATGGCCGAGCCAACAATGTAAGCCCAAGCCCATCTTATGGGGTTGGTATATAAACCCTCTCCTTTGATGGAGTGGGTGTAGTTCACATAATATTTCACATAGTAGAAAGGTGTTTTTTTTCACTTTCTCTCTCTTAAAGTGTGTGTGTTCTCACCATCTCTATCTATTTCTCTCTCTAGAATATAAGCAAGATTTACATAATCCTACAAATGGTATCAGAGCGCAATGGGATGAGTTGCTTAGTTTTTTTTGGTAAAGGGAGTTACCCCGGTAAATATATTAACCAAAAAACCAATGTTAAGTACAAATAGAATACGGCTGAAATACCGTATTAACCTCAAGCCAAGAGCTTGATCAACAAGTGCTTATGATAGGCCATAAACACAGCAACACTAAGCTAACATTACAAATCGAAAACTAGTGTAATAAACAACATTAGCAAACTCCAATAAGAAGAAATCTTGGAACCAGGCGACCACCCCACAACACCAGCAGCAACATAATGGGAGTAAAGGATCCAGATAAGGCTGCCTCCTTAAAAAACCTTTTTGAGAAAAAACCTGTGGGAAAAACCCCAAAAAGGAAAAAAGAGTACAACCCTTACCCGGTTCCCCCATCATGAGAAACACTTGAAGACGGAAGTCTCCACCGATCCAAAATAGCCAAAGACCGTGTAGTCATCTTCTTGAATCTGAAAGTAATAAGCTTGAGACGAACAGTAGAAGTGATAATACTAACAAGTTTATCCACATAAATCTGTTTCCCTTTGAACAATCTAGCATTCCGTTCCATCCAAATAAAGTATACAGTAGCCGCAACAACCAGACGAGCAATAATACTAGTAGTAGATTTTCCATCTGATATTGGTATAAGAAATGCCAAAACATCATCCAAACGAGGAGGAATGGAATCCATACCACAAAGTATCCTAATATGCGTCCACACCTGTGAAGAATAACAGCACTAAAAAAACAAATGAGAATGAGAATCGGGAGTGACTTTGCACAAAGGACACCGTAGCAGACTTAAATCTACAGCAGGCCCAACATCCCATTGCCGCAACCGATTCAGTTTTTGATTAACAACAAGCCACATATGCACCGAGTGTCGAGGAATACAATGGGAGAACCAAACAACATGGTACAAAACCACAGCCTGACGTCTGGTTCGCAATGTATCCCAAGCCAGAGCCACAGAAAATGGCTGCAAAGAACCACCACCATCACACCATACAAGAGAATCCGGCCGCCCCTCCTCCAGAGCGGGAACAGGAATAGAGACGAGAGCAGGAAATCTGTCCACCCAATCAGTCGGCCATTTCCAGGCGTTGTTCTCAATCAAGTCAGCAACAGTATCCTGAAGGGTATAACCTGACCTAACAATATTGCGTACCATAAGAGTATCACGTAATGGACACTCAGCAGCCCACCTATCAAACCACATAGATGCGGATTTACCATCATGAAGCCTATACCAAATAAACGGCCGCACACATTTCCTAAGCTGAAGAAGCTTACGCCAACCCCAACTTACATCACCAATACAAGGAACATCCCAAACGTTCCTACCCCTTAACTTATACGAATGTATCCATTGAACCCATAATGATTCCTTACGCGTTAGAAGAGACCAAATATGAGAGGTAATAAGAGCAGCATTAAAATCATCAAGCCTCCTAATACCAAGACCGCCCTCACTTTGTGGAATGCACACATCCTCCCACGCCACCTTTGCTCTCCCTTTTTTCATCTCACCTTGACACCATAAAAAGTTCCTCAAAAGCTGCTCAAGATCATAAATAATCCGAACAGGCAGAATAAAAACTGAAGCCCAGTACAAGTGCATAGATGATAACACAGATTTAACAAGTTGAAGTCTCCCTGCAGTAGATAGAAATTTGTTACGCCAATCCTGGGCCCGACTCTCCAACTTTTCCACTAGAACTTTTCAATCCCTATAAAGCAACTTGGAAGAGATAAGAGGAGCCCCAAGATAACGCACTGGCAATGTGCCTTCTGCAAACGACATAAGATCCAGAATACTAGCTTTCACATCAGGTGGAACATTACAAAAGAAAGCTGTACTCATAGGCTTGGTTTAAAAATGCGTTTTGCGATCCATTGCGCTAAAGGTCCCAAAAGCCATTGCGTGATGCGTGATGCGATTGCGAGCGCAATTTAGACGCGATGCATTTAGTATAAAAAAGGTAAAATAAATAGTTTAGAAATAGTATAGTCTACCAAGTACCAAGTAAATGCAAGAAAGTTAAAAAATAAATTACTATCATATTGAAATTAGGCCTACAATCCCGTGTAAAACAAATACATCGAAAGTAAAGCTTGAAAAAAGCACTTAGCAAAATGAAAGATACTTTATTTTTGTTATTGTGTTTGTTTTAGATGTTTTTAACAAGCCTTATCCTTAAAAAAAACCCTTTAAAATGTGTTGGTCTCTTTCAAATGGTTAAAATTTGACAAAAATAACCTAAGTACTAGATTGCGAAAATTGATATTGTTGCTAGCATTACACAAATGCGATAAATTGCGTTTTAATGCGAACGCATTCTAGGATGGCAATGCATTAGGAACCTTGATGCGAAATTTTGAATGCAACGCATTGATGCGTGCAATTTACGCAATGATGCGCGCATTTTTAAACCAAGCTCATAGGAATACTTGGAACAAAACCTGAGACATTTTTAAATTCTTCCATAGCATCCATAATGGTGCGAACCGAATCCAGATGCCCCCTAGCGAAGATAAATAAATCATCTACAAAACATAGAATAACAATATGCTGTTCCTCACAATGATTATGATAAAAAAAACTCCTCCACCATACGAACACGCCTCTGCATCAAAGGAGTAAAAACTTCCATAACCAATGTAAATAAATAAGGTGACAATGGATCACCCTGTCTTAGTCCATGTTTACCCTTAAACCAGCCATGGAGATTCCCATTAATACAAATAGAGTAAGAGGCCGTAGTCACGCACTCCATAATCCATTCAACCATCGTATTATGAAAGCCGAAACCCCGTAGAATCACCGTAAGAAAACCCCAATCAACAGTATCATAAGCCTTTTGAATATCCACTTTGAAAGCACAACGAGGCGGCCCAATACTCCTATGATAACTTCGCATTAATTCCTGTGTAAGTAATATATTATCCGAAATCCTTCGCCCCTGAACAAATGCAGATTGATTGATATTAACCAAGTCCCCCGACACCACTTTAACACGGTTAGCAATAATCTTCGTGATGCATTTAAAAATCACATTACAGCACGAAATAGGTCTATAATTCGTGATTTTATTAGGAACAGTCACCTTTGGAATAAGCGCAATAATAGTATGATTTATTTCTTTAAGCAACTTACCATTAGGGAAAAAGTCCCGAATAACACATGTAACATCACCACCCACAATATCCCAGGCATTCTTAAAAAACGCAGCTGTAAAACCATCCGGACCAGGAGCTTTATCATCACCCATCGAGAACATAGCATTCTTAATCTCAGCATCCGACACCGCCTGAACCATATCTAAAGCACGCTGCGCATCAAGAACATTAGAGAACAAATCTTGTGAATCCAAAGAGGTAGAAACACCCTCCAAACCAAGAAACTACTCATAATGTGCGACAAACGCAGTCGCAACATCATTCCCTTCACACAACACATTAGACATGTCTCGCACCATATCAATCCTGTTGCGGGCATTCGAACACTTAACAATTTTATGAAAATAAGCTGTATTAGAATCACCTGCATCAAGCCACTCGATCTTAGCTTTCTGTTTTAAAAACCTTTCCTCATCAAGAGACGCTTCCCTAAACGCCAAAAGACATCGTGCATGAACTTCACGAACATCTGTATTTGATAAATTTAAGTCAAGAGCCCTTTGAGCCGCGTCAAGCTCATCCCTGGTCCAAATCACACGCGCGTGCAGATTACCATTCTCATGGAGCAACTTGCGAAATGGCGCTTTAAGATGTTTCAGACGTTTAACCACACGAAACATAGCACAACCCGAAACACTAACATTCCACCCATTCAGAACAGCAGAACGAAACCCTTCCTTATGAACAAGAAAGTTAGCGAATTTAAATGGTTTAGGCTTCACCTACTTACCTTAGGAATACGCAAAACACACGGAGAATGATTCGATATACGATAAGGCTGAAACACCCCTAGAGAACCCGGAAACTCATCAATAAAAACCATATTAGACATAATCATATCAATCTTCTTAAGAACACCACAGTCACCCTGAGGTTTTTGATTCCATGTGAAATGAAGTCCAGTAGCATTAACATCCATAACCTCCATGAGTTGAACACATTCTTTAAATTCGCGCATAGCAATATTCGGCTCATACCCACCATAAGAGTGATCCTCAAGATTAAGAGCAGCATTAAAATCACCTATCAAAACCCATGGCTTATCACACATAAGATAAGCATGAGCAGCAAGATCATTCCATAACACACGACGATCCATATAGTAGTTGGCATCATACACAAAGGAACAGAAAATAGTTTTCCGGTCCGCCCGAGTATTGATCTGACAATGAATAGCCTGTTCCGTTTGAGCCATAACACCAACATCAACCATATCATCATTCCAACCAACAATAATACGAGAACCTTTAGTACACAAGCTACCATTAGAAAGCCACCTCCATCTCCTACACACCTTACGACATGTGTCATAAACAATAGATACATCAACATGAGAATCCAAAATAGCCCAAACACTAAAATTATTCTCATTAACCACCTGTCGAACCTCTCTCTTCTTACGAGACTGGTTCAAGCCCCGTATATTCCAAGACGCAATACTAAACATTAAGAACATCAACAGTAGGAGTGCTTGCCCCTGATTGAGAGTTATTCATAAGATTTGCCGTCTCATCATAAACATTTTCCACATCCTCCTCATCATCGGAACCAGTAACCTTAGATGTACCACTATCCTCCTTATTAAGAGTAGATAAAGCATCATGGGATTAGAAATTACAATAGGAGTAGCCTGCGGAACAGAAGCAGCCTTAGACACCAACGGCCTATCCAGATTAGAAGTCGTCCCATGCAAACCCTCACTATCCCTCCCTGGACTACCAGTTGACGTGCTAGGTCTAACAACAGGAGATTTGCCTTTAACATTCTTACCATCAGCCTTCGGAGCATACATACACTTCTTACCAGGTTGAAAACCCCCTTTATTACTAGCATTAGTTTTTTTCCTGTTAACCACTTGCTGAAAACCATCATTAACATTCACAGCTTCCTTAGGAACCACCTCCATTGCCGGACATAATTCAATTTCATGACCAAAGATCTTACACTTATCATACATAGGTGGTTTCCATTCATACTCCACCTTAATAGTAGCCTTTGTAAAACCCGTACCATCTAATAATGGAATACCAACACTAATTGATTCACTTAGAGGAGCCTCAGAACTAACCTCAATAAGACATCTTGCAAAACTACTACGGCCCCAAGACTCCTTACACATAGCACTGGTATAGGTATCCATCATTATCGGCTTCCCCAAATAAGATCCAAGAATACTAATACCTTCCTCATCAAACATTTCTAAAGGAACATCATGCAGTTTAATCCAAACCGGAACATGGCTGAATTCCTCCTTTAGTAAACTAGTATTCATTGTCCATCTCTTAAGAATAATCGGATTATTCGTAATCATCCAAGGTCCTCCTTCAAGAACACTTTCTAATCCAGCGCTTGAATCAATTTGAAAAAGAAAAAACCTTTTGCATTAAGCATAATTTTCTTAAGCCCATACTTTGCCCAATTGTTCTTCACATAATATTCAACCACGGGAAAAGCTTCACGTTTCCCAATGAAGTATCCATAAAGCGTGTTTTCAAACCGATTCCCCACATTTTGAATAACCCGACGCGGAATAGAAATATCCACCCCTTCAAACACATTTTCCACTTGTGTAAACGTAAAGCTATTTTACCTTTCGAAGTATCACGTTGCGATGTCATACCAGTGTAAGACACAGAAGCAGCCTGAACATACGGACCACCCCTAGCCCTAACATTTGGAGAACCATTAACATCCGAGCCACTTATTTGTGTAGATACATTTAAGTTTGGAACTGTCAAAGACGGGCCTGAAGACCAGAGCAACGCATTAACATCTGAGCCACTTACTTGTGGAGATACATCCATTTGTTGTGACTCATTACCATCAAGCTCCTTATGTAACCCAAATCTATCAGCAGCAAACGATGCATCCTCATGTTCATACATACCAATATTAGGGTTTCCATCAACCTGCGACATCCCCGCATCCCCATCCAAAAATTTTGACACCATAGGAGACGACATACTAACAAATTCATCATGTTTATCATGCGCACCAAATGACGGGTAGGCAACCCTTATAGGTTGACGCATCGTGACATTCCCCAACATGGCTGCGCTAGGGTTCGATGAAACCCTAGAATGAACAGTCCCCTCCTTCGCAAGCAAGACAGACTCATAAGAACACAACACGTTGATTATCTCTTGGGATCGAGCACTAGTTACCAAGGACCAGAATGCATACTTGTTCATGAGTTCCTTAGTTTACGTGTTTGTTTTACAAAATTCGTGAGTTTTAATGCAAAAACCCAAGTTTCAATTTTTTTTCCTGTTTCTTTTGATCCAAGTGATTTAGATATCTTCTACATTGTTGTGGTAGGGATTTGGGTACTTTGGATTGTTCAAAAACATGAATTTTAGGCAAAACAAATCTCGTTTTTATTCATTTATTGCAAAATTTTCAGATTATCGCGGAATCTTTTCCACAATATATCTCGCAATATCTAGGGTTCTAAAAAAATGGGTATTGAGGAAAGTTTAGGGTTATTGAGAGAATTGTTGTATTTGGTTATTTCGGAAAGTGGTCTGGGTATTGCGAGATCTTTACTTTCTTGGTTATTGCGGAAAGTGGTCTAATTATTGCTAGATCTTTACTTTCTTGGTTATTGCGGAAAGTGGTATGGGTATTGCGAGATCTTTACTTTCTTGGTTATTGCGGAAGGGTATTGCGAAATCTTTTAGAGTTGACATTATTCCGAGATCTTATATATTGCGGGATCTTCACAAATATTCTGAAATTTTCAAAAAACGTGATTTTTGGTTTCTCAAGGACAAATTGTTAGGGGATTTCAACATCAATACTCGTCTTCAACAAGCACATTTACTTTTCCTCATTGTTCTATCAACTTTTGTAAATCTTTACTTATCAAAATGGAGTATACTTCTCTTACGGATAAGTCCATCCTCTCGTGAACGGATAATCATCCACCAATGTTGGTGAAGACAATGTACGAGGATTGGGCATCTAGAATGCAACTTTATATGTTGAATAAAGAAAATAGACATCTCATTTGGGTATCGGTTCTAAATGGACCATTAGTTTATGGTACTGTGAAAGAAGGTGCAGTTACTCGTCCTCGAACAACGGGCGAATTGACTGGAGATGCTAAGATTCAGGATAAGTGTGATAAACAAGCTACAAACATCATTCTCCAATCCCTTCCTCCATATGTCTACAAACTCGTGAGTAAACATAAAGTTTCCAAAGAGTTATGGGATAGAATTCGTGTTTTAATGCAAGGCACCTCGTTAACTAAACAAGAACGAGAGTGTAAGCTATATGATAAGTTTGATAAGTTTGCCTATGTCCCCGGGGAGACTCTCGATGATTACTATTTGAGATTCACTCTATTGATGAATGAGCTCAACATTTATGGCCCGAAAATTCCGACATTTCAGTTAAACACCAAGTATTTGAACAATCTTCCTTCCGAATGGAGCAAGTACGTGACGGCTGTTAAATTGGCTAAGGATTTGCATCAAACCAACGTGGATCAACTTCAAGCTTTTCTTCAACAACACGAATGCCACGTGATTGAGGCTCGGTTGTCAACACCTCAAGTCCATGATCCACTTGCCATGATTGCTTCTCATCAAATGACGTCTCCACACAACTTGGCGTGTTCTTATCAACAACCGTCATATATGCAACAAGCACAACACACATATCAGCAACCACAACAACCATCTTATCAACCACTAATGATGCCACAACAAGCATTTCAAAGACAAAGTGTTCTTCCACAACCTTATCCACAGCAACCATCACATCAGGCAACACAATCACAAGCTGTCACTTATCCAATAGTCTATACTCCTCAATAAGGATATTTTCCAATTGAAGAACAACAATCTCAAGCCTTTTAATGTAATGAACTTCCAGCAATACAAGTACCGGTCCTAAGCCAAAATGATTCTCCAACCGATGTTTTAAACCATCTCACTACCTACGTGTCGAAACTTGTTGCAACTAGAGGTTTTCCACCAACGAATAATCAGCTCCGTACTTCTTCAAATCCTCGCCAACAAGCCACTATTCAAGATGGTCAAGTGATGGTGCAATCCATACAAGGAAGGCAAAACTCATATGGACCAACTACAAGGATCGTGAACACTCAAGCTGTGACTTCTCAAGCTAGTAGAAATGGAAGTCCTATTGGTCCTCATAAGGTTGTGACTTGCTACAATTGTCGAGGACAAGGTCATATGGCTAGGCAATTCACCAAGTCAAAAATAAGAAGGGATGCAACGTGGTTTCAGGAGAAGATGTATTTGGTCGACGCTCAATCTAAGGGAAACATTTTAGATCCGAAGGAATTTGCATTTCTTGTAGACCCAGGGGCAACAGATAATGAAGGCATTGCAGTCGTCTCTAAATCTAATGCAACATATCAAGCGGATGATCTTGATGCATATGATTCGGATTGTGATGACATTCACTCCGCCTAAGCTGCTCTCGTTGCTAATCTTTCTCACAACGGTTCTGATGTCGTCAGTGAGGTACCAACCACAACCAATAATATTCATGATAATCCACATCAAGTTGGGCATGAAAATAAGAACCCCGAACAGCCTTCGTTAAATAGTAATTCAAATGATAGGGTATCCAATCCTTCACATTTGAGTGAACCTCAACCAAATGCTACGACGGGTATGGAATCTTATGCTCAACATGATTTGGTAATTGTGCCTAAACATATTATTGATAACATGAATGTGGATTTCCAACAAACCGTAGATATGAATGCCAATCTAGCCGTTGAGCTTGCGCTGTATAAGGAAAAGGTCAAAAAATTTGAAATGGTCCCTCAAACAGAGAAAATAACTTATTCTGAATTTGACCAATTTCATTTTGAAAGGATAGAACACTTAAATGAAATAGAAATATTACGAGCTAATCTTTCAAATCAATTAAATAAAAAAGAGTCGGTTCTCAATAATTTTCAAAAACTTAAAACGGATTTCGAAACTCTCGAGTCTAAAAAGTTTGAATCGGAAATTAATGCTGCCAAACTTCTTAAATTCAAAGAACAACAACTTTTAAAACAATATGCCTCCACAGAAAAGGTTCATCTATTAACCAATTTATTCAAAGAACTAGAACTTAAGCATCTTCAAGATTTACCACCTAATCCCGGTTATGCAAAACAAGCTCAGGAATATATTCCTTGTCTTTATGATGTGACTGTAATTGGCAAATCGAAAGAAGCTCCCTATGTTCGTGATGATGAGGAGATGATGTCACTTGCGGAATAAAATCGATCAAAAATGCTATTAAAATTCCCCGACAAGTTTGATTATGTAAGGCATAATAAAGATAAATTTGATAAAAAGACCCGATTTAAAATATAAAAGGAATTAGCTCAATTATCAGCATGTGTGCCCCATTGTTTGTCAAATGAAAACCTTTCTAGTACATATCCTCTACTTGTCAAAAAGGATTTAACTAAGTTAATTCCACCGGTAAGTAAAGTGTCTAATAGCTTAAATGCGTTGCACCAACACTTTCCTGATTTTGACAATGTCATTAAGGAACGTATGACGATTTCGGCCATAACGGAAGGTGAATGGAATTTTGAACACACTAGAGCTGCGTTTCGAGACGAAATTATTCCGTTTGTCGACAATATTAAAGCGTGTTTTAGCAATATTGATCAAGATTTTGTTTTGGAATTAAATGAAGTTAAACGTGTTTTCAATGAAATGGATGATGCCTATGAAAACAGTTTAGTTGAAATGGAGCGAATTTTACGCCAAAATGATCATCTTCTGAAGCAAGTGATGTCGATATTGTATCTGTTTGTGTGAATAGTAGTGTTGATAATGATTCTATTGTGCATATTGTTGAATCTATGGATAATGTGGTAGTTAGTAATTGTCACAAATCTGACGCTGAATTTTTAAAGCTTAAAGATTCCTATAATTTGCTTTCAAAACGTTTTGATGCTATTAAATAACATTGTATTTCACTTGAATGTGAAAAACAATTTATTCAATAGATTTTTGAAACGTCACACGAAGGTGTTAATATAGAGCTCAAAATGTTAAAAAGGTTTTCAATCCAATAAACGATCAAAACAACGTCGGAAACGTGTGACAAAGTTGCTAAATCATTGCCGATAGAAAATGAGAATGTAGAAAGGACACTAGAGGCCGCTAAAACTCAATCCTTCATTGAGACCCTCAATCATAAGTCGGTGGAAATCTTAGATTAACATGCGACAATTCGTGATAAGGATATAGCTTTGGCTGAATTAAAAGAATTGCTTCGTGTTAAGAATACATCAGCCATTTCAGCACCGCCCTCTAGTGTTCTTAAAGTGATATCACCAAAGAATAACCTCATGCCGGCACACCACCTAACAAGGGCTCTAGGACTAAACCATCTCAAAACATGGTCACAAAAGATAAGGCAGAATCAAAACCGGCCTCTAATATTCTCGTGTTGCCATCTACATGAGTAAACACTACTACTAAGGCTCAAAGATCTAAGCTTAAAGGAAACATAAAGAAAGATAGGATCTTGCCCGTATCTAGTAGCCAAGTGAAGAAGAAAGTAGAATCCCACCCTAGGAATGTTATTTCTGTTTTGAATAAAAAGAATCATGTAGCTAAACCTAAAGGCTCTATGGTTGTGTAGCGTTCGAAGCCTACTTTGAATTCTAATTTGAAATGTTGGTGTTGCAATGAATGTATGTTTTCTAGTCGTCGTGATTCTTGCCTTCTTGACCGAGATGTATGCCCAAAAGCATGCCTTCTTGACCGAGATGTATGCCCGAGATGTATGCCCGAGGTGTTGCAATGAATGAGATGTATGCCCGAAAGCATAACTTAGAATGGAAACCGACTAGGAAGGTGTTAACCGAAGTTTGATGGATGTGGCATCCGACTGGTAGAACTTTCACTATAGTAGGAAATGTGTGCCCTTTAACTAGGATCACTCTCACTATTGCGAAGAAAGCGTACCCTCTAACTAGGAGTACTAAGGCTACCAAAACATAAGCGTGTCCTTTAACTAGGAACACCAACACTACTGTAGGAACAAAGTTCTCTTTAAATAGGTCTACTCCCACTGTAGTGCCTATCACTAATCTAAAACCTCAGGAATATGGAACCATAAAACTAGAAATTAAACAAACATATGTTAGAAAACGCAGGAAATCTAATGATGACAGATGTTAGCAATTATGATATTGTATTTGTATCTGCTAACACTCCAGAACGAATAGTTTCTATTGAATTGTCTGCTGTTGTTGTTTCTAACAGGTGGTCCAAATCGTCTTGTGGTATTTGGACTCCGATGGCTCCAAGCATATGACCGGAGATCGCTCTCAGCTCAGAAATTTCGTCAGCAAGTTTCTTGGTAGGGTTTGATTTGGAAATGATCACATTGCAAAGATAATGGGTTACGGTGAATATCATATTGTGAATGTTATAATTTCAAGACTGTATTATGTGGAAGGACTCGGTCAGAACTTATTTTCTGTGGGACAATTTTGTGATTCAAACCTTGAAGTCGCTTTTCGAAAGCACACTTGCTTCATTCGCAATTTAGAAGGGGTAGATTTGTTGAAAGGTACTCGAGGGAATAATTTGTATACTATGTCTCTACAAGACATGATGGCCGCTTCTCCCTTATGTCTCTCTCCAAAGCATAAAAGACTAAGTCATGGTCATGGCATCGACGATTATCTCATCTTAACTTTGACGCTATTAATCATTTGGCGAAAAACGAACTTGTTTGTGGTCTTCCTAAACTTAAATTCCACAAGGACCATTTGTGTTCCGCGTGTACAATGGGGAAGAGCACTAAGAAATCATACAAACCCAAGACTGAAGACACCAACCAAGAGAAACTTTATTTGTTGCATATGGATCTTTGTTGGCTAATGTGAGTTGAAAGTCTTAGTAGTAAAAAGTACATCCTCGTCATTGTGGATGATTACTCTCGGTTTACGTGGGTGAAATTTCTTGCAACAAAAGATGAGGCACCTAAATTCATCATCGGATTTCTCAAGCTGATTCAAGTGCGTCTCAACACTACAGCCCAACACATTCGTACAGATAATGGAACCGAATTTATGAATCAAATCTTGCGTAATTGTTATAAATAAGTTGGCATATCTCATGAAACATTTGTTGCTCGCACTCTACAACAAAACGGTGTCGTTGAAAGGCCAAATCACACACTTATGGAAGCTGGTCGATGATGTTAATTTAAGCAAAGGCTCCATTATTTTTATGGGCAGAAGCAGTATCTACAGCAGTATACACCCAAAACCGATCACTAATTCGACAACGCCATGGTAAAACACCTTATGAGCTTCTACATGGAAAAGTACCAGATTTATCATATCTTCATGTATTTGGTTCTCTTTGCTATCCAAATAATGATGGTGACAATTTGGGAAAACATCAACCAAAGGCTGATATTGGTATTTTCATTGGTTATGCACCCACAAAGAAGGCATTCCGAATCTACAATCGTAATTCTCGTAAGATCCTCGAAACAATGAATGTTGATTTTGATGACCTGATGGAAATGGCTTCTGAGAAACGCAACTCTGAACCCACACTTCATGAAATGGGACCCACTAACATTAGTTATGGTCTTGTCCCAAAAAACCCTACTTCATCATCATTTACACCACCTACTAGGAATGAATAGGATACGTTGTTTAAACCGTTCTTTGATGAATTCTTTACTCCTCCAAGTATTGTTGCTTCATAAATTGTAGTAATAGCTCCGGTTATCGTAGTTGTCGCACCAGCAAGCGAAGCACAATCAGATACGTCTACCCCTACATTTGGTCAAGATATACCTTCAACGAGTACTTCTCAACCAACACCCGAATAAACTACCCATGTCATGCCTATTGATGATCAAGAGGATGATGATGATCACGATTTGGAATTCGCTCAAATGTGTGAACTTCCATTATTTGGTGTACCAATTCCCGACCCTAATCAAGCCGGGTCGTCCACCTCAGAGGAAGCTCTTACTATGGTCTACTCCAATCTACAGATTCGTGAACATGAAAGAAAGTGGACAAAGGATCATCCTATGGATTCTAATATTGGTGAACCTAATCGTCATGTATCCACACGAAGTCAGTTATAAGAAAGTGCATTGTTTTGTCATTTTGATGCTTTTCTCCGTGAAGTTGAACCGAAGACGTGGCAACATGCTTTTACGCAATCACATTAGATAGAAGCTATGCAAGAAGAACTTAACTAATTTATACGTCTTGATGTATGGGAACTTATCCCATGCCCGGATCAAGTGAAATTACTCACTTTGAAATGGGTTTACGAGGTGAAACTCGACGAGTTAGGTGGAATATTAAAGAACAAAGCTCGACTAGTAGCTCGTGGATACAAGCAATTACTGGGTATCGAATTTATGGAATCCTTTGCACCCGTTGCCCGTTTGGAAGCTATTAGACTATTCCTCGCTTATATAGCCCGCATGAATATGATCGTCTATCATATGGATGTGAAGATGACATTTCTCAGTGGTGAAATCAAGGAAGAAGTCTATGTTCAACAGCCGGACTGGTTTGTGAATTCTAAATATCCTAATCACGTGTACAAGCTTAAGAAGGATCTTAATAGGTTGAAGTAAGATCCACGCGCGTGGTATGATATATTGTTACAATTCCTCATTACGCAAGGCTTCGCTAATGGCAATGTGGATCCCACGCTGTTCATTTAGAAATGAGGGAAAGACATGATTATGGTACAAATATATGTTGATGATATTTTATTTGCTGCCTCGACCCAAACTCTACCAGATGAATTTGGGACACTCATGTCTTCAAAATTTAAAATATCAATGATGGGCAAGGTATCATTTTTCTTAGGACTTCAGATATCTCAGAGACCCAGAGGCATCTTCATTAACCAATCCAAGTATGCCCTTGAATCGCTAATGAAATATAAGATGGAATCTTGCGACCCCGTGGATACTCTAATGGTGGAAAGAACTAAGCTAGATGCAGATCTAAATGGGATTGCTATTGATCCGACACTTTATCGTGGAATGATCGGTACCCTTCTGTATATCACAACTAGTCGACCTGATCTTCAGTGTGCTATATGTATGTGTGATCGGTATCAAACTAGGCCTACTGAGTTACACTCAGCTACTGTTAAACAAATCTTTCGGTATCTTAAACGAACCGTTAATCGGGGACTTTGGTATTCGAAGGATTCTTCGATTGCACTGATGGCATATGCAGATGCGGATCACACGGGTTGTCAAGATACTAGGCAAAGTATAAGTGGAACTTTGCAACTACTAGGAGATCGACTAATCACTTGGGCATCGAAAAGGCAAAAAATCGCTGCAATATCAAGTACGGAGGTAGGATACATAGCTATGTCCGGTTTCTATGCTTAACTTCTTTGGATAAGATCGCAATTAACCGACTATGGTCTCGGTTTCAACAAAATTCCGATGTACTGTGACAACAAAAGTGCAATTGCCTTATGCTGCAACAATGTTCAATTCTCCCGGTCGAAGCATATTGACATTCGCTACCACTTTATCAAGCAGCAAGTGGAAAATGGAGTGATCGAGCTTTCCTTTGTCCGATCTGAGTATCAATTGGCGGATATTTTCACGAAGGCTTTAGATCGCGCTCGAATTGAAATTTTGGTTGACAAGCTAGGATTGAGAACTTTCTCGCCCGAGACTCTAAAGGAATTGGCAGATGAAGCGAAAGAATAGTGCTGGTAATTTGTATATATTGTTTATATTTTTATACACAAAAGCAAAATACAAAAATATAAAACCATATAAAAACCATAAGAACTGAAAATTTCATAAAAATCAAAAAATATTTTTACTTTATTTTTCAAAGGCATGTCTTTTGGTATGATAATATTTACGGTCTTAGAAATGTTATTTAATATTGACACGGCGCCAGAAATAGAGTTCGTACAAAAGTTTCAAATATTTAAAAACATGCCTACATGGCTTGTAGTTATTTTAGACTACAACCCGTTTTTCATATTAAAGTCAAGTATTTCTTATGAAAGCTTTTGGCTCAACAACGGGAATAAATTTTCTCGGGCATGGTTTTCTTTATAACCATGTAAGGGATTGTGTTTACGTTATAATAGAATCTAACACGAATATATGTACCCATCAGTGCATTTATTTGTTAAAACAAGAGAAATCTTGTTTTTATGAAGCTATCATCTCCACAAACCATAGCAATTGACAATTGGTATCTACATACTCGACGATGCGACTACTCAAACGATGACTACAACTCTTTCAATAGAACACGGGTCAAAAATTAAGGGGGAGCAATTGTAAAGTATTCAAAATCTTCGATGCCGAAAGTGCCAATTTCACAAATTGGTGTCAAGACAACGATACCAATCGTACATGTGGTGTCAAGAGATGACTTCAGACGTGACGAGGCGACCAACATTTGCCGACAAGAATCATGTGATCTTATCATATGATGTTCTCATCAGTCAGGTCCAACCTTGTCAATTCATTCTAATATGGTGAATATGTGATCATTTTACTAATCGGCATCATATCTCACAATTTGGTATCATGAAGATAAGACGGACTTGCATTTTTCCTCCCAAAAACTTTGTTAAAACTTCATTGAATCATTTGATTTCAAAAATATCGGTTGGGTTAATATTTTTAATATGGGCGAGAAAATGTGAACGTAGTCCATAGGAAAGATGGATAAAGATTGTGAACGTAGTTGAATGTCGACCAAGTACTTAAGTTAGCACTGGAACAATCACAACAAAGTGCTAGTTATGACGTATTGGTAAGAATTGAAGGGGATGAAGAATAAAAAAGAATTGTAAAGATAAAGGGTGTAAAGAAAGAAGCCCTCCTTACAACCTTAGGCAGAAACTGGGTCAACACATATGCTATTGAGATCATTTTAATGAGGCTAGATATTGAAGATAGACATCATGAACCCAGTGATGCAATGCACTACCCATCTCAGCTAACTCATATATCTCTCAAAAGGCAATTGTTTTAATCACACGGAGATCAACATGTTAGCTATCGATTTATTCACTCCGAATAAGTTGGTATTGAAATGGTGGCACTCCTCTCCAGCCTCCGATCGCTAAAATCCAAAGTGCACGATCGAGTCTAGAGCCATTTGAGATCATCAATTATCTCATTAGGACACACTTCCATATTTCCTTGCTTCTTCACAGACTGTGAAAAGTAAGAAATATATTAAGAGTCCAACGCAAAATCTTCATGATCTTGCCTTACATCTGAGTAATACGCAAGTATTTACAATAAAGATGGAAATCCTTCTTGAGCGAACATTATAAAGATCATGGTAGGTGACTTGTGCGATTCTTTATGAATCAAACGTGTGATAACTGGAGACCAATAGTGGTTTAATTATAAACTGAATTTAAACACATTCCAGGCCTCTACGCAATATCTTAGTGATCTTGCCATAACATTCAGAGTAATACTTTTTAGTATTTACAGTGATGAATGGAAATCCTTCTACTGTTAACGTCAAACATCACTTGGTAGGTAACTTGTAAGATTCAATATTAATCAAGCTCGTGACAACTGGAAAGCAACGATGGTGCGATTCTTTAATGAATCAAGCTTGTTCCAGGATCGGAATTGACGGCTTCAATCATGCGAATAATTTAATCCAAATGATTCACTCTTTACGTTCGCAGTCAGCTTTGGACGGTCGAGTAATGAGAACGGGTTTACCCGCGAAATCTTGTCAAGGAGGTTCTTAATTGAAACTACCTGCCACAAGTATAATATTTTATATCGTCCAACGGTCTTCACCGACCGGAGGTAAAAAACTACCGAATTAGAATAAAATGTTCAAAGCCATTTCTTTCGTGTCTACTCATGTTGCGGAATTTGAAGACAGTGGCGTTGCGGAGTCCGAGATGAAGTCGTCCCCACATGCTTATATTTTCTACTTCAACAAATTCAAGAAAGCCTAAAAGTCAAGTCTTCCACTATATCGAACTCTAAAGCTTTCAAGAATTACAAAGGTATAAGTATATGGAACATGAAGTCATGAAGAGGCGAATATCACAAATGGTGGATGCACAAGATCAAGGCAAGAGATTAATGCTCAAGATTGATATCAAAGATAACATCAACATATTCACCAGATAAGAAAAAGAAAAGAAAGACGGATACTACGAGCTCAAGACAAGCATAGTATGCTAGGTTAATTTTTATTATTGTAACTCGGGTAACGCCCTTGTTTGGAGTGACCTACCTCAGGGGAAGATTGTAGGTAATATGTTTTTACGTATTTAGAAGGATCGGTTACTCCGGCAATATACTAGTTAAGTAGCTCGTAGTCCTAGTATGTTTACATTAATTAAACAATGAAAAGCCCGGTCCATGTCATGTATGGCCGGCCCAACAATGTAAGCCCAAGCCCATCTTATGGGCTTGGTATATAAACCCTCTCCTTTGATGGAGAGGGTGTAGTTCACATAATATTTCACATAGTAGAAAGGTGGTTTCTTTCACTTTCTCTCTCTAAAAGTGTGTGTGTTCTCACCATCTCTATCTCTTTCTCTCTCTAGAATATAAGCAAGATTTACATAATCCTACACAGGATCCAAGACTTTTCTATCCTTCCTTCCATCCATGGTATATTAGGCGCCCATACAACTAACAACCATACCCCCAAGACCCAGTCTTATCCCCAAGGACCAGCCTTGTCCTCCTTGATATCAAGTATACTTAACTATATTATGTATTCTACATAGCAGTTAAATGCATAAGTAAACACATAATGTCCATACTAACATACAAAAACATACACATCTAGAAGTAAAAACATAAAGAAATATGGGACTATGAAACTCACCTGATTGAGCTTCTCCAAATATCTGCGCACTAGCAAAAAGCTAAACAAACAGATACAATACATCAAGACATGAACCAATAACTAAAATGGCTCATCAATCTATGATGGACATATAACCCTCTCCCATATATTTACCTCAATTATATGGTCTAAGCATCCCATTACCCTTCTCTAACAAGTCCTTAACTTAGTTAAGTTCAATACCTATCCCGATTACATTTTACCCTAAACATTCCTGATTTTTAAACCCCAAACTATGAGCCAAACGCCCATCTAACCAAACCCATGATTTTACATCTGTTAGCTAACTCTCCTCTTTTGCCCCAACCTCAAAGCTACTGTTAAGGCCCTGATATATACATATATACTTTTACGTATCCATATTTTACTGATTTTGAACATATGAAAAGTTTGTTATGATCAGAGGGTCTACCACTATCCCAATTGATTAGCCCTCTTCCAAATCTCTTATTAACATATGAACTAATTCTCATGTTCATTTTAAGGTCCAATTGTACTCCTAAGTACCCTAACCATCTCGAAACATTAATTTAAAACCGACTGATTTCAAAACTGTTTTAACCTTCGACTATTGTAACTTGTTTTTGACCCACTTCCCGACTTCCAATTTAGTACTAGTTTCTTGAATTCAAAATCCAACTCAAATACCTTTCCAGGGGTACTTGGTTCGCATCTTTAATGTGTGTAGAACTCTAGATATGATCAAAACAATTGATCTAAAATTCTGCCCAGTTTTTAATTACGAATTTAATTAAACTAACCTTATTAATTACCCATAACTTAATTAATTACAAGTCCTAGTTATTATAATCATTGTTATGTCATTAAATACTGATTTTATAATAAAACATAACCTAGATCCATCATATAATGATTAAGAATGAACTAAAACCAATTAAATTGAAAAGAGATTAAAGGTTTTTACCTTAGATTTATAAAAGCCAAGATTTTTAATGAAAAAACCCTAACTCCTATATGAAAGCCACGATCTATATAACTCCCAGGAGAAAAATAATGTGTTTTTTTATTAACTAGAAGACTTTATATAGGGTGTGGGTGAGTCCTAGTCCGACCCAAGCCCAAACATCGATTCCTTTTCCTTTTCTTTTTTTGATTTGTGGCCTAACCGACCTGCACCCCTATATTTTTTAATTTTTTATAATTAATTAATTACTAATTAATGTTTCCATAATTTCCTTGATTTATTTCAGCCTTTAAGACCTCCAAAACCTCAAAATTGTAATACTAGTCAGTTTTACTCGTATACCGTAAAAAAATATAGAATTTTATAAAAACTCTTGAAATATGAAATAAACAAAATAACGAAGTCCTAAATGACTTAAAACCATCCCGAAAACTATTTCCATGACTAAATACCTTACCTGATACTTCAAAATGCTAAACCCTAAATCGTAAAAATATGACTTACTATAATACTTATACGTATACGTAAATTACCAAAATGACTTCATTTCATTTCATAGTCACTATTATGTGAGCTCATGATCATGAAATATCCTCTCATCGATTTACTTATGAGTGTACCCATAAACGATGTCCATTCCTTCCTCATTCATACAAATTAAACACATAAACATATAAAACAAATAGTCACACATAAAATATCCTATAGATACGACTATGTGACAAACCCCAATACCGTGGTTGTCACAGTGTCACCTGTGACACATTTGAGGAATCAAACTGCCATTGTTCCTTCAAACCTGTGAGAGCAGCATCTATTTCCTTCTCACCAAAAGAACTCTCTTTAGAACTTTTATCACTTGCAATAAAGGGCTCTGTTGGTTCATCCTCCCCTTTGTATGAATCCTACCTTGCTTCACTTGAGGACTCTACAACAAACCTTCTCCTTGTCTCCAACTTTACAATCCTCTCCCTCAAAGTATTGAGTTCAAGGTCTTGAGTTGTCAATTTCCGTACAAACTCTGCATTTTGCTTTTACAAGCTTATGCAGAGTACCATCACTTCCATATTGGTCATAGGTTACATGCTGCCCTCATACACATGAGGGAACTCAATCCCTAATGAGGAATCATGGGGCATAGAGGTGGGCTTATCTACAATGGATCTCGCTTGACCTGCATCAAGGCCAATAGGTCCAGCCGCCTCCATATCACCAACTACACGGGTGGTGGTGGTTCTCTCTGCTTCATGGCTAGGACCACCAAGGGAGATCACCCCAGCAGTCCTTTGGCGTTTGGCTATGTGGAAATGTTGTGGTGGCGAGTCTAAAGAGGTGTTTGGGTCTGTTTGAGTGGTGTCGGGGGCTAAAATGGTTGTGTCTGCTTCTGACATATGAATGTCAGAGGCTTTAGGAATGGGTTCAAGATGAGCATCTGGTGAAGGTGGTGGTTGATCATGGTGTTTTTCTAGGGCAGGGTCTGGTTGGGGTTGTGGGTGTAAGGTTGCTTCAGCTAGAGTAAGCATAGGGGTGTCAAAGGCAATGGCTCATATGGCTATGTGTTCAAGGTTATGAAAAGCTTTTTCTTTTGGACAGGGATCTCATAAAAAATTTCATGATCCCTGCCACAGTCTCCTTGTAAATCAAATACCATTTGTAAAAACCTTGGGTAAGCAAGAGTCATCTTGCTACCCTTGTTATGCAACATGCCTTCAAAAATCATTTTTGAAAAGTTATAAGGTTGCCCATTTTCCAAACAAACAAGAGCACTCCCGATTGAACGGTTGATTTCATTGAATGAAGAGCATATGGGACTAAGGCATTGAAGAAAGACATGCACAAAAACTTCCAGGCTGGGGGAAACTAACCCATAGAATATTTGTTAATTTTCCCTGTTGGGGGAGGGGGAGTCTGTACCCCAAGCCTTGAAGGACTTCATGTAGTAACTCTATGGGAAGGGTGACTATCCCATCAGCATCATTAAGATGTAAAGCTTGGCGTACCAAAGTTTCAGTAACCACCCATTGTTTCCCATGGATGATGCCTTCTATTCTAGGCACTCCATCAACTGTTGTAGAAACTAGCATTGTTCCAAAACTGTTTGATGTATGTGACAGGGATGATAGGAGCATGATAAGTGCATACCTTAAAGGAGAAGCCATAAATACTCCACCATCTGTGTATACTGAGGTTGTTGTCTGTCAACAGTCAAATGTACAAGCATATTGTGTTGATCCTTGAATTATAAGACAACAGCAGGCTTAAACTTTGGCGCCATTGATGAGATTAAAAAGCTTTTAATGAAGGTAAAAGGTTTAGTATGAAAGAAAAATATGTGAAACAAATAAAGCAAGTTGCCCTGTACACAATATGGTGAGCCAAATATATAGTAAAAATATGTGGGATGTGATTGGTTGAAAATAGAGCTAAGTGAGAAAAATTCTCAAACGTAATCATGAATATCTTTAAAAAATAAGAATTATCTCATACCAATTAAATAAAATAACCGCTCCCGAAAAATTATGGCTCAAAATATCATAAAAGTAACAACTAGGTAGGCCACTAGTGTTTTTCAACGGTCAAAAGTTTATCAGCCGCAACGGCTATATTTGTCAGCGGATAAATTTGCTTTGTTTGGGGCTAAAAATGTGCTTGTCTGTGGATAAAATTTCTTTTGTTAGGGGGTCCAAAATAAAAAGAATAAATAAAAATAAAATACCTAGAAAAGACTTTAATCCTAAGGAAAGCAACTTTAACCCTAAATGACTAAGCATCACAAGCACTGTCCAATCATACACACTAGCTTAAGAAAGATAGACATAATTGTCCTCAAGTGCCCCTTGCTTACACAATTCCTAATGATGGAGTTATCTTTTATAAAATCTTTGTAACTCCCAGGTAATCCTAAAAATATGTAACCAAATCACCAAACCAACCAGCCTAATTCTAGGTCAAGTTGTCTTGGCAGCATGCATGCTTAAAGTGAAACATGCATGCTATAGTGCCTCAAAAATGAGAAATTCCAACAATTTCATAAAGAAAATGTCTTCACTATCTCTAACCCCCACTCATCAGTGGACACAATCTAGAATTGTGATAAGATCACTCTAAGAGTACCCAAAATCGTAAAGGTTTTCCTAAAACCTCCCCTTAAACAATGCTTATATATACATATGAAATTTTTTTATTTCAAGATAGGAATATAAATATTCCAACCATCATAATTAAACATTTGTTACCTTCATTTAGTCCATAAGCAAATCTGTATTCATGTTTACAATGTCCTTTGATGCCTGCAGTGTTAGATGAAAAACCACAAAAGCTATCACCGGCTTCTTTCCACTTGTCATCGGATAGAAAAATATAGTGGAAAAATATGACTTTTACAAAGAATAATAACAGTGCACATCCTGTACATATTTTACATCAATTTTAAAAACCATATTTCTAATGATTGATCATTTCAATACTTGTGACCAAGTACTGAAACCTACCAACATCAAAAGGTTTTATTAAAAGATCGGACACATTTTGTTCTGTGTCAATTTTATCTGGATGAATTAATTTTTTTTTCAAAACAATCCCTTATAAAATGATGCCTAATTTCTATATGCTTGGCTTTAGAATGATCTACAACATTTTTAATGATTCATAATGTACTGTTACTATCTACAAAAATCTTGGTATGCATAAAATTATACCCGTAGTCCAACAGTTGATTTTGAATCCATAACAC
The DNA here is from genome assembly GCA_025667525.1 of Glebionis coronaria. Classification (NCBI taxonomy): domain Eukaryota; kingdom Viridiplantae; phylum Streptophyta; class Magnoliopsida; order Asterales; family Asteraceae; genus Glebionis; species Glebionis coronaria. The sequence continues at coordinate 141,667 of JANFOE010000875.1, read as the reverse complement.
TTCTCCACAACATGCAACACCAGCTACATACTCTGTTTCAGTTGTTCAGTTGGCCACAACTGTTTGTTTCTTGCATTACCAAGAGATTAACCTACTCCCCAAGAACTGAAATCCACTAGTTGTGGATCTCCTATCTCCATTATCACCTCCATAATCACTGTTTGAATAGCCAATAAGTTCCAATGGAGAATTCATAGGATACCATAAACCCAAGATATGAAAGAATCTAAGGTACCTAAATATCCTTTTAACAACATGAAGATGACACTCTTTGTGAGTTACCTAATGACGTGCACATGCACATACAACAAACATAATGTCTGACCTAGATGTTGTAAGATACATCAATGATCCAATCATTGACCTATAATGTCTGACATCAACTTCCTTACCATCTCCAGTCTTTCCCCAAGGATGTTCTCTGTCCATAGGTGTACTAGCACATTTCTCAGGAGGTGAGAAACCAAATTTCTTTAATATCTCAACCACATACTTGTCTCGAGAGATAAAGATACCATCGTCTTTCTACTGAACTTGAAGACCTAAGAAGAAATTCATCTCTCCTATGGCACTCATTTGAAACTTGTCTGTTGATGAGACCGCAATTATACATGGTCTCATCGTCCAAAACGGGCTTAAAATGCTAATATATATCATAAAATACCATGAAATATGCTCGTATTCGTTTGTTGAATGTTTTAGGTACGGATATCGAGAAAATGACAAAAGGTCACAAGAATCAATCAAAAACAAACACGAGAAACAAAGTCGCATAATGAACCGGACCCGAATGTTGATTTTCCAAGAAAGTCCTTGAAGAATGAAGATTTGGCAACTTTAGTCCCTCAAGAATTGAAGTCTTGTCACTTTTAGTCCTTATCAATATCAAGTATACAAGAAAGGACCCTAAAGTATAAAGATTTGTCAAATTCAGCCCTTGAAGATTAAAGAAAGTGCAAACTACACCCTTGGAATTACTTTTCTAAAGTTTTTGTGGCAAATTTATGAAAACAAAAACTTATATATAAAAGGAATCGAGAGAATTGCTGCCAATATTGTAAGTGAACAAAATATGGAAAGTAAGGGACCATTTCAGCCAGACACATAAACTTTTCCCACCAATCCAATGTTGACACCTCACCAAACTACCCATTTACCCAAACCCAACACCACAACCCAATCATTTACCCATACCCAAGCCCAAACCCGTCACCCTCCACTTAACACCTAAAACTAATATTAGACAAAATTTAAAACACATTTTTTATTAATAAAAGTGGAGGTAAACAAATACTGTACCATTAAAATCCCCAAATCACCATCCTATGAACCCTAATTACAAAACCCCCTAATTACCTAATGATAAATCACCATCTTCTCCAAATCTTTTATTTAACTCATCCTAACCAAAACCCTACCCCTAATTACCTTTCACACTCACCCACATGGCTTGTCCAACCTTCCCATGCCCCACTTCTTACTAGACAACAAGTTGGAACAATGATATCTATGGCTCCTATGCATTGCCTTGTTCCCCAAATATATTTTGATGGCTAGGATCAATTGACAACAGCTGGAAAGTCTGACATCATCACATGTACAAGCTTCAATATCACATGAAGCCACTCTTGACCAAGAACAAGATTCAAACCCAAGGGCTTTTAGGGGAATTCGTCATTAGGGTTTTAGATATACTAGAAGGTTATGTTAGCTATTATAAAAGGAGGCTCCAACTTGTGGATGCCCCTTTGTTCCAATATTATTGCTCAAACCTGTAATCCATTTTTAGTATTTATAAAAGTTGGTTTTTTTTGAGTAAATTCCGTTTTATAATTCTAAAATTTTGGTGTTGTTTGAGAATAGATACTGAGTTCCATTTTTTATATTTCTGTTTGTGTTTAAGTCTTTGTCAAAATTAACTCCTTTTTCAAAAGTTTTGAAAAGTTGGTGTTTTGAAAAGAGCTTTTGATCCACATCTTGTTTATGCTTTATGTGTAAGGGTTTATGATTCTATTAAAGGATTAGTGCGTTTTCAGGTTTTGAAGGTTTTGAGTTCTAAGGTTTTCATAAAAGTTTTTGGAAAGAAAGTTTTTTTTTATATACCAAAATCCAGGTTTTCGAGTGTTGGGTGTTTACTGTAGCATAAGCTACAAGTCTCAGCTTATTGATAATACGCTGAGCTTATAGCTCTTGTTGGCTTTGTGGTCTTGTTATTGTTTTAGGAAAGGAGTTGGCTCCGAGTTCAAGAAATTTCAAGTGATTGATGTTCCAAGTAGATGTTTTTGATGTGCATAAGCTCTGTGGAAGAAGCTACTCTTGGATTTGGTTGATCAATTGGTGAGAAAGTCGAGTTGAAATGCTTATTGGCTAGTGTGTTAGAAGTATAGCTTGCTTTGGACCCTCGGTAAGTTTCTCCTTCATTTTACCTTTTTAATCACTTTATTCTTTCTTTGCTTGATTCTTATGTGTTTATGTGCTTTTGTGTTTTTCTAGTTACTTGTATTTTGTTCTATCCTTATTATTATTGCTTGCTTTATAATTGGTTTCATTGTCTTTAATTCTGCATTTTATTTTAATAAAAATTTCATCTTTAAGAATATAAGGTGGTATTTGGATTAGTTATAGGGTAGTCATGATCGTAGAACTAGGCTGTAGGATTGATTTCATCGGACCCACAAGGTTAGTATTTGCAAGAGTTAGCTTTGGTCTCTCACAAATTCGATAGAAATCAAAATCGAGCTCTCTTTGTGATTTTTGTAATATAAGTAACAATAGGCGTATTAGAGATTTATTTGTTTTAAAACCTCGCCATATCTCATTACGGCCCACTGTTCTACAGTTGGCTGTATGAGAAAGGGTGTTTGGCTTTGTTCATCTCTTTGTCATAACATAGTCTAGGATTAAGCTTTTGAGTGAAACATTGTTTTGAGGTTTAGTATAGGGGATTTCAGTTTTCACTTTTCATTAAAAACACAAAATACATAAATAAGTTTTCCTTGCTTTTTTTCTTTCTTTCTTTTGTTTTTCAATACCTGTAGGTTTTTTATTTATGTGTTAAGTGTTGTTGGTAGTTGTAATTGTTTGTTTTTAGCAGGTCGTGAACTACTTTACATGTTCGCATAATGATTTGAGGTTAGATTCTCCGGACATCAAATTCCGTCGCACAATCATTGTTAGTTCGGTCATATTCTGGTCTAGAACACCATATATGATCATTGCTTTAATTTGAGGAATTAGAAGCTAAGATTTGGATTATACATAGTTTTGTTGATAGTCTTCATTTGTTTTTAATTTATTTGCAGCTGGATTTAGTGCTTAAGATTAAGATAGAAAGTGGCCTCACTAGTTTATTTTTTGCTCCATAGTACCTAGTTGCTGCTACTTTTCATCTTGCTTCATTTTTGACTAATTACTAGTGTGTTAACAGATTTGTTAGATCACTGATAGGTTTGAAAAGCTAGATTCACTTTAGGCTAAAAATTGAGAACCCACTGTGATCACATTTGGTCACTTGTTGTCCAAATACACCAGTAGGTATAAGGTCTTGGTTGTGAGGTTTTGGGACCTATAGTTTAGAACACTATTAGATTTCTTAACAGTTTGTTATAATTTTGAGGATGGAAGCCCTTTAGGTTAGATTAATTCTACGTAGAATTTTATGTTTTTTTTAGTTGTTGTAGCTACTGAGTGTTGTATTTGTCGTTATTAATTTGTTGTTAGTCTATCATTTGACTTCGTTGCTTATGCGTTTATTGTAAGATTTAGCTATAATGTTGATTTTATATAGCCAAGTCCCGTTGAAACGAATGGCTACTACGGTGGCATTCGAAAAGTAGCTATAGTGTTAGTTCCCCTTGCTTGATTCTTGTGTGTGCAAGTGATTGTTGTTACTACTGTAATGAATCGATGCATACACCTTTTGTTTATGTTGTAGTTTATGTTGTAGTTTATGTGTTTGTAGTACAAATTGTCACCTTTTGTTTAATGCTTTTCATGTTAAAAGTATATGTTCTTTTGAGTTTTGGGTAAAAAAATCTGTAACAATCGCATATTTGATTGATTTAAAATATAAATTAATGGGTTAAACTTTTATGTCTATTGAATTTCCACGGTTAATCTCCATGCATGAGTGTACGTATCCAATTTAACGCTTATTGAAAATCGTAGTATAGATTGATTTCCACTAGCTACATGAAGTTTACATGTTTAGATCATATTATTTATCAACCATTTACAAGACTAGTCAAAACTATCTTTTTCATACCTTATCGCTAAATCATTTTTTTGTTATACTTTTATAAGTTATGCCTTCGTGATCACGACCAACTATATGACAACGTCAACAATGCTTCGCTACATCCATTTTTTTCTTTTTATCATACCGTCGTGGGAGTCTCCCTAAAACATACCCGACCTAGCCCTCTAGTAAATTGGTGAAACATATGAGCTTTGAAAGTTCACAAACATTTTATTTGTACCTCAAATAAATAAATTAGAAAATCAATTTGATCATGAACTAGTACAAATCTAGATAAAATAACACTTCTTCGAAAACTAGCTAACCAAAAACATGTACATCCTTTTCGTTACAATGTATAACTTCTCAACCCATTTTATAAACAAGATGTAGCCATAAGCCCCTAAACTTCAAGAAAAACACATACCTAAATTTGTAATATTTTCTAAACACAATGAAAAACACTTATGTCTCTTTACATGTGATAAACACATTTTTCCTTTCCTCACATCACCATCTCCTTTCTCTTTGCCCTTCACGTGAACCCATCTAGCCAACGTCCCATATGCATCTCTCATAGTGTCCTTTTCGCCTTTCTCTTTTCTTCTGTGCTACGTGCTACTCGACGACAAAGATAAGCCAAAAACATCACTTCCAAAATAAAGGTACATGAACCCGTGACCTCTTCTTTGACTAAAAAGTACCTTAGTTGTGTGAATAAGACTTAGCTAATTCCATGGCTATACTAGATTCAAAAAATGAGGAACACATCAAAACTCCTTACCCTGCTTCCTCTTGCAAAGATTCTATCCATTTAAGCCCAAAATCTCTACACTTAACGTCAAGCAAATACAAGACCCTTGGTTCGCCCTACTGTTGATGATCACAAGAATCCACATCATCATCGATCCTCTTTTCTTTGTTTATTCGATGAACCAAGCAGCCAACCACACAAAACGTTGCGTCGCTAGTGATTACGAGGGTGCAACGTGTGCAAGAAGAGTCACAGTTTTCGTTGTTCTTCTTTTTAGTCTACAAATACAAAGAAAATGCTTTTCACGTTGTTCGAGTGGTGATCACAAGGCTCGGGGTTGAATGTTATTGGGGGTTAGAGCTGTGTGCTTATTGTTTGAAAGATTTAGTGGGAAACTACTTCATGTGTTAAAAGGGTTTTCATGAGCATTCATCACGTCTCAAACATTTCTGTGAGCCTCTCTTCCTTTCATATTAATCGAATTGTATTTGTGGACCCTAGTAGTATTGTGCTTGAGCCATATGTTAAAACAGAAAGCAAACGTTGCTTTGGGTTAAGCTATCATGGGTTGAAAACATAAAACAATAAGTAGCAACAATATGATTATAACATATTTGGAATCGACAATTTTTCGACCCACTTTTCACTAACAAAACAACCCTGCCCCGAGACGATCATTTAACAGAAGTTGTAGACGGCCATGACGTCTACAGGAACCTAGTTTTAGTTTGACTTGAAAGTCCTTAACGAGACCCGTAGAAGCGACCGTAACTGACCAAGTAAAACTCGTAACTATTAACATAGTTTCACACCCCCTCACTTTACATGTAATTATGACCCATCAAATGACTTCGTTTGTAAAAACTAAAGGCATGACGCTATATTCGGGCTGGCTGGCTACCCAGTGGTACCTACGGTTTACGCCGCTAGTCACTAACGAGGCCACAAATTGCGCCGAAAAATCGTCGAGATCACTGTTTTTACAAGAAAATGGTAATAGAGGAAAATATCAATCGGGTAGTGTTTTCCCATCTTTTTCCTTCACGGCTTTTTTTTGGTTCCCCAATATCCGACGAGTTTTTCTAATTATTTAATTCACATGCTTTAAATTTACTTTATAAGTTTTAAATCTTTTATAACCTTTAATTATTTTTAAATCTTAATTAACTATAAACATTATTTAAAACTTTAACTAAATCTAAACTTTATATATATTTATAAACTTGACTAAATAATGTAAAGTCCCATATAGTTATTTGACCCACTAGACAACCCGACAAATAAATAATTCCCATAATCGATAACAAAACGTTCGATGTTGTTAAATACATCCCGATTAAATGACTACCTTTTTCTTTAAGAAAAACATTAATGCTTCGCAAGTGTTAAATTATCAATAGCTCAAGCACATACTACGCATAAAACGTTGTAAACCCGTTCCTGTTGTATATTTAGCCTAAGTACGAATTATTTTACTTAGGTTACGAGTAGCGCGTTCTTGCATCGATTTACGTGCTCCATTTCCGTGCCTACACCTTGTTGATATCTGTGCTGGTACATTGACGTGAGTTTTATAGCCCCACTTTTTATTTGTTTTATATACTTTTGAGGTGAGAACATTGCTTGTTTTAAACAGATGAACATAAGTGCTAAAACTTGATACGTTTGCCTACATGATGTCTAAGTAGCGATATCCCTAGATGCTTTAGCCCACTATCGTGAACCGTTAATTACTTTGTGTAAGCGCGAATGTTATGGATAGATCTATTGGGATTGACCTCCCTATCTAATGTTGGTTGTGTGACCAAATTAGATACACTTACATTTGAGGTCGTTATGAATGCTTTGGGATAGGCATTTGCTCGGGCTCTCACATTATCTTGTCAGTACGGTTAATGCTTCGGTGTCATAGGCTTAGACGTAGGGCAATGTAAACGTATGCTATTTGATTATAATCTTGTATTTGTTATAAGATTATATGCTGGTTGCCTGACTAAAATCTTATGGTCCATCACTCTATTTAAACTTAAACCTATGAACTCACCAACCCTTATGTTGACGCTTTAGCAATGTTTTTCTCAGGTATCAAGACGGAGGAGTGACCTGGTTGTTCCATGGGAGATAATAAATTTGTGCTTATCAATTGGTGTTTGAGCTTTTACTTATGTTACAGAAAACTCTGATTTAATTTATGTTGTTGTACAAAAATGCTTCCGAATAATGTTTTATACTTATAATCATTTAAATCAATTAAAACGACTTATTTAAATGTCGTTCTTTATTACTATGTCTTATGATAGTCATGATAGTCACACCCAAGTGTATTCACATACATTGGTAATTTGAGGGTGTGACAGATTGGTATCAGAGACATGGTTATAGAGAACTAGGTTACTTTTATAAAAATCATTTTTACAAATGTTTTGGTCAAAAATGAAATTTTGGGAAAAGAGTAATACTAGACTATAACCGCTTCTTTATCTCCATGGGTCACTTCACTCCACGTCTTCGATACAAGTAAGTTGTGACTTGAAATAGTTTATGAATTTTGCCATGCTAAGTTTTGAACTTGATTGCTACGTGTTATTCGTATTATGCATCCCGTTTCCTTGTCTGAATGATATAGTTATACGATATGTGTTAAAACGACTTTTATTTTGAAGCAAAATGCATAACATCCTTGCTTGGATTGCTAAATTGTTCAAATGGTTTGTGCCATGCGTATTTGAACTAGATGGTTTGTGTCATGGCTAGTTGGACAAAAATGGTTTGTGCCATGTTTATTTGGATTAAAACGTACACATAATTTTGCTATTTTTTCTTCGATTTAAATAGTCCATGAGACTACTATCGACTATCGAAACATTTGTGTGTTTCCATAAGTACCCTATATCAATATACACCGAATTAAAAATGTCGCCGTGCTTCGTAGAACCAAAAGTTATATGAATGTCTCTACATACCATGTGTGTGGTATTATTAATGTTAATTAGTAGTAATACTTAAATCAAGCGGTGAGATTACAAAAGTCGAGAGGAGCAACCATTTATTGGGTCCGATAAATTGTTACTCCACTAAACATTTATAATAGATTCAGTTGAGGAAAAGTGACCTACATTAATTAACGGATTAGAAATTGGAAATGGAAACGTAAATTATCGTGATGAATAATTATTTTGCTGACTTTGAGCACGATCGAAAAACGACGCCGCCGTCTCTATTTATAAACAACATATGACGATAAACATTATATACATGTATTACTCTTGTAATGCTCCGAAAAGTATTGTAATTCAAAGAACAAATAATATTTCACCATATGACGACTATCCATAAATACGCCGACGCGTAAGTCGAATGGTTTCCGAAGAGAAATTTCATTTGAGATAAATTAAGTAAAGACAAATTTAAATAGTTCTAATCCATTGGTTGTGACTAATTTACTATAAATGTATTATAACATTACGATGTCGATATAGCAACTAAGACTAAGGGAAAGAACCCAAAAATGTAAAGATTATACCGGTTTCTAAATCAAAGGGACTATTGCGGGCCGCGAAGTTGAGAATCCTAGATCTAAAATGTGGCTACCTATTGGAAATTTTAATTTCGGAATGGTTGATGATGAGTCGTGAGTGAACCCAAAACCAAGACAAATCATCAAATATGTTAAGAGGTATAACTATACTTAACAAGTCTCAAGACTGGTCTTGTTTCATCGGATTGCGAGACTAAATTAAGTGTCATTCATTACACAACTTAGGGTCTCTAATGAGTTTTCTTGAGGATGGGTAAGACTCATGAATCTATATGTTGCGTGATAAGTTTGATCTTTAAGTTATTACATAATTGATGAGTTTTGTGTGGGTTTAATTGATGTTAAATTGTGTGAGTAATACCTAAACGCGAGTAAAACGCAAAGACGAGAACAAAATAAATGAACCACTTGTGATCAAAACTCAGAGAAATTCTTGTGATGGAATTGAGTAATTGATTAGGTTAAAAACAATGACAATGTAAGGACCAACAATCCTAAGTTAAGGAAAGATCAAAGAGTGAACAAGAACTAGTATGGATTATGTTATAGACGTAAGTCGACTAAACTTCAAAGATATACTTGCTCATCCGAGTTAAAAGTAGCGAATGTTTAGCAAGAAAATTTCCTAAAATAAAAAACCCAATTCGATGAAAGGTTAAATATTGTGTAAGGATAATTGTATTTATCCATTCATGGGAAAGGTACAAACATGAGTACGTGGAAGAGCACCTTAGAAGACTCTAACTTTTCACAATCACCTATGATTCCTATTTAAGGACTACTTGGACATTTAAGTAGGCCTATGAAACGATTACAAGAACTTAACAAAAAAAACCCGCGTTTTGTTGAGACTAGAAAGAAGTCATTCATTGGTTTGGATGAGAACTTTGTACTCTAAGCTTCGAAACTATGAATGAAACGTAAAGAATTAAAAGTACGACTCTTTATAATATGATCCCTCGATAATTGTATTACAATAACTGTGAGGAAAGCTCAGTCGGTTTGGAATAATCGTGAATTTGATAACCATGAAGGAACTAACTAAGGATTTGTATATCCAAAGAATTTAAAATGTCATTGGTAAAGCAAATACAAAACCGCGAGAATCTTAAGGAAATAATTCACCATCAATATCTGAACGTCATTAAGGTTGTTGACTCATTTCATGTTAGTATTCGTACAAAAAAAATAAAAAAAATCAAACGGTGAGCATATACTCAATAATTAAGAAAACAAGAGTTACTCTAGTTAACACTCTTCGACCTTGAAAGGTCTTTTCAAAAACCAAGCGGACTTGCATTGACTGTGAAAGAGAAGGACCCTTCGAGAAGGAGTATCCCATGCCAGTAAGCAATCCAATGTTGGACTGGGAGGATTATCCCTCACCATCTGACTAGACCAAAGAACCTACTAGGTCAAGCACCGCGTGCTAAACAAACTAATTCACTATGTAAGAACCACTCTCTCAAAGAATCTACTAAAACCAACTCCCACCTTGAACAAAGGGTATCTTGGTAACTACCTTTTTGCCATAAGTGTGAGTACCATCACAAAGGTACTTACCTAAACCATTGTATGCTAGGTGATGAGTTTGGATATTAGGAAAAGACTGATGCACTATAAGGCACATCAGAAGTACGGGAAAAAGTGTTACTTAGAAGAATGTCATATTAAGCAAGATCGGTTCCGAAAGGGAAAAATAAATTGCTCAAGAAGGAAGCTCGTGGACGAAGAGTGTAAAATACCTCACCAACGTCATGTACCGTGTTCCACCTGAGGAGAGCGCCCTAGAAACCTATAAGTATTAGCCGAAGGAATTTTACCCCCTCGTATGTGGAATTTGGAAATTTACGTGTAATATAAGTAATATATTTTTATGCAAAATCAAGTAACTTGACATCTGTTGATGTTATCATCAACAAAAACCTAATTATATAATTATACTCTAATATTTTTACTTAATGGTTTTCGGTTGTCTTTAAAAGTTATCTTTTTATATTCTCAAAGCTTTTACTTAAGAAAGAGTTTTCCCCTACAATATTTTATCTTATATGTCGGAGAAAAAATTATCAAATAAATATATTCATTTTCTTAAGAAGGTGTTTTATAAAATATTTTGGAAACCATTACGAAAAACTTTTTACTATAAAAGAACCATCACCGAGAACTTTATTATTAGGAATCACAACAGTGGAGATAAAGCAATTTGGAAAAATTAGTAAATGATTACTAATAAAACTCCGCGACAAATGACATAACATTTTTTTGGTAAGGACTAGCACGTAAATAAAAAATAAAAAAATAATAAAAAACTTGTTTTATGAACAACTTGATGTGGAAAACACAAACTATTGATTAACTTGATGAGAACTAGTATGAACAATTCTGAACTTAATTTGTTGATTGTGAAAATGAACAATGGTATAGTATGAATGAACCATGAACCACCAATATTTAAAGTAACCTCAAAGAGATAATTGATGATGAAAAGGAGGATGCAACCATTTGACCCGAGACATACGTAGCCTGATCAACTACGTATGATCGTGGTCGAACACGAGCATGCTCGTAGTAGTCACCATGGAACGAGATAGATTATTAGTATTAGAACATCTTCAAGTTTTGATTTTCGTGCCAAATACATTTGTTATGTGTTATAAACGCTAAATATTCCTATACCGTCATCTAAATTAGGAAGCGCCGCTTACGCATCGGAAGCAAATATCTCACGTCCATTCTTTCGCTACTACGCCGCACGAGCTCGTGCGAGATGCGTAGAATATTACGAGCGCTACCAAAGGAAACCAATGTGATTCTATGACAAGTGAACTCAAATAGACTTGAGTGGAGATGAACCTAACGGAGCGACAAACCATGGATATTGATGTTGAGGACGAAACAGCTCTTGAGTAAAACTTAATTTAAAGGGTATCGTAATGCTACTATATAATAGTTGAAATCAAGAAAACATGTTGGTAGAAATGATAATGAGGCTCCGTAAGGAGCAAAGCCCAAATTTAACGGGTATCGAGACCCCACTATAGTTTGAATCAAAATCTAAAAGCAATTTGGTCGAGATGAGCATGATCTTTTTCCAAGGAAAGGAACGAGAAGGATTTAATAGTGAGATTACTTGACATATACCACTCATCTCCTACCATATGAGAAAATGATTTAAAATAGTTTACTAACGAGATTGTATAAGAAAGAAATGCTCTATAGGCGAAATGAAATTTTCAACCACCACGAGTCGTGATGATCGTTTATTTTAGGCTTTAAAAAACCGATTAGAGAAACTTTGACATATGTATTACTTATCGCTACCAAGTACACGATCAATGTGAACAATAATAACCAAGCTGTGGAAACGAGTTTCAAACTTGTGCTATTATCCATAGGTATATTTGAATAAACATCCATCGTTGAAAGGATACTAGTGTAACTATAGCCGTCGGGATAACATGGTTTGAGACCTTGTGAGAGTAGAAAGTATTGTTAAACGTCATCTATGCGTAAGTTGACAACACGCGACTCTTTAGATATAAAACAATACACGAGATAACGAGAAAAGTATTGACGTAAAATATCACTTAACAAAACCAATATTGTCGAGGAAAGTCGACATGCAAAGAAAAGACAACTACTAAAAACCACTGAGGGACAACATTTGTTCGTGTACGCTTGGAATAAACTTTTATTCGATCAAAAGTTAAATTAGTTACAATAAATTTAACTTTATTCATCTTCAAACGGCTTAATCTTTCTGCTAAATCTACCATTCATTGAATAACGTCTGATTAACTTTCCTTGATCTTGTTTTCATCTCATCAAATAATTTGTGAAAGAACTAGGCTGTGATTTCGATCCCCTATCTTCTTGGTGATCAATTATCCGTGGGACGTTCACATCTTTAGGGTTTGATAATCTGATTTTATTTGATTCGACGTAGTTTAGAGATCTGTGATTAGTGACGTTTGTTTTGTGATCGTTTATAGTTTAGGGTTTGAAGTGACGTTTGGGATCTAGGGCTCAAATTGATTATTATTAATTTATTCAGTATTAATGGCTGTCGGCTAGGGTTTAGGGTTTCGTTTGTTTGATTTTATTAAGTCATTGTTTTTAGAGAGATGGAGAATTCGGGAGAAAATATGATGAATGCGAAGGAGAAGACGACTGACATGGCCTCAAGCCTTGATGCGGTCAAAAGTTGTTTTGCGACCAGTAGACTTCGTAATGTGGACGGAAAGATTTTGGGTAAGGATGGAAAGCCCATGCGGAAAGTAGTGAGGCAAGTCGCATTTGCTGAGACAACGAGTGACAACTCAGTAAACCCTAATGAGAATCAACCAAATAAGCAGTCATTTGCTGCCTTGGTCAGTAATGTAACAGCAAAGAAGAAGATTAACTTTAGGGTTTTGGAAAGTGATGAACATGGAGAGGACATGGACTTCATGTTGCCTATTGATACTATGGCGACTGTCCAAGGGAAGTTTGTGAATTCATTGGTGGGATATTTTGTGGGTAAGAGTGTAGCTTTTCCTTTGGTGGAGAGTTATGCGAAGAACAGTTGGGGCAAATATGGATTCCAGAAAGTTATGAAAGATGAAGATGGTGTGTTCTATTTTAAGTTTACACCTATCACTGGTCTTGAACAGGTGTTGGAGAATGGACCATGGATAATCCGTAATCATCCAATTATGCTATGTAAATGGGAGACGGACTTGGAATTGAATAAGGATAAAGTGACAAAGGTACCGGTGTGGGTGAAGATTCATAAGGTTCCAATTGTAGCTTACTCTGAAGATGGTCTCAGTCTTATTGCGACTAAGATTGGGAAACCAATAGCTTTGGACTCATTTACGAGCTCTATGTGCTCTGAACCATGGGGAAGATTAGGATTTGCGCGAGCCATGATCGAGGTAAGTGCGGAGAAAGAACTGAAAAGGGAGGTTGTGATGAGAGTACCTAACAGCGAGGGTAAGGGTTGCTCAAAAGCGAGAATGAATGTTGAGTACGAATGGACCCCTCCTCTGTGCTCGGACTGTCATGTGTTTGGTCACACGTTGGAGACGTGCCCTAAACATACTAAGAAGGACGCGCCACAGCAAACTAAGCATAAAGTACAAGGTGATGGATTTACAGTTGTGAGTGGGAGAAGACGGAATGGGAGGAATAAATAGGAGGTGCATGTTAACAAACAAAAAACATTTGAATACCGACCTAAACATGCTGTGAAGGTTGATAAACTGAAAAAGGGAGTATCAACTCAAAATTCATTTGAGAGTCTGAACTTCAATGATGCGAATAATAAAGACACGGCAGAATCGAGTGGGACTAAAGATAAGGGTAAAGGTACTGTACAAGGTGATGAGTCTGACAGTGAAGTCGAAGAAATTTTTGCTGAAGTGAATCCTAACATTCAGGGGGCAAGCACTCCCTCAGGCGAGGTTTCCCATGATTAGTGTCGGTTGTTGGAATATAAGGGGCTTGAACCGTGTCCCTAAACAATCAGAGGTTCGGCAGGTTGTTGCTGATAATAAACTGAGTGTTTGTACAATTTTAGAGTCGCATGTGGACATATCTAATTTATTTCAAGTGTGCTCTAAGGTTTTTAGGTCATGGGATTAGACTTCGAATGCGAGTCTTTGCTCTAAAGGATGTCGTATCATAGTTGGGTGGAATGTTGATGAAGTGGACCTGCTTGTTGTCAACCAAACGGCCCAGGCTATTCATGCGAAAATTAGACAGAAGAGTACTAATAACACTTTATTTTGTTCATTTATATATGCAGATAATAAACCTATGGGTAGACGGCGGCTTTGGGAGGAGCTTGATATACATAAACATGTTACTAGACGGCAACCTTGGGTTCTGTTAGGAGACTTTAATGTTGCCCTTAACATTGAAGATGTTTTCATGGGATCTTCTTCGATGAATGCTGCCATGTGTGAATTTAAGGATTGCGTTGCTAGGATTGAGATGGAGGATATCAATTCTTCGAGTCTTCACTATACATGGAATCAGAAACCCAAAGGTGGTATGGGCATTTTGAAGAAGCTGGATCGGTGCATGGGTAATATTGATTTCATAGAAGCATTTCCAAGTGCTCATGCCATTTTCCAGCCGTATAGAATCTCAGATCATGCTCCTATTGTGCTTTGCATCCCTACAAATGCTAGGCCAAGAGTGAAACCATTTAAATTCTACAATCTGTTAACGTCGAATAGTAAGTTTAAACAAGTGGTCGAGGAGCAGTGGGGTAATCCAGTTCAAGGCCATGCTATGTTTCAAGTGGTGACTAAGATGAAAACCCTAAAGAAGCCGTTGCGGAAGCTGCTGTATGAACAGGGTAATCTCCATGATAAAGTGGTGCGATTACGTGTGGAAGTGGATGAGGCTCAAAAAGCTTTAGACCTACAGCCTGATGATCTTAATTTACGTGAGGAGGTGGCTATTTACGTACTGGCGTTCAATGAGGCAAAAATTGATGAAGAGAAATTCTTGAAGCAAAAAGCTAAGGTGGAGTGGTTGAACGCTGGTGATAAGAACACAGCGTATTTTCATAAGGTTGTCAAAGGTCGTAATCATCGTAGTAGAATTGAAGTCATCCGTGATGCTGCTAATGTTGAAGTTACTGGTACTGCTGTTCCTGATGTTTTTGTGCAACATTATAAACAGTTCTTGGGGACATCGATGGACTGTGCGCATCTTGACACAGTGGGCCTGTTTGAGAAGCGAGTTACTGATGTGTCCTCTATAAATATGGTGCGTGAAATCACTGATCAAGAAGTAAAAACTGCCGTGTTTTCTATTGGTGACGACCGAGCTCCTGGGCCGGATGTTCATCAGCGTTTTTTAAAGAGAGCTGGGATATCATTGGGAAAGATGTTAGTACTGTTGTTCGAGATTTTTTCGCTAATGGACAGTTATTACAGGAAATAAACCACACTTTTGTTACTCTTATTCCTAAAGTGGCGACTCCGCTGAAAGTTAATGACTATCGTCCCATATCGTGTTGCAATGTCATCTATAAATGCATTAGTAAAATACTTACTAATCGCATTATAGAAGGAATTAAAGAGGTAGTTAGTGAAAATCAGTCAGCCTTTGTTCCTGGAAGACGTATTTCAGATAACATATTACTGACCCAAGAACTTATGCATAATTATCATCGGAATAGAGGTCCTCCCAGGTGTGCTTTCAAAGTGGATATTCAAAAGGCTTATGACACGGTGGATTGGCGTTTCTTGGAGAAAGCTCTTATGATGTTTGGTTTCAATCCTATTATGGTTAAGTGGATTATGAAATGTGTTACGTCGGCCTCGTTTTCTATTTGTGTTAATGGTATTAATCACGGGTATCTTAAAGGCAAAAGAGGATTACGGCAAGGGGATCCTCTGTCCCCGTATTTATTCACCCTGGTTATGGAGGTTCTCACACTCATCCTTAAAAGAAATATTCGGAACTCTGAGGGTTTCAGGTTTCATCATAAGTGTGAACATATGCAAATTGTTAATGTATGTTTTGCTGACGATCTTTTCTTGTTTACGCATGGGGATGAGGTTTCAGCTCAGTTGGTTATGAACTCACTTGATGAATTCAAGCTGGTGTCGGGTTTAGTTCCAAGTATTCCTAAGAGCACAGGATTCTTCTGCAATGTTCGGGACGGTATCAAGCATAACATCCTCAGTATTATGCCATTTGCAGAAGGCACTCTTCCGGTTAAATACCTAGGCGTACCTCTTATTTCCTCTCGCCTTTTAAACAAGGACTGCAAAGTTCTTGTGGAAAACGTGAGGAATAGGATTGGGGATTGGAAGAATAAATCGTTATCCTTTGCAGGTCGTCTTCAATTGTGTAAGTCGGTTTTACTCTCCATGCAAGTGTATTGGGCTTCCGTTTTAGCCATTCCCCAAGGTATCGTCAATGACATTCATCAACTGGTTCGTGGTTTCCTTTGGTGCAATGGTGATTTCAGAAGGGGCAAAGCAAAGGTAGTCTGGAAAGATATAGTCTTACCTAAGAGTGAGGGAGGGCTGGGCATTCGTAGTCTTGGTGTGTTTAATATGGTTTTGCTTACTAATCACATTTGGAATATCGTTTCGAATAAAGAATCTATGTGGGTGCAGTGGATCCATACCTACAAACTGAATGGCAGATCGTTATGGGATATTCCAGCCAGGACGGACATGAGTTGGAGTTGGCGTAAACTTCTTCAAATTCGTAATAGGGTGAGGCCTTATTTTTGGTCGGGTCTGGGTAATGGTAGGGGTACTTCGGCATGGCTCGACAAATGGGATGTTCATTGTCCTATTAGTAATTATGTGACACCGAGAGATATCGCCAGGGAAGGCCTTAATATGAAATCCTCAGTTGCTGATTTGATGGCTCAAGGTGTATGGCAGTGGCCACAGTCGTGGCTAATGAAAGCCCCTATTCTTGCTGCTGTGTCCATTCCTGCCCTTACTGATCATGGTCAGGACTTGGTGCGATGGCGTGATGATAATGGTGTCTTCCATGAATTTAGTGTGGCTAGGGCTTGGGAGGCATTTCGTCCACGAGGGCAACATGTTGACTGGCAGCGAGTGGTTTGGTTTTCACATGCTATTCCTAGACATGGGTTTCACATGTGGTTAGTCTTAAGATCTGCGTTGAAGACTCAAGACCGTTTTAGGCAATGGGATGTGGGAGATACGGTCGACTTGAGCAGTCTATCATGCCCCATATGTAAACAGCAACCTGACTCCCATGCTCATTTATTTTTTGAGTGTTCATTTGCTTCAAAAGTATGGGGATATGTTCGGGTGTTGGTCGATATGGTTGATGTTCCTGCTAGGATACATGACATTATAGGTTACCTCCAGCATATGGCGCATTCGCGGACTGCAAGGAGTGTTATAGGAAGGCTTGTTTTGGCTGCTGCTGCTTATTTTGTGTGGAAGGAGCGTAATGATCGTTTGTTCAAGAAAGGTAGTCGTACACCGGAGGAGATTCGTGATACTATTATCATTACTGTTCGAATGAAGATCATGACGTTTAGATTCAAGCAGCGGGATTCTGTTAAGCAACTGCTTCAGAAATGGAATTTCCCTAATTCTTTCCGTATGTATGGTACTGATTAGGGCTTGTTTTTATTTGATCTTTGTTTGTTATCTTTGTGGCATGTCACAAAGATAGGTAGTTTCAAGCTATGCTTAAGGTTAATGTGGTACATCGGCCACATTCTATTGTACTCCAAATTTTCTGTGATTAATACAAATTTACCGGAGTAACCCTTTACCCAAAAAAAAATATTTAACTTTATGAAGAAACTATGGGAAACGCAAACTTTGAACAAACGCAAGCAAAGTTTTCCAAACATACAAGAATTCAATAATTCTTACTCTTTTGATTCGGCTAATGACATTGACGCTTGAGTTTCAGGAGAAACTCAGTTTAACGGGTATCGGATGTAATAATCGCAAATTTGATTGATTTAAAATATTAATTAACGGGTTAGACTTTTATGTCTATTGAATTTTCCCGGTCAAACTCTATGCATGTGTGTACGTATCCAATTTAACGCTTATTGAAAATCGTAGTATAAATTGATTTCCACTAGCTACGTGAAGTTTACATGTTTAGATCATATTATTTATCAACCATTCACAAGACTATTCTAAACTATCTTTTTCATACCTTATCGCTAAATCATTTTTTTGTTATATTTTTATAAGTTATGCCTTTGTGATCACGACCAACTCTATTACAACGTCAACAATGCTTCGCTACATCCATTTTTTTCTTTTATCAAACCGTCGTGTGATTCTCCCAAAAACATACCCGACCTAGCCCTCTAGTAAATCGGTGAAACATATGATCTTTGAAAGTTCACAAACATTTTATTTGTACCTCAAATAAATAAATTAGAAAATCAATTTGATCATGAACTAGTACAAATCTAGCTAAAATAACACTTCTTCGAAAACTAGCTAACCAAAAACATGTACATCCTTTTCGTTACAATTTATAACTTCTCAACCCATTTTATAAACAAGATGTAGCCATAAGCCCCTAAACTTCAAGAAAAACACATACCTAAATTTGTAATATTTTCTAAAGTTAAAAACCAAAAACAATGAAAAACACTTATGTCTCTTTACATGTGATAAACACATATTTCCTTTCCTTAGGCCGGGCACAACGCATCTGAAAAGAGTCGGTCGACTCTCGGTCGCGACCGGGTCGTCGCGTTGCGGCGATTCGGTCGCCGGTGCCAGTCGAGCACAATTCGATCCTACCTACGACCTCTTTTGTGTTTGTGTTTGTGTCTGTGTCTGTGTGTTTTATAAAAAAAAAACTTTTTTTTTTTAAATTTAACATGTTTTAATTATATAAATTTTATAAAAAAATTCCAAATTTTAATATATTGAGTTTTTTCTAATTCCTCACAACATATATTAATTTGACAATTTTTTGAGTTAGTTTTAGCTAATGCATTATACCCTTTTTACTTTTAAGTTTCCTAATGTTTTTTAGTTTATGTAATGTTTTTTTTTTTTTTTAGTATAACGCGTGTTGTATGGAATAAAATGTTTTTTTTTGGAATAAAATGTTATTTTTATTAAATATAAAATGTTATTTTTATTGAATATAAAATGTTATTTTTATTAAAAATAAAAAAATAAATTTTAAATTAGGTCGCATTAGGTCGCCGGGTTGTGGCAAATAGGTCGCACTAAGTCGCCGGCTGAAAAAACTAGGTCGCGACCCCATGCGTTGTGCCTAGCCTTACATCACCATCTCCTTTCTCTTTGCCCTTCACGTGAACCCATCTAGCCAACGTCCCATATGCATCTCTCATAGTGTCCCTTTCGCCTTTCTCTTTTCTTCTGTGCTACGTGCTACTCGACGACAAAGATAAGCCAAAAACATCACTTCCAAAATAAAGGTACATGAACCCGTAACCTCTTCTTTGACTAAAAAGTACCTTAGTTGTGTGAATAAGACTTAGCTAAGCCCATGGCTATACTAGATTCAAAAAATGAGGAACAGATCAAAACTCCTTACCCTGCTTCCTCTTGCAAAGATTCTATCCATTTAAGCCCATAATCTCTAGACTTAACGTCAAGCAAATACAAGACCCTTGGTTCGCCCTACAGATGATCGCAAGAAACCACATCATCATCGATCCTCTTTTCTTTGTTTATTCGATGAACCAAGCAGCCAACCACACAAAACGTTGTGTCGCTAGTGATTACGAGGGTGCAACGTGTGCAAGAAGAGTCGCAGTTTTCGTTGTTCTTCTTTTTAGTCTACAAATACAAAGAAAATGCTTTTCACGTTGTTCGAGTGGTGATCACAAGGCTCGGGGTTAAATGTTATTGGGGGTTAGAGCTGTGTGCGTATTGTTTGAAAGATTTAGTGGGAAACTACTTCATGTGTTAAAAGGGTTTTCATGAGCATTCATCACGTCTCAAACATTTCCGTGAGCCTCTCTTCCTTTCATATTAATCGAATTGTATTTATGGATCCTAGTAGTATTGTGCTTGAGCCATATGTTAAAATAGAAAGCAAACGTTGCTTTGGGTTAAGCTATCATGGGTTAAAAACATAAAACAGTAAGTAGCAACAATATGATTATAACATATTTGGAATCGACACTTTTTCGACCCACTTTTCACTAACGAAACAACCCTGCCCCGAGACGACCATATAACAGAAGTTGTAGACGGCCATGACGTCTACACGAATCTAGTTTTAGTTTGACTTGAAAGTCCTTAACGAGACCCGTAGACGCGACCGTAACTGACCAAGTAAAACTCGTAACTATTAATATAGTTTCACGCCCCCTCACTTTACATATAATTATGACCCATCAAATGACTTCGTTTGTAAAAACTAAAGGCATGACGCTATAGTCGGGCTGGCTGGCTACCCAGTGGTACCTACGGTTTACGCCGCGAGTCACTAACGAGCCCACAAATTGCGCCGAAAAATCGTCGAGATCACTGTTTTTAGAAGAAAATGGTAATAGAGAAAAATATCAATCGGGATACTGTTTTCCCATCTTTTTCCTTCACGTCTCTTTTTTGGTTCCCCAACATCCGACAAGTTTTTCTAATTATTTAATTCACATGGTTTAAATTTACTTTATAAGTTATAAATCTTTTATAAACTTTAATTATTTTTAAATCTTAATTAACTATAAACTTTAAACTTTAACTAATCTAAACTTTATATATATTTATAAACTTGACTAAATAATGTAAAGTCCCATTTAGTTCTTTGACCCATTGGAAAACCCGACAAATAAATAATTCCCATAACCGATAACAAAACGTTCGATGTTGTTAAATATATCACGATTAAATGACTACCCTTTTCTTTAAGAAAAACATTAATGCTTCGCAAGTTTTAAATTATCAATAGCTCAAGCACATACTAGGCATAAAACGTTGTAAACCCGTTCCTGTTGTATATTTAGCCTAAGTACGAATTATTTTACTTAGGTTACGAGTAGCGCGTTCTTGCATCAATTTACGTGCTCCATTTCCGTGCCTACACCTTGTTGATATCTGTGCTGGTACATTGACGTGAGTTTCATAGGCCCACTTTTTACTTGTTTTATATACTTTTAGGGTGAGAACATTGCTTGTTTTAAACAGATGAACATAAGTGCTAAAACTTGATAAGTTTGCCTACATGATGTGTAAGTAGCGATATCCCTAAATGCTTTAGCCCACTATCGTGAACCGTTAATTACTTTGTGTAAGCGAGAATGTTATGGATAGATCTATTGGGATTGACCTCCCTATCTAATGTTGGTTGTGTGACCAAATTAGATACACTTACATTTGAGGTCGTTATGAATGCTTTGGGATAGGCATTTGCTCGGGCTCTCACATTATCTTGTCAGTACGGTTAACGCTTCGGTGTCATGAGCTTAGACATAGGGCAATGTAAACGTATGCTATTTGATTATAATCTTGTATTTGTTATAAGATTATATGCCGGTTGCCTGACTAAAATCTTATGATTCATCACTCTATTTAAACTTAAACCTATGAACTCACCAACTTTTGTGTTGACGCTTTAGCAATGTTTTTCTCAGGTATCAAGACGGAGGAGTGACTTGGTTGTGCCATGGGAGATAATAAATTTGTGACTATCAGTTGGTGTTTGAGCGTTTACTTATGTTACACAAAACTCTGATTTAATTTATGTTGTTGTACAAAAGTGCTTCCGAATAAGGTTGTATACTTATAATCATTTAAATCAATTAAAACGACTTATTTAAATGTCGTTCTTTATTACTATGTCTTATGATAGTCATGATAGTCACACCCAAGTGTATTCACATATATTGGTAATTTGAGGGTGTGACAAAATCACTGCTGTAAGTTCATAATATAAGGGAGGAACGTTTTTAAATGACACAAACAAATAATAATTAAAAGAAGACAATATACCTCCTCGGAGAACGAACTCTTTTGGATCATAAGCACAAAAACTCATGTTTTTAATACTTACTACGTATACGTTCTATTGAAAACCCTTCGACTTCTCTCTCTAATGGCTGCCGACCGATCCTATTCTCCCATCAATCGAATCTAATAAACCTCTAATCCAGTCGGTTCTAATCCTTAATTCAGTTTGTTTTTTACCTTTTTCTTTTTTGAGTTAGGTATTTAACGACTCTATTAGGGTTTTTTTTCGATCGGTTAGGTTTTTTTTTGGTTTTTTAGAGTTTCGGTTCTGGCTTTTAATTAGGTTTTCGTTTTTTTTGTGTGCTGCATTTATTATTCTTGTTGATAAGCAATCATGGAGGTGGGTTAGGGCTCAGTGGTGTTCGCGTGGGGTTAAACCCTAGTTTTCTAGGGTTTTGTTTAAGTGTTTACTGCGTCTTTTCTTTCTAGGGTTAGTTTTTGTTTTCTTTTGGGTGTGGGTTAGAGAGATGGGTGCTTCTGGTGACGAGGGTTCTCAAAACAGTACGGGTAATGCTGGGGTTGATGTTCGATCGGGTGATAAAGGTTTTATATCGATGTGTGGTCACGATACTAGTATTGATGTTAGATCTCTTGCGGAGTCTGTGCTTAATAAACCTGGAGGAGTGTTTTCACGTAAACCGGTTAGGGGTTTTGGAGGTATAGATGATACTTCTCCTTCGTTTGCGTCCATTGTTCAGGAACAACAGCAGAAGAAGGTTGTTAAATAGTGGAGCTGCGTAGTGAGGAGGTGGTACCAGGGGCGACGGCTGTCCTTCCCATGGAGGCGGTGGATGAAATTAGTTCACGGTTTGAGCATACGTTGCACGGATATTTCATTGGGAAAATATTGTCGTTCCCTTTGGTTGAAAATTATGTGAAGAATACCTGGGCTAAGTATGGTTTGAAACGTGTGCAATTGCATGAGGAGTTCTTTCTTTTTTAGTTTGAGTCCGTGGTTAGTTCGGTTGGTTCCGTTATTTTTGAATATTTGGACTCCTACTACATTACTGAAGAAGGACGAGGTGAAGAAAGCACCATTGTGGGTCAAACTCCACCATGTACCTATAGTGGCCTATTCTGAGATTGGATTGAGCTTGATCACAACGCAGATTGGTAAACCGATAATGTTGGACTCTTATACAAGTAATATGTGTGTGAGTTCATGGGGGCGGAATACATATGCATGTGCACTTGTTGAGGTGTCAGCGGAGAAGGACTTGGTATACTCGGTGGTGATTGCTATCCCGCGTGGGGTTGGGGAGGGGCATTCTCTTGCTACTGTTGATGTGGAATATGAATGGACTCCACCACGCTGTGCTACATGCATGGTGTTTGATCACAAGAATGAGGCTTGTCCAAGGCTGCCTAAAACAGTGGTTGTGGATAAACCGGCTGCGGCAAAAGAGGATGGTTTTATTGATGTCACAAGAAGAAGGAATAATACTTATCGTCAGCCGCGGGCCATTAACGGTATTAAACTAGGTAAGTCAGCGCCAAATTTTCAATATCGTCGTATGGAGAAGGGAGAATCATCTAAGGCTAAAACTAATAATAATGCTAAACAAGCAACTTCATCTGTCGGGACGTCAAGGAATAGGACTATTCCTAGTAATCAGCGGGTTGGGAAGGACACGGACGTTGCTCTTGGTAATAAATTTAGTGCTTTGGATAAAGAAGGGGATACGGATTGGGAGGATGCTAATGCTAAGGATGAAATGGTTAATGATAGTGATAGTGAGGTGGATGAGAATCTTATCATGGAGGGTCCGGATGCTAAACAGGTGACTACTTCATTACCTCCAGGGGCAAGCACTCCTGTTACGGTGGTTCCTCATGATTAATGTCGCTTCCTGGAATATAAGGGGTTTGAATTTCTCCCCTAAACAAAGTGAAGTTCGTCAAGTGATTTCTGAGAATAGCTTGTCCATTTGTGCTATTCTGGAATCACATATTTCTGACTCTAATTTGGTGTCTTTATGTTCTCGTGTGTTTCGCCATTGGGATTGGACATCTAATGGTTCGTTATGTGTAAAGGGTGCTAGAATCATTCTTGGTTGGAATCACAATGACGTTGACGTTGTAGTGATTAACATGGATGATCAAACCATTCATACTCGTGTATGGTTGAAGCTTGAAAGGAAGGAGTTATTTTGCTCGTTTGTGTATGCTCACAACAGGTATATTCAGCGTAGGAGCTTGTGGAGTAATCTTGGCATTCATAAGGTATACGTTCGTGATAAACCATGGTGTTTATTAGGGGATTTTAACGCTACTCTTCAGTTAGGTTATTCGTCCGCTGGTGGGTCTTATATTGATATTGCTATGCGTGAATTTAGGGAATGTGTTGCTAACATAGAGGTTTCCGACGTTCAGCATGTTGGGTTACATTTTACATGGAACCAAAAACCGCAAGGTCAGGGTGGTTTACTTCGTAAGATTGATCGTGTTATGGCTAATTTGGAGTTTGGAGTATCTTTTGTTGGATCTCATGCTGTTTTTAAGCCATATAGAATATCGGATCATTCTCCTGCTGTGCTTAATATTCCTACAATGACGAAACCTAAACCTGGACCGTTCAAGTTCTTCAATATCCTGACTCAAAGTGATCGGTTTAAGGAGGTGGTAATGGATGGGTGGTCTTTGCATGTTAGCGGGTTTTCTATGTTTCAAGTGACGCAAAAGCTTAAAAATCTTAAGAAACCCCTTCGAAAGCTACTGATTGATAAAGGTAATATTCATGGTAATGTCACGAAGTTGCGGGAGGAACTTGATAAATTACAGGTTGCTTTGGACGCGGATCCTAATAATGGAGATCTGCGTGAAATGGAAGCTATGGTTGTTGGGTCTTTTAATCAGGCTCTACTTATGGAGGAGCGTTTTTTGAAGCAAAAGGCTAAAATTACTTGGCTTAAAGAGGGGGATACGAATTCTGCTTATTTCCATAAGGTTGTTAAAATCCGAATTAGTAGAAGTCGTATTGATGTTGTAACTAGGTTAGATGGTACTATTTGTCAGAATGAGAAGGTAGCCGCGGTGTTTGTTGAACATTATGAATCATTTCTTGGTCTTGCTGGGGATACGGGAGGCTTTAATACGATGGACCTGTTTCATTCTCGGCTATCTGATGAGGTTGCATTAGACATGGTTAGAGATGTCACTAGTCAGGAGGTTAAACGTGCGATGTTTGATATGGGCAATGATAAATCGCCAGGTCTGGATGGGTTTACCGCTGCGTTCTTTAAGGAGTCATGGGATATTGTTGCCAATGATGTGACTAATGCGGTTTGTGAATTCTTTTCTAATGGGAAACTTCTGAAGGAGGTAAACCATACGATTATTGCTCTTATACCCAAAATTAATGCCCCTGATAGGATTAATGATTACCGTCCTATTTCTTGTTGTAATGTTTTATTTAAATGCATTACAAAGATTATTGCTAATCGGATTAAGGGTAGTTTGAAGGACCTTGTGAGTCTTAACCAATCAACGTTTGTTCCGGGACGTCATATTGCTGATAATATTCTACTTACACAACAATTGATGCATGACTATCATTTGGATTGTGGGAGTCCTCGTTGTGCTTTTAAAGTGGATATTCAGAAAGCTTATGATACTGTGGACTGGAATTTCCTTCGTGAGGTTCTTATTGGTTTTGGTTTCCATCATCGTATGGTGACTTGGATTATGGAATGTGTGACTACGGCATCGTTTTCCATTAGCATCAATGGTTCGCTTCATGGTTATTTTAAAGGAAGGAGGGGCCTTCGTCAAGGCGACCCTCTTTCTCCTTATTTGTTCACATTGATTATGGAGGTTTTAACGCTTATGCTCAAACGAAGGGTTCGGGATGCTGAGTCTTTCACGTTTCATAGATATTGTTCGAATATGGAATTGATTAACCTATGTTTTGCTGACGATTTGTTCTTGTTTACGCATGGAGATGTTAGTTCGGCTATGGTTATTAAGGAGGCACTGGATGAGTTTCAACATGCTTCGGGGCTTACGCCTAGTCTTCCAAAGAGTACTGCATTTTTTTGCAATGTTCTGAATCATGTAAAACTCTCTATTCTTCAGGTCTTACCGTTTGAGGTGGGGCATCTTCCTGTGAAGTATTTGGGGGTTCCCCTGGTTTCATCTCGCCTGATTATTAGAGATTGTCGTGAACTAGTGGATAGGGTGCGGACTCGTGTGCAAGATTGGAAGAATAAAGCTTTATCAGCAGCAGGCTGCAATTGGTCCAATCTGTTATCGGTTCTATGCATGTTTACTGGGCATCGGTTTTTGTGCTTCCTTCTCGTGTCTTGCTTGATATTGAGCAGATTATGCGTGGTTTCTTATGGTGCCATGGAGATATGAAGAAGGGTAAGGCGAAAGTGGCTTGGGATGTGGTTTGTCTTCCCAAAGATGAAGGTGGTTTGGGTATTCGGCGATTGGATATCTTTAATAAGGCTTTCATGGTCTCGTATATTTGGAAGCTCTTAATTCTCAAAGAATCTCTTTGGGTGAAGTGGATTCATGAATATAAGCTTAAAGGTAGGAACTTTTGGGAGATTCCATGCCGTGGTAATATGACATGGGGATGGCGTAAAATACTTCAACTGAGGCCTATTATTAGGGAATTTATTTGGTATAAGATTGGTGATGGGTCTAAGGTTTCGGTATGGTCGGATATGTGGTGTCCGGAGAGTCCGTTAACTAACACTATTTCATCTAGAGATATTCATCGTGCGGGCTTTAATTTTAATACAAAAGTTAATGATGTTATCCGAGATGGTCAGTGGTTATGGCCTCGTTTCTTTAGAGGTAAATATCCCTTTCTTGATAATATTGGTATGCCAAATATTCGTGAAGGTGTTTTGGATAGTTTGCTATGGAGGAGTGACAGAAATGCTCTTAAACCATTTTCTGTTGCAAATGTGTGGTCTTCTATACGTCCTCGGGATTTAAAGGTGCCATGGTATGATCTTGTGTGGTTTTCTTGTTGTATACCAAGGCATTCTTTTAATTTGTGGTTGGTGATTAAACAAAAGCTCAAGACGCAGGATAAGGTTTACTTGTGGGATGTTTCGGGCGCTTTGGCTACATCATGTTCTTTATGTGAAATGCAGCCGGATTCCCATGATCACTTGTTTTTTGAGTGTTCGTTCTCGCAGCAGGTTTGGAATAGAGTTCGAATGGTTGCTGATTTTGGATGCTCTAGTCCGCATTTCAGCCAAATTATGGCGCACATTCTTCCATGGGCAAGGCGGAGGACTTCTAGGAGCGTCGTCTCAAAGTTGATTCTGTCTGTAGCGGCGTATTTCATTTGGCAGGAAAGGAATTGGCGTTTGTTCAAATTGGTGAAGAGGACGGTGGACCAAGTTTGTGAGTGCATTATTTCAACAGTTCGGTTGAAGATGCTTTCTTGCCGTTTTAAACAGTCTAGAGACGGGACTCCGTTTACCCACCTCTTAAGTTTACCTGAGTCTTATCTTATTTGATGTTTGTTTTTAGGTTTGTTGGTGTATGTACCATTAGGTGGTTTTTCCCTATTGGTGTCATTATGTAGTTCTTTAGATTCATATGGCATGTCATATGAATTAATGGTTGTTCAAGCGTTTGCTTGAGGTTAATGTGACACTTCAGTCACATTCCATTGTACTTAACTGTTTTTTTGGGATTAACATATTTTACCGGGGTGAAGTCCCTTTTACCCAAAAAATAATAATTAAAAGAAAAAGTTGTACAAAAAGAAGGCAGTGGGATTCTAACCCCTGAATCTCTGGGCACTTTTGTTTTCTAACCCACTCTTTTTTTATATATACAATTAATAATAAAAAAAGAAAAACAAAGAAAAGAAAAGTGTCACTATAGGGTTTTGAACCCCTGACCGGGAACCACCAAACAGACACAGCCCCCAAACCTTTAACCAGCTCCATGAGCCTTTTTGTTAACAATTCTCTTCCTTTTTCTTTTATAACTTTGTTCGTTTACATATCATTTTAAGCAAATCAGCTCTTAAAGCCTCTTTCCAGCTTATTTGTTAACATTTTATCTTTTCTTTCATTTTTCCCTTATTGGAAATCTAGTTTAGGATTTTTTGGTATACTTTTTATAATTTTCCATATTATATTTTATTTATTGAGATTATTTTCATTTTTAATTTTAGAAAAGCAATAAAAAATAGAAAAATTAAGTTTTAATTTTTATAAAAATATTGTTTAGTCATAGTTTAATATATATTAGATCTACAAAAGAAAAAAAAATGGATTTTGTCTTTTTCTTAGCTAGTTTTATTTTTAGATTTTTTTTATTTAACTTTAATAATTTATATTAATAAATTAAAACGTTTTAAAATTTTTTGATTTTCATATTTTTCTTAATTAGGATTTTTAGGACTTCTTATTAATTTTTAATTATTTTTTTAATTGAAATTTTTTATTAGGTCGCGTTTTTACGTTCGTACGCTTTTTCGTCCGTTTTGAGCGTAATATGTCTCCGTTTTCTTTTCTCTCTTTCTTTCCAAAAACGTAATCACTCGATTAAATAATTATATATATTTTGGCTAAACACCATACCTCCACCAAGAACGAACTCGACGACGAGTAGTCGCGTTTTTCACAAAACGTGATACTTAATACTTACCCGCTTTTGTCGCTTTGTTTTTCCTAAAATAAAGTGTACAAAAATACCGCATCGAAAATGGCGCCGCTGCCGAGGATTTATATTTAGCCATATTTATTTATCGTGTTTGTTTGAGTGTTTAAGTTTTATCGTAAATACTTCTTTTTATTTTTCTATATTATTAACCATAGAAATAAATACGTGTTAAATAGAACTCTATTAACAAAAAATCGTTTTTCGTTTTTTATTGTGCATAATATATTGTATTTACGTAGAACAATTAACACACAATAATTATCCAAATACGCGGGAAATCGCACCTCAATAGTTGAGCGTTCCGGTCACTATTGTTGTCGAATTCAAACAAAAAATCAAAGGGCAAAATAGATAAATACTCTTAAAAGATTTGATCTCAATTGATACAAACTATTAGGTGGGTATAAGGCGGGTGTTATAAAATACACCCTAAAGAAAAAGGCTCTTAAGTGCTTCGCGCCGCCTCGTTTCTCCGCTTGCTTGTGCGTATCGGTTTATTGACGATTAATTAAGGGTTTGCCACATCAAGTATTATTAATCTATTTTTGTGAGTTTTAATTATTGAACCTCGAGACGTTTTGGCGTTCCGCCAACGTTTCAAAGTCGACGAGGGTTTTTACTTCACGTAATTACCTTCATTCTTCTTGGGTTCATTAATCGAGACCTTTGATTAGTGGATAGTTTTTGTAGATTAATTTCTACGTAATACACCAAAATTTCCAAAAAAATTAAAAAACCAAAAAACCAAAAACACAAAATAATCTTCTACTTTCCCTCTATTTTCATAATTCTCTTCTTTAACCCTATAGTTGTTTAATTCTCGATTATAATTTTCGAGTTGCATCATTTCGAATGATGGTTACTATTCGTGTCCATATTGTGGAGGACCGCCCGATGGTGGTAATTGTTATAATTGCGAGATTTTAGGAGGAAGGGAGGGTTATATTTACAACTCTCCTCAAAACAATCATGGTGACGAATTTCAATCCTACGACCAAGGTTCAATCGTCTTCGTTTTATTCATCGAATGATTCGTCTTATTATTGTGATAATAATCAAGATGATGAAACGAATCAAAACGCCTATGGTTACGAATTCCAATCATATGACCATACTCCACAACCGCCCTCGTCTTATTCATGTGATTTTTGCGGTTTGGAGCACGATTTTGGATTTAGTTGTACGAATGATTTTAAGAACTACGAACCGAATCCTAATTTCTTTGACCTATCTTCGCAATACCCACCGTCATATTCATGTGAGTATTGTGATGATGAACCTCACTATGGGTACGATTGTCAACCGATGAACCAAAATACGTATTTCGACAATCAATTTTCCGGTTTTGACGAATCACACGACATGGGTTACAATTACGACAATGGGGGTGATTATCCACACGACGAACCAGATTTTTCTCAAAATCCGTGTTGCGACAATTGTGGGGGGCCTCACGATACTTATTCTTTCCAACCAATGGATTATTATGAACCAAATTCATACGATAATTACGTTTTTGATAATTTTGAGGCCCCACCAGATAATCTCGATCCTCAAAATTCCCATGAGCCCGATCCATGTTACAATTCCAATTTTGACCAATCATCTCCACAACATATTTTCGATGATGATCTAGGTTCTAGTCGTGTCGACGAAAGGTCTAATCGTTTCAATGAACGAATTGATATGCTGTTCCAACTAATTATGGAGAAAAAAGATACCCTAATTGTTGAAGAGGCTGAAAAGAGCATCGAAGATGAGGAAACGAGGGTGTCAACAAACGAGGTTTTTGAAAATGTTTTCGAAAATAAACAATAAGAAAAACTCGTAGCACGTGTTGGAACGATGAATGTTAAACCTTTGGAACCTAATTTTTCTAATGAAGTTGAAATTATCAAAGATTTTCAAAATCAAACTACACCAAATGTTGACGAAGATAGTCCGTTAAATGATTTTGAAAAAGAAGAAATTTATAAGGTTTTAAGTAGAATCGTTGACCCCTCGATTTTTGAAGAGTATCAAAATTTAATCCCGAAGGGACACGTTACTACTATTTCTACGTCTTTTGAGAACCCGCATTCGATCCCTTCGAAGGACCAATTTGAAACCATCAAGGCTACAACGTCTCGTGACGAGCCTTTTACTCCTAATCCCACACCGTGTGAGATTATGGATTTATCATGTGAGAAGTTCGGCGATGGCCTTGCTCACATTGATATGTTTTTTGACGCCAATATCGAAACCACTAAGGCAAAATCTTCAAATGAAGAGCCTTTTACTCCTATACCCACTACGGAAACCGATGCCTCTGTTGATCCCAAACTTAGATCGATTAAGCTTTGTGTATACGAGATTAGATCAAGTACTACACGTAGAGAAACCTTTGCTTATGAATAAAGTAACAAAGTGTTATGCGGAATTAACACTTGATCTAAAACACAAAGATGTTAAACAAACTTTCACTTGTATTAGAATAATCGTGCTTGACTACAATGAAAGAGTTTAACTTGCGAATACTTATGAAAAACTGATATGTGACTTTAACCTAAAAGACCTTCTTTTATAGAACAAGAAGTCTTGTACAATAAGCTACGGATCAACTATTCTAGGTAAAGATAATAATAGAAAATACAATGTTGTGCTTATCTTTACCATACATAAATAAAGAAACAAATAAACAAAAGATACGTATGAAGATATTCCATCAGTGTCAATCTTCAAGGCTGTCAGCGTTGACTTCTTCAATGTCAACGCTTGGCTGTCAGCGTCAAATGTCATCCTATCAGCGTTGACATTCTTCTTATCAGCGTCTAGTGAACTGACCTATATTTTATTCCCAACAATCCTCCCCTAAACTTGATATCCATTCCAATGATCAAGTTTCTGAATAAATACTTTAAGGCTTAGGAGGAATCTTGCAAAAACTTCTTATGTTGGTGATAAACATATCTGATCAAGTCTTTGGCCACGTCACTAGTATAATCAATCTCCAAGGGTGTCTCTAGCATCTTCTCCAACACTTCTTTGGACAAGAAATAGTCAGCATCCACAAGTAAATACTCTGAAAACTTTGTAGAGCTCATATGAAATACACCACAAGTAGAATAAAGCCTCCAATGAAGATTACTGAGATCATCTTCAAGATCCTTCCATATGGCAGGATCTGCTTCTTTTGGACCACACAAAGTCATAAATGTGTTCCAATGTCTTATTCCATTTGCTGAAGTAGGTGCTTCAGCTGTATACTTGGCCTCTATTAATCTCCATAGATGCACCAAGTCTTCTCTGTCTATGCTTGCAAATATAGAAATAACTGAAGTGAAAGTATGTACCTCCTTTCCAAATCTGCCAATCTTCCAAAATCCACACTCATCTTCATCAAAACTGATGATTGGATTTCTGTCATCTAGAGGTACTACATTTACCAAATCTGAAGCTTCCAATGGAGAAAGCTTGAGATGCTTCCTTATAACACCTTCAGTTGGAAAATACACATCCATGTCTTTAGGAAATTGGAAAGGATCTCCTTTCTTCACTGGTCTTTGAGCAATCCTCATTTCCTTTTGAATCTGCATTTCCTCAGCAAGCTCTTGTTTCCTTTCTTCTGAAAGAAACTTGTAGACATTCTGTTCTTGCACCTTCCTCCAAATAGGATGTGCCCTATACTCTAGCTCCTCAAAAGATAAGGCCAGCAACTTCTTTGATGTCCAATTAGGCTGATGGCATCTAAGCAACTTATAGTACAACTGCCTTCTATCTCTTTTGAGCCAGGTCTTGACCTCTTGTGCATTAAACCTCATAATCACCTTTATGTCATCTTGTACCCTGAGAAGTACTTCCAACCCCCAAATTTGATCTGACAAGCTCATCCCTGGGTTGTCCATAACCTTGTCTTCCCAAGCATGGTACATTCTGGTGATTTCTGGTAGGTCCCAATCAATCTGATTCTTCAACTCACTCAACCTTTCCTTTGCAAGCTCATCCCCATATTCAAGCCTTTCTGGATCTTCAATAATTTGAATACTTGAATCTGAGCTATCACCTTCTTTATCATCACCACTTTCTTCCTCACTCTCAGAAACAACAAATGGTGATCTTCTACTCCTCTTCAAATCTCTTTCCACAAGTTGTGCAGCCAACTGTTCATCAAATGCAATTTGTGCTGCATCTTTCTTTGGAACATCTTCTTCAATCAAAATACCTTTACCTTTGTCTTTTGGATCAATAATTGGTAAAGTAGAAGAAGAAACCTGTGTGGACACATCTTTGATGATTGTTGATGGCTGGAATACATCAACACCACCTGCAACTTTATCAGCGTTCAAGTTACTCCTATCAGCGCCACGATTACCTTTGTCAGCGCTGGATGTGTCAGCGTTCAAACCTGTATCAGCGCCCATTGTTTCTTTGAAAGTTCCTTCCAAGTTTAATGGTGTCACCTTGGATGTATCAATAACTGGGTGCTTCTTCAAGTTGGTGAGAGCTTCAGCAACCTGTAAAGACTCACTAAATTGTGAACTCTTCTCTGAACTCTTCTCACTAGCTGTATGAATCAGCTCATCCTCCTCATCCTCTTCATCCTCCCCTTTGGAAGATTCCTCCATTAGACTCCTGCTACTTGGGTTCTCCAAAACAGTTACCCGCTCCCTCAAAACTTGGAGTTCACGGCCCTGTTTGTTGACAATTTGTACAAGGCTGACATTTTGCTTTTGCAAGCTAATGACAGCCGCCGTCAATTCAGTCATAGTCATAGGTTCCAATCTGCCCTCAGCTAGAATGGGAATTTGACCTCCCAAAGTAGAATCATAGGGCATGGATGAGGTCTTAATGATGTTGGGACTGTCTTGACCAGCTTCTAAGCCTGTGTCAATAGCCCCAGCCTCACCCATGTCACCAGCCACACTTGTGGAGGTGGTTCTCTCTGCTACAAGGCTAGGATCACTAGA
Source organism: Glebionis coronaria (assembly GCA_025667525.1). NCBI lineage: Eukaryota > Viridiplantae > Streptophyta > Magnoliopsida > Asterales > Asteraceae > Glebionis > Glebionis coronaria. Next base: position 108,084 of record JANFOE010000875.1, on the reverse strand, counting down.
GGAGAACACTCCAGTAACCCTTTGGCGTTTAGTCAACCTAGATTGTAATGGGGTGGAAGATGAAGTAGATTGTGTGGGTGTTGGTTGGTTAAGGGGTGTTTGGGATTGTTCAGGGATTGTATCAGTGTTGGGATTGGCTGTGTCAGCGCCCACATTGTGAGTGTCAGCGCTGGGTTGGTCAATGTCCATGTTTTCTGGTGAAGGTAATGGTTCATGAATAGGCTCAAGTTGGGGTTCAGGGTCTGGTTGTGGTTGTGGCTGAGCAGCCTGAATTACTTCAAGCATGGGTTGGGTAAGAGGTATGGATTCGTTTGTGGAGCTCATTTTAGCAAAAATGGTTTTCTGTTGTTTAGGGATCTCATAAAAAGTGTCATGATCCCTAGAACAATACTCTTGTAAATCAAAGACCATTTGCAAAAATCTAGGGTAAGCCAAAGTCATTTTACTTCCCTTATTTTTACACATCCCTTCAAAAATCATTTTTGAAAAATTATACTTAAGCCCACGTGTTATACAAACCAAAGCACTTGCAATTGACCTGTTTATCTCATTAAAAGAAGTACATTTTGGACTTAAGCATTGTAAAAGGACATGTATCAAATATTTCCAGTCAGAGGGAAATTCCTGCTTATGATATTTATTTAAAGTGACATCAGCAGGAATAGGATAACCCAATTCCCTAAGACCCTGTTCTATTGTTGCAATGGCAAGGGTAGTCACACCATCAGCGTCATCAAGACGCAAAGCTTGGCGAACCAAAGCTTCAGTGACCACCCATGTTCTTCCATGAACAGTAGATGTTAATGTGGTCACTCCATTAGCTGTTGTGGAACTAACAGTGTTCCAAAACTGTCTAATGTGTGCGACAGGGACTAATGGTGTATGAGAAAGTGCATACCTCAAGGAAGATGCATTTAAAAATGCCACCATCTGTGAATACTGAGGAAACAAATCATCATCAGCAGTCAAGTAAGCTACCATATTGTGTTGGCTCTTGAACTCCAATGTTAAATTCTTCGAGTTGAACTTGGGTGCCATTGTGAAAGCTGTTTTAGGTTAAGAGATATGGAAAAATCTAGGAGAAAAATGTTAGACAAGAAAATATGAATACCTAGAATAAAAAGATTAGCCAAATTTATAGGAGAGATGCATGATTTTGATTGGTCAAAAATGAGGCGGTTATATTCAAAGAGCAATGATGAAAATCTTGAATCAAATATAACTTATCTCATGCATTAATTAAAAGTAACAACTCCCCAAAATTACGGCCAAAGACTAGTCAAAAATAACAACTGGGTAGGGCCCACTAGGTGTCAACGGTCAAAAATAGCCCATCAGCGCCCAACGGCTATATTTTCTTGTCAGCGTTTGCCTAAAGCCTTGTCAGCGTCACGATTGGACGTAACAGCGTTTGGAGAAAAACTTGTCAGCGTCTAAAAATAAAAATATTTAAAAAGAAAAAGACCTTAACAAAGTAATTTATCCTAAGAGAAATATCTTACAAGTTGATAATAATTACTGGGCGGCAAGCACTGTCCATTTATGCACACTTGCATAAGCAAGATAGACACAAATGTCCTCTAGAGTCCCTTGCTAACCAAAATACTTACCAACAAAGTTATTTCACAAAATTCTTTGTAACTCCCAGGTAAACCCATAACCAAAGTATTCCCAAGTCTCCCATCAGACCACAACCAATTCTAGGCCAAAAATGTCTTGGCAGCATGCATAGTTTGTCAACTTTGCATGCTACAGTGCCTCATGGTTTAGTTAAACTAACCCATACTCACCTGTGGACACAATCTAGAATTGTGATAAGAGTATCATATGGATACCCAAAATAATCTTAAAGGTTCCTTAAACCTCCCCTCAAACTATGATACATGAGTTCTCAAAATATATATGAACATTAAAAATTTATGTCAAGATAGGAATATAAATATTCCAACCATCATCCATAAACAAAACATGTCCAAATAGCTCTTCAAAGATCCATAAGCAACTCTGTATCCAATGGCATATAGCTACCACCTACCTACACATTTAGATGAAAACCACAAAACTAACATTTGTTGCTGACAGCGTCCCGACAACACCTAACAGCGTTGAAGGAACTCTTGTCAGCGTTAGACAATAATATTTCTAACAACGGCAAAATAACACTTATCAGCGTTACATTTACCTTTGTCAGTGTTAGTAAAATAAAGTGGAAAATCTAAATCATCACAAAGACCAATAACAATGCATTATCCTGTACATACTTTTACAAAAAGGTTCCAAAACACATATTAAGTGAGATTAACCATTCCAATATTTGTTACCAAATATTGAAATCTTCCAGCATCAAAAGGTTTAGTTAATAAATCAGCCACATTATCTTCTGTATCTACCCTATCTGGTTGTATTAAACCTTTCTCAAAGCAATCTCTTATAAAATGATGTCTAATTTCTATGTGTTTGGTTTTAGAATGATGTACAGGATTTTTAATAATACATAAAGTACTGTTATTGTCTACAAAAATCTTGGTATGCATAAAATTATACCCATAATCCAACAGCTGGTTCTGAATCCATAAGACTTGTCCACAACAAGCAGCTGCTGCAACATATTCTGCTTCAGTTGTAGAGTTTGCCACCACTGTCTGTTTCTTGCATTGCCAAGATATCAATCTACTCCCAAGAAATTGGCATCCACCAGTTGTGGATTTCCTATCAAACTTGTCACCACCATAGTCACTGTCTGAATATGCAATAAGGTCCAATGGAGAATCTTTTGGGTACCACAAGCCAAGATCTGGATAACATCTTAGGTACCTAAAAATTCTCTTCACAGCAAAAAGGTGACATTCTTTGGGAGTCACTTGATGGCGTGCACATGCACACACAGCAAACATGATGTCAGGTCTTGAGGCTGTAAGATACATCAATGATCCAATCATTGATCTATAGTGCCTAACATCCACATCCTTTCCAGCTCCAATTTTTCCCCAAGGGTGTTGCCTATCCATAGGAGTGGAAGCCTCCTTCTCATGTGGAGAAAAACCATATTTCTTCAAGATTTCAGCTACATACTTGTCTTGGGAGATGAAGATACCATCTTCTTTCTGCTGAACTTGTAAACCTAGAAAGAAGTTCATCTCACCCATTGCACTCATCTTGAATTTATCTGTCATGAGCTTGGAAAAGTCCTCACTCATTTTTGGATCAGTAGACCCAAAAATGATGTCATCAACATAGACCTGCACAAGCAACACATGTTTTCCTTTCTTCTTTGTAAATAGTGTCTGATCTATGGTGCCCCTTTTGAAACCATTTTCCACCAAGTAGGTGGACAATGTACCATACCATGCTCTTGGGGCTTGATGAAGTCCATACATGGCTTTCTTCACTCTATAAACCTTGTCTGGATTCTCAGGATCTTCAAAACCAGGAGGTTGCATGACATATACCTCCTCAACAATTGTCCCATAGAGGAAAGCACTCTTCACATCCATTTGATAAACAGTGAAGTTCATGCAAGAGGCATAAGCTAAGAAAATTCTGATAGCTTCAATTCTTGCAACTGGTGCAAAAACTTCCTCATAATCTATGCCTTCCTCTTGTGTATATCCCTGAGCTACCAAACGTGCCTTGTTTCTGACCACAATTCCCCTTTCATCTTTCTTGTTTCTTAGAACCCATCTTGTCCCAATTGGTCTCACATATCTAGGACAATCAACCAGCTCCCAAACATCTTGTATAGCAAATTGGTGAAGCTCATCCTGCATTGCTTCCACCCAACTTGGTTCTTTGAGAGCATCAAAAATTTTCTTGGGTTCTTCCTGTGACAGAAAACAGGCAAACAAACATGCTTGTACAAGAGGGGTATCAACCTTCTTGTGTATATTGGCAATAAATCCACCAAGACTTTGATGGGATCTTCTTGTCTGAACTGGAGCCATAACATCACCAATGATCTGAGATGTGGGGTGATCCTTTGCTGTGGAAGTAAGAACTCCTCCTTCAAAGAGTCTGGTGTCCTCAACTTCACGCTCCATGTTGCCAATATCTTCTTCAGATTCTTCTTGATCAACAGAAATCTCTTCATGGACATTGGAAGGGCCACCCTGTTCAAAATGGGAAGAGAAAAGCTGTGTAAAGGTGTCTCCAAAGTCTGATCCTTGTTTGTCAGCGCTTGGGCTAACAACGCTTGAACTATTGTTGTCAGTGTTTGAGCCATCAGCGTCTGAATTGGTCGTGTCAGCGCTTGATTTCCCTTTGTCAGCGCCTGAAGAATCATGCATGTTTGTATTTGGTGGTATTTGAACACCACCATTATCTTTCCTAGCAGCAGTAGCAGCAGCATAATACTCATCTGTCCATATAGGAAGTGTAACATATTCTGGTGTGGGAGATGACTCAGCTGCTGGTGGTCCATCCTTCTTAGCAACCTGTATACCTGAAACATTACCAATTCTCTTTTCCAAAACACTTGAAGTTTCCTTCACAATGTCTGGATCAGTAACAGGCATATAATTTAAAGCTCTAGATAAAGGTTCTAAGTCAAACAACCAATTTGGACCACTTTCAGGATCACTAGGTTTACTTTCTAAAAACCTAACATGTACCTTTTCAAGTATACGTTTTTCCTTTTTAATGTAAACCCTATATCCTTTACTCTGCACTGAATAACCCATGAAGTAGCCTTCATCACCTTTTGAATCAAATTTACCTAGGGCCTCACTAGTCTCTAAAACAACTACATGACAACCAAAAGGCTTGAGAAAGCCAATATTTGGCTTTCTTCCCCAAAGTAATTCATAAGGTGTCTTATTATGTATCTTGTTGACCAATGCCCTATTTTGAACATAACAAGCTGTGTTAACTGCTTCAGCCCAAAAGGCTATAGGAAAGTGGGCATCAGCCAACATGGTTCCGGCTGCTTCAATAAGGGTTCTATTCTTCCTTTCAGCAACCCCATTTTGCTGTGGGGTGCTAGCTATGCTAAACTGCCTAGTAATCCCTTTCTTGGCACAAAAATCATCTAACAACTGATTTCTAAACTCACCCCCATTGTCACTTCTAATAATTTTGACCTCATTACCATTCTTCTTCTCTATCTGGGTAATGAAATTAATCAGACTTTGGGCAGTTTCACTTTTCTTGGCTAAAAAGAAAGTCCATGTAAACCTGGAATAATCATCAGTGATAACAAAACAATATGATTTACCCTTCAAACTTTCTATATTAGTTGGACCAAAGAGGTCCATATGCAATAAGTGAAGTGGTTTAGAACTAGAGTGCACCTGTTTAGACCTGAATGAGACCTTGTGCTGCTTGCCTTTAAGACATGCAACACAAGAGTGGTCATTGTGGAAAGCCTTTTCAGGCAAACCATCAACTAAACCAAGCCTCACAAGTCTATTGATATTCTTAAAGTTTATGTGCCCTAATCTCCTGTGCCAAAGATTACTTTCATCTATTGAGGCTTTAGCATACAGACATGACATTTTATTATTTACCTTAATTCCATTAAGATTCACATTATATATGTCTTTATGCCTTGGTGTTCTAAAATCTATGTATTTTTCCTCAGGGAGCTTATAATCTTTGCTTAACACCAAGCACTCAATATCTGTGAAAAGAACCTTATTTTTGTTATCACATACTTGTGATACACTAAACAAATTATAATCCAGTTCTTTTACCAAGAAGACATTCTCAAATCGTAGATTGTTGGTGACAAGGGTTCCTTTTCCTGTGATTGTTCCATAGCCCCCTCCAAAGTATACCTTATCACCATCTTGAATAGGAGAGAAATTGGTCAGATAGTCTTCCTTTCCTGTCATGTGCCTTGAGCATCCACTATCCCAGTATCCATAATCATTGATCTTCTTCTGAATGCCCTGCACATAAAGAAAACACATTAGTTTTCTTTGGGAACCCAAGCCTTGGAAGACTTGGATTCATTTGGTTGTTCAACAAGAACAGACTTGGTTCTCATAACAACCCCATTTTCATCCCTGTTTGAATGAAATTCCCAGTTAACCCCAATTGGTGTTGACAATGCCTTTGAAATATAATGAAACCTGTTGCATGTCATAGAAATACCAGTAGAATTAGGGTTTTGGTCTTGTTTTGGTCTCCATGTTAAGCTAGTAGAAGCTTTAGACCTATTACCCTGTGGTTGCAAATACCTAGGTTTAGCAGTGTGTCTGTCAGCGCTGAAATTTCTCTTGTCAGCGCCCCGATTGCTCTTATCAGCGTTGAACCTAGGGTTTGCTACAGGAACCCATTGCCTATTTGACCAAGTGTTTGACTTTTGAAAAGGTCTTAGGCCTTGTGTGTTAGACCCTCTAGAAAAGAATGGGGCTGGTCTAACAACTTGTGAACTTTTGTTCACAAAGGTATTGGGTCTGACAGTGTTTGACCTATGTTGACTTTTGTCAGCGCTGAAATGGTTCCTATCAGCGTTGACATTGGAAGCGTTGACACATTTGTATGCCAAATGTGAGAAGCTACCACATGTGTAACAGGCTTTTCTAGACATAGTCTTAGGTCTAGAAGCAAAGAAGCCTGTTCCATGATTACTAACTTGGCTTTTTGGTGACCTAGTATTCCTATACATCTCTGCATACTTAACACTAGGTTTTCTAACAGTTTGTGGGCCAAGGTCAACAGCTTTGCCAGTGGTAGGGTGTGTGATCTTAATAGGTTTAGGATCAAGGCTCTTGATTGGTGTGGGCTCATTTGGACTTTCACACAACAACCCTCCCTTAACAAACAAGGTGTGGTTAGCTTTCTTCCACTCATCTAGGTCAGTCAGTTTTTGCTTGTATTCCTCAACTGGGGAAGTCACTCTAGGTGGAGGAATGAATTCCTCCTCTTGGCATTCTGGCAAGCTAGTCCAAGATAAGTCCTTTGATTGGACACCATAGAAATCCCCAGCTGGTGGTGGAACACCAGTATAGTTATTCATCCCAATCCCACTCATATCCTTAGAGTCTCTTTGTTTACTAACACACTCTCCTAGGGATTGTGTGGCCTTATCAAATCTCTGGATTTTAAGACTCACATTATCTTTATTTTTGTTAGCCTCTTCTAACTGAGCTATCAAATCAAGATTAACCCTATTTACTATATCTTGAACATCTTTACTCTGGTGTAACTCATGTTTTAAGATATTTATTTGATCCTTTAAATCAAACTCCATTTTCTTATACTCAGCTACTGTCTTTTCTGTTTGGGTAAGAGCAATTTGATAATTAGATACTTTGCATCTTTCAGTACTTGCCTCATCTAATAATTTTACTATCTCTTGGTTTAGTTTTTCAGTATTTAAACGACAACCCTTAGAACAGAAAGCATCATCATATACCTCATTATCTGATGAAGAGGAGGAGTGTGCCACGAGAGCATATTCAGCATGCTCTTCTTTAACTTCAGCAACCAAAGCTCTGTCCTCTTCCTCATTCTTAGCCATCCAGCTCCAGTCCCATTCTCCAACTCCATCAATTTGTTGAACAGCAACTATGGCCTTGGGATCCGGGCTCTTAACCATTTGGCTTGAAGGCTTCCCAGCATCAGATCTTCTTGGAGATCTACATTCCCTCATAAAGTGCCCCATCCTATGACAGTTGTAGCACTCAACCTTGGACTTGTCAAATCTAGCAACATCCTTAGCATTAAAGGTCATCTTCTTCTTGAACCTTTTATTAAACCTGTTTGCTCTTAAACTCACAAGAGCCATAGTCCACTTGATATCCATCTCTTCCAATTGTTCATCACTTATCTGCTCAAGATCTTCATATGTAATCCTTGAATCACTGGGCAAAGAAGCAATGAATGCACACACAGTATCTAGATCAAAACCAGCAGGTTTAATTCTGTCAGCGCCATGATTGTGTGTGTCAGCGCTTGAGTACAAAGCGTTGACAGGATATGATCCAGCGCTGACAGACTGAGATCCAGCGTTGACACATTGAGATCCAGTGGCTGAATGTCCATAGAAGTTCATGGAATCAAATTGGCCTTCACTTTGTGAAAAGAAGGCCATGTTGCTGCTGGAAGATTTATTATCACTATCCAATTGCCATTCATTCTCCAACAGTCTTAGTTTGTTGAAGATGTCATCAAACCTTGAGGTCTTGTGGGTATTATTGACAAGAATGGATCTTGTCTCAATCTTCCATACATCACCAAGGCTTTTGAGAAAAGTAGCATTCAATTCAGGATCATCAATCTGTGTTCCCATGAAGGAGAGTTGACTTGTGATGTCAAGAAGTCTACTTCTCACACTGCTGAGATTCTCATTAGGTTGAGCTTTAAAGACAGCATACTCATGCAAGAGTTGCTTCTTCTTTTCTTCTTTTGTGTCAGCATTGCCACCATATGCTACTTCAAGAGCTTCCCAAAGCTCTTTTGCAGACTCAAAGCGTTTGTACTTGTGCTGATTCTCATGACCTAGGGCGTGTTTCAAGATGTTCAAGATTTTCATGTCCACCCTCTTCTTGGCTATATCTTCAACAGCTACAGCTCTCCCATCTCCAGGCTTTTCCACCTTATCAGCTTCAGGACAATTCGGAACAGCTGTCCTTGTGGCAATTGCAGCAGTAATCTTTGCTGCTTTATCGAATGTGTTCCCATATTCGATAATCTCCCAAAGAGTGTAGTCATGAATAGCTATGTATTGCTCAAAATTGGACTTCCAAAGCTCAAAGTTCCTGGCATCAAACATGGGAATTTTGATACTAGGGTTTGAGGAGTTGTTTTGTAGCAAAGAAGCAGGTTGATCTGTGCCAGACATGGTGTTTTTAGGGTTTTGAGAATTTTAGGGTTTTTAGGGTTTTTGGTGTTTTAGGGTTCTTGCGTTACTTAAAGATCAAAAGTTTCTCAACAAGCTCTGATACCACTTGTTGATCCCAAACTTAGATCGATTAAGCTTTGTGTATACAAGATTAGATCAAGTACTACACGTAGAGAAACCTTTGCTTATGAATAAAGTAACAAAGTGTTATGCGGAATTAACACTTGATCTAAAACACAAAGATGTTAAACAAACTTTCACTTGTATTAGAATAATCGTGCTTGACTACAATGAAAGAGTTTAACTTGCGAATACTTATGAAAAACTGATATGTGACTTTAACCTAAAAGACCTTCTTTTATAGAACAAGAAGTCTTGTACAATAAGCTACGGATCAACTATTCTAGGTAAAGATAATAATAGAAAATACAATGTTGTGCTTATCTTTACCATACATAAATAAAGAAACAAATAAACAAAAGATACGTATGAAGATATTCCATCAGTGTCAATCTTCAAGGCTGTCAGCGTTGACTTCTTCAATGTCAACGCTTGGCTGTCAGCGTCCAATGTCATCCTATCAGCGTTGACATTCTTCTTATCAGCGTCTAGTGAACTGACCTATATTTTATTCCCAACAGCCTCTCTAAGTATGGGGGAGACGAATCTTAGCACTAATCCTAGTGTCGAGATCCCTATTCCAATCCAAAGTGAGCCTACGGTTTTCTCCGAAGATGAGGTAAGTGATTTTGCTCTCGATGAATTTTTCCACAAAGATTCTAACGAGGCAAATCACAATAGTGAGTGTGATTCTATATCACGTGATGATGTTTCGGGGAGAGAATCAACGAATTTTTCGAACCCTCTTTTCAATGACGATGATTTTGCCGCTAGTGATGACGAGTCACTAATCGACGAGGACGTTCAAAATATCGATTTTAAAATCTTTTAGAACCCTCTATTCGAATTTGATTATGCGTTCATTTTTGGTGACGTAAATCCTCTCTTTGATGAGACGTACGAGGACATCGAGCGTGAGGATTCTAAGGATCTTAAACTCGATGAGCCGGATTTGCTAGTCACCCACCCAAAGTCTCATACGGTTGAGACTCCTCTTTCTACTTGTGACGTTTCCATTCTCGAGGGGTTCACCGATAGACCGCCTCTCGATGAGAATGAGGATTTTAATGAGGCTTTTGCCTTCAATCTGGGGGGAAATTTTGAAACACCTATTATTGACAATTTTTTTTCTATTTCACCTTTATTTCAAAGTATCCCTACCCATCCCCTCGGATATGATGAGTTTACCTACGTCGTAAGGAGTTTTCTTCCTTACAAGACGTATCCTTTGGCTTTGCGTGTTTTATTTTCAACAAAATGTGAGGATACGATCTTCGATCCCGGTATAAAGGCTTCCTTTATTCACGGTTGCTTTTGGGCCTTGATTACATGTAAGTCCCACCAAAAATGACCGAACCAAGATAGTCCCTAAATGATCACATTTGTGGGGATTCGAGTCGAGCTTTTGACTCGGTTATCAAAAACAAGGTGCCTCATGGGGGAATTCTCATGCTTATCCTTGTAATTTTTTTTTCTAATTATCCTAATGTGAGGGATTTGTGCCCTTCCAAACTTTGTTCCGTGGTTGTTTGTGAATTGTGGTTATTTAGATCATCATCTTCACGATTGGAGCCTCTCGTGTTCATTTTACGTGAGCACTCGATCGTTTTCTTTGAAGAATTTCTCGATATCCGCATGATATATCCTTATTTGTTCTACCTTAGGTTTTTAACACACTTAATAAACGGCTATTGATTTAATGGTTACACCCTTTCCATGCTAGATTAAGCATTCTACTGCGTCTCTAGTATGGGGGTATTTCACATTTAGACTCGAAACATTGAGGACAATGTTTAACTTTAGTATGGGGGTGAATAGATACTTGCCTTGCCAAACCTTCACGCTTTCCAAAGTTTATCTATTTGTTTGTCGTTTTATTGCAAAATAAGGCTAAAAATGGTCAAATTTTAAAAAATTTCTCATGTTTTATAAGTGTTTGGAGACACGAATGTAGATTTTCCAATGGCGAGAATAAGAGTAATTTTTGACTCGACCGTGCGTGTTGAGCACTTAGCTTCGATTCCTTAACTTATATTAGGCTAAGTCTCTTAAATGAGGACGGGAAATGATAGAGTCAATTATAAGTTACTATGATAAACGTAGAGTGTAAACTCCGTAAAAATAAGATCATAATTTAATTCTATTTTTCGGATATTTTTGAAGTATATGATGACGTTAATTATTATGACGTTTGAAGGTTTAAGCTGAAACCAATATTGAACGTTTTAGTTTTTCGTTCTGACAAGTAACGAGGACTACTAGTGATCGCGATGCCAATGGGTGCCCAAATATTATATTTTATTTTTATTTCGATTATTTCGATATTTGATATTTCTTAATTTTTACGTTTACGTCTTATAAATTAAATAATTATTATTTAACTACTTGGAGTATTTTTTCGACGTTTTAGTGTCGGACTGAACGAAACTAATAAAGATAATAGTTGGAACGATTTAAAACTAAAACTTTGGAAATATGAAGAAATAGTATTTTTCATTATATCCAAAAACGTTGCTAATTACGTGAGTAAAAGAATTTACTTTTTATTTTTACGGTGAAATCTAACCGAAATAGCTAAAAATGATTAAACAAGTATTTAAATAAATAATAGCAAATGTTTTCGAAACTCGACAAAGTAAGGACTCATATTTATTGGAAAAATGATTTTCAAAACGATGGCGCAAGTCTCGTGTCTTGAATCGTCCGATAAGTCGTCCAAACGAGCCTTGAACGCTTACTTTACAAAAGTAAATAAAACATTTACAGATTTTACCCTTAACTATTGTTTAGTTGCTATTTGCATTTTATTGTTTTAGTATATATATACTTTTCCATACATTTCATTCATTTTTAACACTAACTAAAAACACACACAAAAACACTCTCTCCCTTCTCTCCCACTTCCAGCCGCCGGCCACCATGGCTGCCGCCGCCGCCGCCACCGGAAAACTTTTCCGGTGAGTTTCCGGCGAAACCTCCATTTTTTCCGGCGTGCTTATAATTAATCCGAGACAATCTTTGTTCCAAAAACCCCTAAAACCGCCTCTCCCCTCCTCCCTTTTATCCCCAAACCGCCGCTGCCTCCTTGGACCACCACGTCCGCCGCCGCTGTGGTGGTGTATCCACGCCGCCGCTGCTGATTGGTGGTGTGTGGGTGTGGGTCTATCATTTTTACATGCGGGTTAACCATAAAAACCCCTAAAACCTTTAGATCTAGTCTAGATCTACCCATGCAAGGGTGGTTACATCAAGTGTTTTTAACAAAGATCTTTATTATTTTATTTAATTCATGATGGTTTTGAACTTGTAATTGACCAAAAAGGGGCTGCCCGCCGCCAAACCACCGCTGTGGTGGCGGCCGGACGACGAGACAGCCACCTCCGACGCACCTATGCTGTCGGGTCGTGGTGGTGTGAACCCCAGTGTACCCTCTTCGTGAACCGCCGCCTAGGACCACCGCTGTGGTGGCGGCCGACCCTCAACAGTAACCACAACCACACCATGGTGGTGTTGGGCTTGTGGTAGTGATGTTCTTGAAATTGTTTTATTATTTATTTTATTTTTGGGTATAATAGATCTAGATGTATAATATATTTTTATTTTATTTTATACAATGATATAATAAATAAAGTATAATGAATAAAGGTTAAATAAAATTTTAATCACTTTATCTTTATTATTATTATGTAAAAAGGTGATGTATAAAAAGATAAAATAAATAAATAAAGGAAATAACAATAGTAGGATATATGAAAATACATATTTTGAGGATAATATAATAATAATTATTATTAATAATAATTAGGGTATAATAAAATATAGAGTGTAAGAATTCAGAAAATATTATAATAATAATTGTTATTATTTGATATAATGGGATATATAATTATTTGAGGACATATAAGAAATAAATAAATAAATATATATTCAAAGAATATTGTTATTAATATTATTATTAATAAATGGTATATTAAAATTTAAAATTATTTAATGTTATATGGAAAGTAATTAAAACATTGATGGTGGATAATTAATATATTAATTATGGTATTAATTGAAATATGGAAAGAAATTAATTAAGGAAATATGGAAAGTAATTAAAATATTAATGGTGGGAATATATAATTAATATAATAATTATATTGATTAAGAACACCTTAATTAGACTATTGATTGACAAAAGTATTAATTGGGTATTGATTGAGACAAAGTGGGAAAAATTATGTATTTTATATACATGGAAACGTTATAAAAACGGCAAGGTCATGCCGAAATTTTCTAAAAATGTATACTTTTATAATAGAAATTGTTAACAAATAACTACGTTATATAATAAGTTTCGAAAAGTATTATTCCAGTTAAGATGACATTTAACGTATAATTATGGTAAATAAATTTTAATGAGTTACATAATAATTTTCGAACTAGTGTCGAATTATATAAAAATAACTTTGTATACACTATTAACTCTGAAGGATTATGTATATAATTTAAGAAATACATTATTGAATGTTTGTTCTAAATAGTAACTTATAACATGAATCAATTGCGTCATTTTCACTTATAAAACATATATACTGGATATATATACTATATAATTTGTTTTATTATTATTATTATTTTGTTTTACTTGGCCTACCACCAAGATTTTACGAGTTGAATTTTATTAATTTATTTTGTGTCGAGTTGATGTAACCATCCATCGGGAAAACGCCAAAACCTAAACCTCGCAAAACGATTGGAGCATAGCTGTGGAATGAATTACAACCACGAAAGGATACAGTTGACGCTACATGATTATTAGCTATTTATGGTGTATTACGACTATTGGAATCAAGCCGTATAGATTATGATGCTGTGTTGATAATTATGTGAAGCAGTATTGGGTTACGATATGCCGTGTGGTATTGATACTATTATTCTGCTGATTGTCTGCATCTAAGGTGAGTTCATAGCCTCGCATTTAAATTCTTTAATGCTTTTCAAACCCGCGAGGGGGATACATGCTTGTTTTAGAAAATCGAACACAAGTAGCTTTTATGTGAACGTTGCTATGAGTGTTATGTAGTGGCCTTTCCTTCATGGACCGTTAATTACCGATAACCGGTAAACGCTAGTGCAATAATAATAGATCTATTTTGGCCTAACGACCTATCCGGAGTATGTTGTCTTGCGAGAAGCATACGAGGATATATTGTATTTATTATTGGGAGTGTCTCACTCCAGGTTGGGCACATGGTTAAGGTTCGGTTCGTGGCTCTAGCATCGTTTGATTGTTCTATGAATAAAATGTTTATTAAGCTTGTGTTCAAAGTTACTATTTATAAACTCTATGGATTCACTCAACATTTTGTTGACTTTAAGCATGTTTATCTCAGGTTTATATTGGCATGCTTGGATAGGATTGGATGCGGATATCGAAGGAAGTGGACTTGGTGAACTTTGTACATTGGATAAAAATCTTTTCTTTTAAAAAAAAGATAAAACAAAAACTTTTATATTGCAACTTATTTGAAAATAAGTTTTCTTAATTTATTGGGACCTTGTAACTCTGATCTTTCGATGAAATCATCGTTGGTAAACGTTTATATTAAAATACGTTTACTGTGACTCGTGAGCTTGTATTATGAAGTAGCACCCCAATGTTGTATTCCGCTGCGTTGTAAATGTGGGGGTGTTACATAGAGTACTCGTATTATTTCAAAAACTCATGTGTTCTCGTTGTTTGCTTATTCTCCCTTCGCTTGTATATATATTTTGCTTAATAAGTATTGGCTTAGCGGTTTAGTCTTGATTGTTGGTTTCTAGTCTTTTCTAGTAGCTTCCATGTAATTAAATTGGGAAGACATTAAGGTATCGCCAGCGTCACGGTTTTGAAGTATTGGCAACCCGAATAATCGAAAGCTTCACCTAATAATAAGATTTCAAGTGCTCACCTAAATCAAGCAAACAATTTGAAGCTCACAAGGCTGAAAGTTCTATGTGAAATTGAAAGTGAATTATGCCTTAATCTTTGAAGCTTTAAAGATCTAAAATTTGCTTTTAGCGTGAGGATATACGTCTTTGGCCATAATAAAACCACCGATGAGGAGGATAATAAAAGGCAAGGCAAGACCAAAGTCATAATAAAAGTTTCATGGCGAAGTTGAATAAAAGATGGAGGTAAACCTATGATAATAAGGCCCATCCGTTAGGGGGCGTATAAACGTCTTGGTAATAAGTCTCATGTTCAAAACCGTTATAAAACCGTGTTTATCGATCCTTCTTGTTGACTTAAGTTTTTGACATCGTTGTCTATTAGGGGGTTATTAATTCGGTGGTCTTGGTTACACCATTATGACTCTATTTTTAGACCTAAATCTCTATTATCGCATAAGTCAAAAATGTATCCTCGTGAACATTCAAGACAAAAATAAAATATAAGAGATACCACTTAGGAAAATGGGAGTCTAAGTACGTGATTAGGGCATATGAGTAGTGTTAGCATTACTAACTTATAATGACAATGATCTCGTTTCACGCTTGGCATGGAATTGGGGTGAAAATCGAGGAGGACGAAATTATTTCTAACGAAGCATTCACGTGTTCTTGTTCTATGAACCTAGACGTCCCATTTTGCGATGAAAATCCTACATTATGTCTAAAACGCAAGTAGGGTAGAAATAGTAGTAGTGTAGCAAGTTTATCATTCAATAAAAATGCATAAAAATGATTTTTGGAGATGCTAAGATACTTTAATCTAGCATTGCGTGAGGGCACGGTAATGGTTTAGTATGGGGGAGAGATAAGACCACAATTATACATGGTCTCATCGTAAGAAACGGGCTTAAAATGCTAATATATATCATAAAATACCATGAATGTGCTCGTATTCGTTTGTTGAATGTTTTCGGTACGGATATCGAGAAAATGACAAAAGATCACAAGAATCAATCAAAAACGAACACGAGAAACGAAGCCGCACAATGAACCGGACCCGAATGTTGATTTTCCAAGAAAGTCCTTGAAGAATGAAGATTTGGAAACTTTAGTCCCTCAAGAATTGAAGACTTGTCACTTTTAGTCCTTCTCAATATCAAGTATACAAGAAAGGACCCTAAAGTATCAAGATTTGTCAAATTCAGCCCTTGAAGATTAAAGAAAGTGCAAACTACACCCTTGGAATTACTTTTCTAAAGTTTTTGTGACAAATTTATGAAAATAAAAACTTATATACAAAAGGAATTGAGAGAATTGCTGCCAAGATTGTAAGTGAACAAAATATGGAAAGTAAGGGACCATTTCAGCCAGACACACAAACTTTTCCCACCAATCCAATGTTGACACCTCACCAAACTTCCCATTTACCCAAACCCAACATCACAACCCAATCATTTACCCATACCCAAGCCAAACCCGTCACCCTCCACTTAACACCTAAAACTAATATTAGACAAAATTTAAAACACGTTTTTTATTAATAAAAGTGGAGGTAAACAGATAATGTACCATTAAAATCCCCAAATCACCATCCTATGAACCCTAATTACAAAACCCCCTAATTACTTAATGATAAATCACCATCTTCTCCAAATCTTTGATTTAACTCATCCTAACCAAAACCCTACCCCTAATTACCTTTCACACTTACCCACATGGCTTGTCCAACCTTCCCCTGCCCCACTTCTTACTAGACAACAAATTGGCACAGTGATATCTATGGCTCCTATGCATTGCCTTGTTCCCCAAATATATTTTGATGGCTAGGATCAAATTACAACAGCTGGAAAGTCTAACATCATCACATGTACAAGATGCAAGATCACATGAAGCCACTCTTGACCAAGAACAAGATTAAAACCCAAGGGATTTTAGGGGAATTCGTCATTAGGGTTTTAGATATACTAGAAGGTTCTGTTAGCTACTATAAAAGGAGGCTCCAACTTGTGGATGTCCCTTTGTTCCGGTTTTATTGCTCAAACCTGTAATCCATTTTTAGTATTTATAAAAGTTGGTTTTTTTAGTAAATTCCATTTTATAAGTTTAAAATTTTGGTGTTGTTTGAGAATAGATACTGAGTTCTATTTTTTATATTTCTGTTTGTGTTTAAGTCTTTGTCAAAATTAACTCCTTTTTCAAAAGTTTTTAAAAGTTGGTGTTTTGAAAAGAGCTTTTGATCCACATCTTGTTTATGCATTCTGTGTAAGGGTTTATGATTCTATCAAAGGATTAGTGCGTTTTCAGGTTTTGAAGGTTTTGAGTTCTAAGGTTTTCATAAAAGTTTTTGGAAAGAAAGTTTTTTTTATATATACCAAAATCCAAGTTTTCGAGTGTTGGGTGTTTACTGTAGCATAAGCTACAAGTCTTAGCTTATTGATAATAAGCTGAGCTTATAGCTCTTGTTGGCTTTGTGGTCTTGTTATTGTTTCAGGAAAGGAGTTGGCTCCGAGTTCAAGAAATTTCAAGTGATTGATGTTCCAAGTAGATGTTTTTGATGTGCATAAGCTCTGTGGAAGAATCTACTATTGGATTTGGTTGATCAATTGGTGAGAAAGTTGAGTTGAGATGCTTATTGGCTAATGTGTTAGAAGTATAGCTTGCTTTGGACCCTCGGTAAGTTTCTCCTTCATTTTACCTTTTTAATCACTTTATTCTTTATTTGCTTGATTCTTATGTGTTTATGTGCTTTTGTGTTTTTCTAGTTACTTGTATTTTGTTCTATCCTTATTATTATTGCTTGCTTTATAATTGGTTTCATTGTCTTTAATTCTGCATTTTACTTTAATAAAAAGTTCATCTTTAAGAATATAAGGTGGTATTTGGAATAGTTATAGGGTAGTCATAATCGTAGAACTAGGCTGTAGGATTGATTTCATCGGATCCACAAGGTTAGTATTGGCAAGAGTTAGCTTTGGTCTCTCACAAATTCGATAGAAATCAAAATCGAGCTCTCTTTGTGATTTCTGTGATATAAGTAGCAGTAGGCGTATTAGAGATTTATTTGTTTTAGAACCTCGCCATAGCTCATTACGGCCCACTGTTCTACAGTTGGCTGTATGAGAAAGGGTGTTTGGCTTTGTTCATCTCTTTGTCATAACGTAGTCTAGGATTACGCTTTTGAGTGAAACATTGTTTTGAGGTTTAGTATAGGGGATTTCAGTTTTCACTTTTCATTAAAAACACAAAATAAATAAATAAGTTTTCCTTGTTTTTTTTCTTTCTTTTGTTTTTCAATAGCTGTAGGTTTTTTATTTATGTGTTAAGTGTTGTTGGTAGTTGTAATTGTTTGTTTTCAGTAGGTCGTGAACTACTTTACAAGTTCGCATAATGATTTGAGGTTAGTTTTTCCGACATCAAATTCAGTCGCACAATCATTGTTAGTTCGGTCATATTCTGGTCTAGAACACCATATATGATCATTGCTTTAATTTGAGGAATTAGAAGCTAAGATTTGGATTATACATAGTTTTGTTGATAGTCTTCATCTGTTTTTAATTTATTCTCACCTTGCAGCTGAATTTAGTGCTTAAGATTAAGATGGAAAGTGGCCTCACTAGTTTATTTTTGGCTCCATAGTACCTAGTTGCTGCTACTTTTCATCTTGCTTTATTTTTGGCTAATTACTAGTGTGTTAACAGATTTGCTAGATCACTGATAGGTTTGAGAAGCTAGATTCACTTTAGGCTAAAAATTCAGCACCCACTGTGATCACATTTGGTCACTTGCTGTCCAAATACACCAGTAGGTATAAGGTCTTGGTTGTGAGGTTTTGGGAGCTATAGTTTAGAACACTATTAGATTTCTTAACAGTTTGTTATAATTTTGAGGATAGAAGCCCTTTAGGCTAGATTAATTCTAGGTAGAATTGCATGTTTTTCTTAGTTGTTGTAGCTACTGAGTGTTGTATTTGTCGTTATTAATTTGTTGTTAGTCTATCATTTGACTTCGCTGCTTATGCGTTTATTGTAAGATTTAGCTATAGTGTTGATTGAAATAAGGAACTATATGAATACGGGAGAAATTCCAGGAAAGAAAAATTAATGATTCGTATAAATTAGCCAAGTCCTGTTGAAACGAATAACTACTACGGTGGCATTCGAAAAGTAGCTATATTGTTAGTTCCCCTTGCTTGATTCTTGTGTGTGCAAGTGATTGTTGTTGCTACTGCAATGAATCGATGCATACATCTTTTGTTTATGTTGTAGTTTATGTGTTTGTAGTATAAATTGTCACCTTTTGTATAATGCTTTTCATGTTAAAAGTATATTTTCTTTTGAATTTTTGGGTAAAAAATCGCTGCTATAAGTTCATAACAAAAGGGAGGAACGTTTTTAAATGACACAAACAAAAATAATTAACAGAAAAATCTGTACAAAAAGAAGGCAGTGGGATTCTAAACCCTGACATGAACACAGCATAACAGAACAAACACAACAGCAACCTACCATCTAATCTCTGGGCACTTTTGTTTTTTAACCCACTCTTTTTATATATAAATTAATATTAAAAAAAGAAAAACAAAGAAAAGAAAAGTGTCACTATGGGGTTTCGAACCCCTGACCGGGAACCACCAAACAGACGCAGCCCCCAAACCTTTAACCATCTGCTCCATGAGCCTTTTTGTTAACAATTCTCTTCCTTTTTCTTTTATAACTTTGTTCTTTTACATATCATTTTAAGCAAATCAGCTCTTAAAGCCTCTTTCCAGCTTATTTGTTAATGTTTTATCTTTTCTTTCATTTTTCCCTTATTGTAAATCTAGTCTAGGATTTTTTGGTATACTTTTTATAATTTTCCATTTTATATTTTATTTATTGAGATTATTTTAATTTTTAATTTTAGAAAAGCAATAAAAGATAGTAAAATTAAGTTTTAATTTTTATAAAAATATTTTTTAGTCATAGTTTAATATATATTAGGTCTACAAAAGAAAAAAATGGATTTTGTCTTTCTCTTAGCTAGTTTTATTTTTAGATTTTTTTATTTAACTTTAATAATTTACATTAATTAATTAAAACGTTTTAAAAAATTTTGGTTTTCATATTTTTCTTAATTAGGATTTTTAGGACTTTTTAGTAATTTTTAATTATTTTTTAGGTGAAATTTTTTATTAGGTCGCGTTTTTACGTTCGTACGCGTACGCGTTTTCGTCCGTTTTGAGCGTAATCTGTCTCCGTTTTCTTTTCTCTCTTTCTTTCCAAAAACGTAATCACTCGATTAAATACGTCTATATATTTTAGTTAAACACCATACCTCCACCGAGAACGAACTCGACGACGAGTATTCGCGTTTTTCACAAAACGTGATACTTAATACTTACCCACTTTTGTCGCTTTATTTTTCCTAAAATAAAGTCTAAAAAATACCGCATCATCTGTCATCAACTTGGATAAGTTATCACTCATCCTTTGGTTAGATGAACCAAAGATGATATCATCAACATAGACCAGCCCAAGAAGAAAATCCTTCACATTTTGCTTTGTGAACAAGGTCTGGTCTATGTTGCCCCTTTTAAAGCCATTTTACACAAAGTATCTGGAAAGTGTACCATACCAAGCTCTAGGGGCCTGATGAAGTCCATACATTGCCTTTTTCACCTATGAACCTTGTCTGGATTCTCTGGATCTTCAAAACCAGGAGGTTACATCACATATACTTCTTCTTTAATCTTTCATGTAGGTCTACGTAATCCATGGATTATCTAATGGATGGAATGATTACAAGAGAGAGAGATAGATGAAGAACTAGAGAGAGAAAAGAAAGAATAAGAGAAGAATGTTTATTGAATGAATGAAAATGAGAACCAACCCCTCCTAACATGCTTGGAGGGGGTATATATAGCCCACCCTACATGTGGGATTTATGGGTTATATTGTCACATACTAGATCACGAGCCCATACTAGATGTATCTCGTTGGAGTGACCGATCCTTTCTAAATATGTAAAAACGTATTTCCAACAATCTCCGCCTAAGGGAGGTCGCTCTAAGAGACAAAGTCCTAAATAGTCTATAGCTCGTGATTTGTGCTAACTATGATGTGACTGAGACTTTCTGTGGACTTTCGTATTTCCAACAATCTCCCCCTAAGGGAGATCACAACATTTTACAAAATCTTAAACCTAGCATACTATGCTTGAGTCTTCGATCTTCTTCTTGTGAATATGTTAATGTGATCTTTGACTTTAGTCTTGTGCATGTTTCCTTGCCTTGACCTTATGCATTCATCACTTGTGATATTCGCCTCCTCGTGACTTCATGTTCCACATACTTATACCTTTATATATTCTTGAAAGCTTCAGAGTTTGATACAGCGAAAGACTTGACTTTTAGGCTTTCTTGAATCTGTTGAACTATTAAGTACATAAAGTATAAGCATGCGAGGACGACTTCTACTTGGACACCGTAATGCCACCGTCTTGTTACGCGGCATAAGACAATTAGCAACAAAATATAGACACAGATAAAATGGCTTTGAACATTTCAACCTAACTAGGTAGCATTTTACCTCCGGTCGGTGAAGACCGTTAGACGATATTAATATCGTACTTATGGCAGGTAGTTTCAATTAAGAGCCTCCTTTACAAGATTTCGCGGGTAAATTTGTTCTCTTTACTCGACCGTCCAAATCTGACTGCGAAAGTAAAGAGTGAATCATTTGGATAATATTATCCGCATGATTAAATCCGTCAATTCATATACCTGGAACAAGTGAAATTCAATTAAGAACTGCACCATCGTTTCTTTCCAGTTGTCACGAGCATGATTCATATAGAATCTTGCAAGTTACCTATCAAGTGCTGTTTGATACTAACACTAGAAGGATTTCCACTCATCACTGTAAACACCATAGAGTGTCACTCTGAGTGTTCTAGCAAGATCACTAAGATATTACGTAGAGGCCTGGAACGTGTTTAAATTCAATTAAGAATTAAACCAATGTTGCTTCCCAGTTATCACAAGTTTGATTCATAAAGAATCGCATAAGTCACCTACCAAGAGCTTTTTGATGTTCGCTCAAGAAGGATTTCCATCTTCATTGTATATACTTTCGTATTACTCAGATGTTCAGGCAAGATCATGAAGATTTTGCGTAGGACTCTTAAGATCTTTCTTACTTTTCATAGTGTGTGAAAAAGCAAGGAAATATGGAATTGTATCCTAATGAGATATTTGATGATCTCAAATGGCTCTAGATTCGATCGTGCCTTTTGGATTTTAGTGATCGGAGGCTGGAGAGGAGTGCCACCATTTCTATATCAATATATTCAAAGTGAATAAATCGATAGATAATGTGCTGTCTCCGTGTGATTAAAACAAATACCTTTTGACAGATATCTGAGTTAGCTAGGATGGGTTGTGCATTGCATCACTGGGTCCATGATGTCTATTTCCAATATCGAGCATCATTAAAATAATCTCAATAGCATATATGTTGACCCGGTTTCTGCCTAAGTTGTAAGGAGGGCTTCTTTCTTTAGACCCTTTATCTTTACAATTCTTTTTCATTCTTCAACCCCTTCAGTGCTTACCAATATGTCATAACTAGCACCTTGTTGTGATTATTCCAGTGCTAACTTAAGTACTTGGTCGGCATTCAGCAACGTGCACAATCTTTCTTCATCTTTTCTAAGGACTTCTATTTGTAGCTATGGAATGTCCTTGGGAAGATCCCTCCAGTTTTGGAAGAATCATTGGACTTTAACCTATCCTACCATCCTTATGTCACCATAATCATTACCGTCGTGAATAAAGATGTTTTAGGTAAGTGTATGTCACCATGAAATCTATTTTGATGTACAAATCCATTTTGCTCCCGCTTAACATATGCCACGATATTTGAAAACATTTCACACATGTCGGGATAAGCCAGCACATTAAGTAAACCATTATAGATCTCAATATTAAGTCACATTTTCTCCCCCATATTAAAAAAATTAACCCAATCGATGTTTTTAATATTTATTGATATAATGAGATTCTAAGAAAATTTGGATTGAAAAAAGCAAGTCCAATTATCTTCATGATTTTCACAAGCTCCCCCTCCAATTAATGAGGGTATACTTGAAACGTAAAATAAACACCTTTTAAACACAAGTGTAAGGTATTTATCACGTGCAAAGATCATATATGATAATGTATTCACAAGATTGATAATGTACGAGGTTGGACCTGAATGATGAGAACATGATGTCATATAATCACGTGGTTCTTGTTGGCAAAGTTGGTCTCCTCGTCACGTATGAAGTTATCTATTGACACCATGTATACGATTGATATCGTTGTCTTGACACCAATTTGTGAATTTGGCACTTTCGGCATCAAAGATTCTGAACGCTTGACAATTGCTCCCCCTCAATTGTTGACCCGTGTTTTATCGAAAGAGCTGTAGTCGTCGTTTGAGTAGTCACATCGTCGAGTATGTAGATACCAATTGTAAATAGCTACGGTTGGTGGAGATGATAACTTCATAAAAACAAAATTTCTCTCATTTTAACAAATAAATGCACTGATGCGTACATATATTCGGGTTAGATTGTGTTATTACATAAACACAATCCCTTACATGGTTATAAAATAAACCATGCCTGAGAAATTTAATTCCCGTTGTTGAGTCAAAGCTTTCCGAGGAAATGCTTGAGTTTAATAAGAAAAGCGGGTTACTATCAGAAATAATAGCAAACCATATTGAGCATGTTTTAAATCTTTTAAACTTCTGCTCGAACTTTATTTACAACCCCATGGCATTATCAAACGACATTTCTAGAATAGTAAATATTATTGATTTCAGAATACATGCCCTTTTTGAAAACCAACTACTTGAGCTAAAGATTTTGAATATCTCACGAAACGAGCTCAAGTCCGAGAAGTTGTAAACTTCCCGTTGTGAGGATAAGTTTATCATCAACGATAAACTTTCCTTTTAACTGAAGAACGATTCCTAAGCTGACATTTACTTAGAAGTCATTTTCATGAGCTTGAAAAACTTTTGAATGTTTTAACGTAAGGCTCATGACCAAGAAAATTTAATTTCCCGTTATGAGGAAAAGTTCTCTTATTTAAAAGATACAATTTCCTTGCTGAGCTTAAAACTTAGAATGTTTTCATACAAGCTCATGATCGAGAAAATTCATTTCTCGTTACGAGGATAAGTTATCATTAAAGATATACTTTCATAAAATTGAAGTCCGAGTTACAGTCTGATATTTAACCGTAAGTCATTGTGCATGAGCTTAAAAACGTCAAAAGTAATGTAAGCTCATGCCAGAGAAAAATTAATTTCTCGTTATGAGGATAAGTTTATCATCGGCGATAAATTTTCCTTTCTTTGAAGCTCGGGTACAATCTGTCATGTGACTGCAAATCGTATTTGTAAGCTTAACCGCAAATCCCCTAAGACACTTGTTTCTTAATGGATATCAGCTTCTTCAGCAACCAAACTCTAAGAGTGTCCTTAGTTGAACTGTATACAATGATTGGACCGCTTTGTTCTTGTTGAACCTTGACTTAGGTACCTGCATTCTCATTTGGAGTTTGTATGCTTTGATATAGGTTAGCGATATCTATTTTAGAACCATGTGGGGGTTCACAGTTGGCTTTACTTGTGCTAGAGGTGACATGAATAGATGGTTCACTTGTCAAAGGTTTCCTTTTATAGACTAACTTAATCTCAAGCTTAAGTGATGTATCATCTTTTTCAATTTCCTCCCTAGTAGTCTTAGTAGGAGTGGAGACTATCCTAATTAAAGGGCACTCATTTCCTACTAGAGTGAAAGTTCTACCAGTGGGGCGCCAAACTTTACCAATGGGTTTGATTCTACCTAACCACTGGGATTTAACTCTAGCACGGGAGTTCACCTCATTAAGGAATTTCTTGACACAAGAGTCATGATTTGCATTAAGGACACACTTTCTACATGTTTTACATGTAGCATGTTTAAAGTTCGGGTAAGATCTAGGATTCCTAGAAGATTGACTGAAGCTCCTAGGATATGACATGCTACGGTTAGCAATGTTGGGTAATCTAGAAGACTTCTGACTAGGTTTGAAATTCCTATCTCTTACTTGTGTCTTTTGCTTAGCTTCCCTCAGATCAAATTTATGGCGAACATCATTTGAACTAGTTCTAGACGTGTTCTTTGAACTATTCTTAGAGAAGCTAGATGCAATCATGTGATTAGGTCGTGCAAAAGCTGATTTAGTCTCGTTGGACCTAGTTGGTGGAGTTACTGGTCTAGAAACATGAACCATATCAACTTGGGTGGCAAACCGCGGTCTCGAGGATTTTGGTCGCTCGGATCTAAATGCAGTCGGTTGTCTAACAGACTGATTTTGAGGCGGTTTCCCCAATTGATGATTTTTCAAGCTTAGTGTCCACACTAGTTCCTTTATTTTTTCTTAATTCATTTTTCAACGCAGCTATAGCAAAAACCTTTTCCTGAACTTGAGCTTTTAAAGTCTCATTATCTTTAATCAATTTTTCTTAGGATGCCAACTTAGATTCTAACAACTTAATTTGTTTCAAATGATTATCCTTTTAATCTTTAGAATCTAGAACTTTTTGATCCAATTTTCGTTCAAGAACAACGTTTGACTTTTCAAGTTTTTCAAAGTATGTTTCAAACTTGTCAGTCTCTTAGAAAATTCTAGTTTGGCATCCTCAAGACCTTTTGATTGTTGAGCTATTATCGTTTCAAGCTCTTCAATCCTAGAAGTAGAATTGGTTAAAGAAGCAATCATAAGACATATATCATGATGTACTATAGCATTCTGAACAATCTCTCCCCCAATATGACTCACATCAGATGAATCTGAGGTGGTAAAACTATCACCCTTTTTATCCCATGTTGTCATAATTAGGTTCAGAATTCTCAACATGCGGTATTTCATCGGCATATACATCATATACCACATTCTGTTGTATCGTATTTGTAGGCTCTTCGTCATATACGGGTATGGTGTCATCATAAGAGACGTCTGTAATATTCCATGACGTGTTGCTCTCATCGTTAACCAAAGCGGTCTCCTTTGTGTCGTCCGTATGATCATTATTCTTGTGCATCTGTATCTGATTTTCTTGCTTCCAATTATCATATTCAAGTTGAAGTCGTGATCTTTCTTGAAACAAATGGGTAAGAGAGTTCACGTATTTGAACAAGGTACCATGGAAGTCTTGAATCTCAGTATGCATGTCATTAAGGAATGACTTGTAGAGCACAGAATTTTCTTTCTTGGCAACATCGAATTGAAGAAAAGTCGGTAATTGTTTCAAAAGAAGTTGAAGTGCAGATACAGATTCAATGTGATTAAAGTCTTCTTTGTCAAGTTTTTGCTGAAGAATATCCATGTTTATCATCATCGCCTCGATGAAGAAAGGAGCATCTCGACCAAAGTCTTCCACAAAGGGTGGTCCATACTCGAGCTTTGTAAGCTCGTCGAGATGACATTCAAATTATCTAAATGAGACCTGACATCTTTTTCTTGCTTCTTCTTGTATCTTTTGCAATTCTCCCTCTTGAGATGTCGAATTCAACGATTCCATTGAAATTCGACGACAAATGAAGGTAAGGATTACTTATCGATCGAGCAATGAAAGAAAGTAATTGTGTTTGTTGTTGTCAAAAGTACAGAGTTTTACTAATCATGGAGAAACCAAGAAATAACTTCGCGGGATTTTACAAACCACCGATTAAACCGAAAATAATCCAAATTTCTTGATTCCTTGATTTGTGAAGAAAAATTGATTAAATCCCCTAATTATGTGTTCTCGAGAAACCAAAAATTCCAAGACCAAATAACTCACATTTTCAAAATCACGTTTTTGAAAAATCTAGAATATTTGGGAAGATTTCGCAATATCAATGATCTCGGAATATTTGAGATCTCAGAATAATGATTCCTCAAACGAAGATTTCGGAATATTTTGGGATCTCGGAATATCTTGGATCTCACAATATCAAGGATCTCAGAATATTTGTAAGCTAAGAGATCTCGCAATACTTTGAAGAAAACATCCCGCAATATTTAAGCTCTATCTCGTAATATCCCAAAAGGATTCCGCAATAACTTCCAAAACAAGGATTCCACACTAACTCCCAAACCAAGGATTCCGCAATAATTCCCACAACAAGGATTCGACAATAACTCGCAAAACAAGGATTCCGCAATAACTATTATCTTAAGATTCCACAATACCCACCAAACTTTCCGCAATAACCAAGTTTTAAAACCCTAGATATTGCGAGATGTTTTGTGACAAGATTTCGCAAAAAATATGAAAGTTTCACAATAACTAAAGAAAAACGAGATTTTGGCTTAAAAATTCGTGTTTTTTACCAATCCAAAGTACTCATCGCTACCACAACAATGTAGAGGATATCTAAATCACTTGGATCAAACGAAACACGAAATGTTTTTTGAAACTTGGATATTTGCTTAAGAAACTCATGAACCAATGAAACAAAAACAAAAACAAAGCAATCATCTCATGGCTCTTGATACTATTTGTAGGTCTACGTAATCCTTGGATTATCTAATGGTTGGAATGAGTACAAGAGAGATAAATGAAGAACTAGAGAGAGAAACTAGAGAGAGAAAACAGAGAATAAAAAAAGAATGTTTATTGAATGAATGAAAATGAGAACCAACCCCTCCTAACATGCTAGGAGTGGTATATATACCCCACCCTACATGTGGGCTTTATGGGTTATATTGTTACATTACTAGATCACGAGCCCTTACTAGATGTATCTCGTTGGAGTGACCGATCCTTTCTAAATACGTAAAAACGTATTTCCAACATTTCCATACAGGAAAGCACTCTTCATGTCCATTTGGTAGACCTTGAAACCCATGCAAGATGCATAGGCTAGGAAAAACCTTATTGCTTCAATCCTAGCAATAGGTGCAAAAACCTCTTCATAGTCAATACCTTATTCCTGTGTATATCCCTGTGCAACCAATCTTTCCGTATTTCTAATCACAATGCGTCTCTCGTCTCTTTTGTTCCTTAGAACCCAATGTGCTCTAATAGGTGTAACATACTTGGGACAGTCAACAAGCTCCCAAATATCCTGTGTAGCAAAATGATGAAGCTCATTTTGCATTGCTTCAACCCAGTTTTCTTCTTTAAGAGCATCAAAAATCTTCTTTGGTTCTGATTGAGAGAGAAAACAGGCAAACAAACATTCTTAAACAAAAGGCGTATCATCCTTTTTGTGAATATTAGCAATGAATCCGCGTTGGTGCTTCTTTTTCCTTCTAGTCTGAACTAGAGTATTGATGTCACCAATTATTTGAGAAGGAGGATGATTTTTAGCAACTGAAGTAAGAATTCCTCCCCCAAATATTGTGTTATCTTGAACAATGGACTCCAAATTACCAAGATCACCATCATCATTGCTTCCACACCCACTTAAAATATGGGACATGTTGTCAGAGGCTGGATTGAATCCATTGATACCTTCTTTGGGTATGGGATATTTATCAACAAATTCAAGGATGTTTTTGTCAAAGGATGAAAGCCAGCTTTTGTCGTTTTTTGACTAAAGACATTCAATTTCGATCATTACTCCAGATTCCGTAATCCGACGTGAACTTGCACGACTGAGCTGCGCTAAGTTTGCCTAGCTGGGTGAAGTTGTCAACGGCTGATTTTGATGTGTCAGCGGCTGGTATGGAGTTGTCTGTGGGTAAAGATTCACTCACTGTTTCATCAAGTTGAGGCTCTACTTGTTGCTTTCTTTCCTCTTCTCTTGCATCAGCAGATGCCCTAATGAACTCTTCGCTCCAAATTGGTATGTTGAGTAAGTTGAATGAAGGATTGGGTTCAACTGCATTTGATCCTGTCACCACTTTGGCTTGTATACATGCATTATTAACAATAGTTGCTTCCAAAATCTCTGGATTAGTTACAAGAATTAATTCATGGACCTAGACAAAGGCTCTAATCCAAATAGCCAATTTTGTCCAGTCTTAGGATCACTAGGTTTATTCTCCAAGAAGTCAACATGTACATTTTCTGTTATAAGCCTAGTCTTCTTGTTATAAACCATATACCCCCTGCTATTCATAGAATATCCCATAAAATATCCCTCATCACCTTTTGAACTAAACTTACCTAGGTTATCACTTGTATTCATAATTACTACATGACATCCAAAGGGTTTAAAGAGTTCTATTTTAGGCTTCCAATTCCAAAATAGTTCATAAGGGGTCTTATTATGGGACTTATTGACCAAGGCTCTATTATGAACATAACATGTTGTGCTTACAACCACATCCCAAAAAGCAATGGGTAAACTAGCATCTACCAACATGGTTCTAGCTTCTTTTATGAGTGTTCTATTTCTACTTTCAGCTACAACATTTTGCTGTATAGTTCTAGCAATGCTAAACTCTCTAGAAATACCTTTCTTGACGCAGAAGGCATCTAATAGGTTATTCTTAAACTCACCACCATTATCACTTCTAAGAATGTTAACCTCATAACCTGATTTCTTTTCAATTTGGTTAATGAAGTTAATCAATGTAAAACCTGTATTTAAAATCCTCGTATATTAAATACATGTAGTCTCAGCTTTAATTAAACGTTAATATTAAAAATACGCAATCTTAGCTTTAATTAAATATTGTAAAAATTAATTATTGAGAAAATAATTGTTAAATGTCAGAAAAGGTTACGTACGTATTACGTAAGTATTATTATGCAGAAAATAATTTACTACGTTTCAGAAATTAAAACACGAGAAAGAAACATATATACACGACAACTAGAAGTGTCGAAAATAAAAGTCACACACATTGGAATGTGTGGGCTGGCGGCTGACTAAGAAAAACAAAAGAAACCTTGGGCCTTAAGCCCAGCCCGTTGTGAAAACAAAACACAGGAAACAAGAGTTACTATCTTTTCATTTTATCATAAACACAAAATAAGATTAGGTTTTGGTGACCCTTGTGGTGCCGCCGGCTAGAGATCAAACAAAAAGGATATTCGGGTTTAATTTTTCATCAGTTATTAGTGTGTGTTCGTCATCCTTCCTAAATCACGGTAATCATCACTCCTTTATAACTTATGAATCACGAATTGATGTTTTTATATTAAATAACTTGTATTGTAAAGGTAAACAAGGAAATAAAACCTAAATCAAATCATGGTCTTGATGTTATACATGAAACCGAGAGCAAAACTCTCGGTGGGCGTTTGGTTGATACAGCCGAGACCTATAAGGTCTCGGTGGTGTTTCTGTTGCCCAGCCGCGAAAAAACCCCAAAACAGGGGGTAAACAAATCGTTAAGGGGTGTTTGTTTTAATAGCAGTGGGTAAAACCAATCAGCAGGGGTGTTTGGTTCTGTAAAACAGTGGGAACAAAACAAAAACGGTGGGAAACCACCAACAGTCGGTGGGTCTTGGGTTAACAGCAGGGGGAACGAACAACAAGCAGTGGGAACCATAGGGGGCTGTTGTTTGACTGACACTAGCATATGGGCCTCGGTTGGACAAACCCGAGACATGGGTGTCTCGGGAAAGTTTTGGGCTCGGGTTTCGAGTACACGTTATATATTTAAATGCAAAGGGTTTATTTAAGTTTTATTAAATCATTTTGTAAAAATAAGTTTATAAATAAATTATCCAAATTGTTTTGGTTATTAATTTAATTGGTGAATTAAATTGACGATTGTTTAATTATTTTTATTACATGACAACATGTGACTTATCTAAGGATTTAATTTTCAAGGAAACTAATTTTGGAAACGTTCTATTTTAGGAAACTTTCTATTTTGGGAAAATTTCCATTTTTAGCAGGTTACTTATAACAGTATTATAATATAATAATCAGAATACAATATAATACAATAATCAGAATACAGTATAATACAGTAATCAGAAGTACGAGATATAAACTAATCAACATATATTTAAAGACGTCAGAGTTATCAGATTATATACGAAACAGTACCACAATACAAGAACATAATAAAAGTTAAGTTAAGAACAGTACGAATCAGTAACAGTAAACAGTAATCAGACACTCATTCATGTCCCGTATTCGTGTAGCTATTATGAAGTCAGAGTACGAGTTTCATCTGTTTTCTCTTCAGTCAGACTGGACACAAGGTACGGATTTTCCGTCCTTCAGTAAGGACTTCCTTTCCTATGCATGATTAGGATTTCCCGTCTGCAGCCAATTTTTTTCCCCAATGTATGTTATAAATTACAGTAATTGTCTTAATAACTAAGATAAGTTGCCTGAGCTTTATATACATGCATGACCAGTTAGTACTAGTTACGGAGGTACCGTAACCATGACACTTGAGGCACCAGTGTCGTGACTCCTCTGCGGGGGAGTGATTTCTCGCAGCGTCCCTTTTATTTCAGCTTGGCCATTTATCAGTATTATCAGCGGGGCGTATGGATGCATCCTAGGTTATTAGTTTATAGCTTATCAGGTGAATGTGGTGTGTGCTCTTCATCCTTCACATTGGAGTTGATCCCTCCACCCAACACATCAGTTAGAGGTCACCCTCTACAGCATGACGTATGTATTCATGCAGACGTTGTTACATCACATGACCTATATAAGCTCTTGGCACTTAAAAATACAGTAAATACATGTTTTCATATTTAACATATAATAACTCAGCCTTACTAATTATAAATCAGATTTTTCAGAACATACACAATTTTCCGCTGCTCTTTACTTATCAGTCTTATAGCTTTAATATTTGTTATCTGTTTCCTTCCAGTACATTCTTATCATGCTTTATTTCCGTTCACTGAGCGTTATGCTCAGCCGTAGTTTCTTTTCATGTTACAAATGACAGGTACACAGGGACGCTCTTAGGATTCTGAAGGTAGGTGCATTTGGATGGAAGCTATACAGACTCCATACTTAGTGCACTTCATATATTACTCTGCTTGTTTGGACATTGTTCAGTCCTTCCTTTCAGTATTTACTTTTCATGTGTTTGAGCTTATGTATGGATTATCGATGTTTGATTCCGGTATTTCCTTTATGGCCAGTTAATATTTTAGGACATTTACCTTATATGCTTTGATGACACGCCATAAATACACGTAACGGTCCACTTATCCATGTGGGGTGTTACAATCAAGGTTTCATCTGTTTCACTTTTCTGAGCCAAAAAAAAGTCCAAGTAAACCTAGAATGATCATCTGTAATAACAAAGCAAAAAGATTTACCATTAAGACTCTCAATATTAGGTAGGGCCAAATAAGTCCATATGAAGTAAATGAAGTGGTTTAGAACTAGAAGCAACACTTTTAGACTTAAATGATGCCTTATGCTGCTTGCCCTTAATACATGCAACACAATTATGATCATTGTGGAATGCTTTTGAGAGAAATCCTCTAACAAGATCATGTCTCACAAGTCTGTTCATGTTCTCATAATTTATGTGCCCTAACCTTCTATGCCATAACTTACTTTCATCTGCTGAAGCCTTAGCATAAAGACAAGACAAATTATTGTTCATTTTAATCCCATTTAGATTAATATTATAGATGTCTTTATGTCTAGGTGTTCTAAACTCAATGAACTTATCAGCAGGAATTTCAAAATCCTTACTTACCACCAAACATTCTGTCTCAGTAAAGAGAACTTTATTTTTTTGTCACATACTTGTGACACACTAAACAAGTTATATCCAAGTTCTTTTACCAGGAAAACTTCCTCAAACCTCAAGTTGTTGGTGATGAGAGTACCTTTGCCAGTGATAGTTCCATAACTTCCACCAAAGTACACTTTATCACCATCTTTGATAGGGTGAAGTCTGTCAAGTAATCGTCCTTTCCAGTCATGTGCCTAGAGCATCCACTGTCCCAATATCCATGATCATTGATTTGTTTTAGAATGCCCTGCACATAAAGAAAACAAATTAGTTTTCTTTGAGAACCCAAGCCTTTGCAGACTTGGATTCATGTGGTTGTTCAATAAGAATTGACTTATTCCTTGTAACAACCCCCTGTTCATCCTTTGAGCCCTAAACAACCAATTTGTTCCAATAACTTTAGTAATGACCTTTTCAAGATACTTAAGTCTGTTACAAGTCATTGAAACACCATTAAAAGTAGAGTCTTGCTCTTCTTTATGTTTCCATGATAAACTTGATGATGCCTTAGACCCATGTCCCTTAGGTTTCAAATATCTATTATTACTTGGTCTAACAAAAGGTCTGACTGCTGCTAGTTGTGGCATAAAAATACTAAATCTAGAGCTGTCAGCGGCTTGTTTTATCCTACCAGCGGATAGATTGTACCTGTTAGCGGCTAAATTAGGGTTTAATATAGGAACCCATTGTCTATTAGACCAAGTATTGGTCTTCTGAAAGGGCCTTTGTCCATGGGTATTAGCTCCCTTAGAGAAGAAAGGAGATGGTCTAGTAGCCTGTGGACTTGGTTGGACAAAAGGTCTAGGGTTGACCATAGTTGACCTATTGTTAGTGGATTGGGTGTATCCACTGACACAGTTATAGGCCAAATGAGAGAAGCTCCCACATGTGTAACATGCCTTTTTCGACACAAACTTAGGCCTAGATTGATAAAAACCTGTCCTATTCACACTAGCTTGACTTTGTGGTGACCTAGGTTTCCTATTCATCTCTGCATATTTAACACTAGGTTTGCTTTTAGTTGGTGAGCCAAGATTAACAGGTTTACCAGTGTTAGGGTTAGTCACAACAATGGGTTTAAGCTCCACAGAATCATCACTAAGCAGTCCACCCTTAACAAAAAGAAAAGGTTGGCTGCTTTCCGTTGTTCTAGGTCAGTCACCTTTTTCTCATATTCCTCAACTGGACTAAGCACACGCGATGGAGGAATAAATTCCTTTTCTTAAAACTCTAGTAAGCTAATCAACGATAAGTCCTTTTGTTGAAAACCATATAAATTGCCTGGGGGTGGAACAACATGTAACACCCCCATTTTTACCATATAGCAACGAAAGCTAATCCGGGGTATTACTTCATTGTACCATAGTCACAATAATAGAAAATGCGAAAAGACATTTTTATAAAACAAATGTTATCATTCATTTATTTAAATCAGAGTTAATAAACAACTATACATACGCTGTACAAACACAGTTTTCCCAAAGATCTAGTTTTATTAATAGAATGATAACTTATTCAAGACACCATCATTCGCAGCACGATAGTCTTCATTCACCTGAGATATATGGTTAAAGTCAACACGAAGGTTGAGTGAATTTATAAGTTTTAAATATCATTTGAATATAAGTATGACTCAGATGGTGTCATGTCCATTAGATGTCTTAGGTAGTTTAGTCACAAAATCCATTGTAATTCTTTCCCATTTTCGTATTGGAATCTCTGGTTGTATCAATAGACTGGATGGTTTCTGATACTCTGCTTTAACTCTTGCACACGGTAAACACTTGCCAACGTATTCCGCTATGATTGCCTTCATGTTAAGCCACCACTATAGTTTCTTCAGATCTTGATACATCTTGTCAGAACCAGGATGTATATAATACTTTGATTTATGAGACTCGTGCATAATCAAATCTCGTAAATTACCGTAGGCAGGTAACCAACTACAATTTTTAATACAACGAATTCCATCTTCACGAACTTCAAATCCTCTATCCATTCCTCTTAATTTCTCAGCTCCAACATTTTCTACTTTAAGTGCTTCTTCTTGCGCTTCAAGAATTTGGGTAGGTAACTTCAGTAAAAGAGTTATCATTAATGATTTAACTCATAGCGATTTAACTCGTTCCTTTCGACTTAAAGCATCAGCTACTACATTGGCTTTACCTAGGTGATAATGAATTTCACAATCGTAATCAGCAAGTAATTCTAACCAACTTCGCTGTCTCATATTCAATTCTTTTTTATGAAGAATATATTGAAGACTCTTGTGATCGGTAAGTACTACACACTTTGTACCATAGAGGTAATATCTCCAGATCTTAAGAGCAAATATTACTGCTCCTAATTCTAGATCATGGGTAGTACAATTCTTCTCATTCAGCTTATGCTGCCTTGATGCATAAGCAATAACTTTATTCCTTTGCATAAGTACTGCTCCCATTACTTGAATAGATGCATCACAGTAAACGATAAAGTCATTGTTACCTTTGGGTAATGCTATGATAGGTGCTTCACGCAACTTCTGCTTCAATAATTGAAAAGCTATCTCTTGACTATCTCCCTAGACAAACGGTTTGTTCTTCTGAATTAATTCGGTCAAAGCTTTAGCAACCTTTGAAAAACCTTCGATAAACCTTCGGTAATACCCAGCAAGTCCTAAAAATTGTCTAATTTCCGTAGTGTGACAATCCTCAAAATTTACATCTATGCTATAAGCTATGAATGTCTCAATATGAAAATTTGGCTAGAAATTTTTTTTTTCTGTACCTTACTTGGTAAGATGAACTGCTTCTCACAACCTGAACTGCCATTATAACATATTCCCATATGTTGTCAATACAATGTATATATCAATTCTAAGATCTAAAAGTGATCTAATAAGTTCAATATTTATAAAAACATCTCACATGTAACTATGATGCCCTAAATTCCCTTAGAAACCCTAGAATCTCTATAAATGAGTTGTAAACTCAAGAATGGTAAACTATGAGTGAATAATACATATGAATAAGTCATTAAGGATTATAAAAAAAAATTGTAAACTGTACTTTGAAGACATAATAATACCTAAGAATGGCAAGAACAAACCATACAAAGCTAAGTACAAGTAATTGTACATAATAGTCAACATCACCACCTAGAAACCCTTGGTAAACAATATTTCAAGTAATATAACTACCTAATCTCTATATACAAGTATAAAAAACAACATGCTAATTAGAATCTATCATATAAAGGAAAGTTAATTGATCACAAAATGCTAATATTCACTAATCCAAGGCTAATTACAAGTTAAGACCTAGTAACCAAGATTAGCATATAAAATCCATTTCACATTGAATTAGAGTCTAATCTTTTGCCACAAATAATAAAAATCAACTATATATCATATTAAGAATATACATTTATTTCAAGTCAAGTTACAAGTTGGTAAAGCATAATGTACTAGTTATCAAAGCATAGGATCTTAAGCTCCTATCTATGTATGTGGTTAAAATGAAGTCACAACGAGAATTAGATAGGAACAAGGATGTGGAAACTTCAAGTAGGAACATTTAATAGATTTCAAGCGAGTGCTTGAGGTTAATGTGATATCTCAGTCACATTCCATTGTACTTCAAACAATTTTTTTGGTGTGAATATATTTTACCGAGGTCAGTCCCCTTTACCCAAAAAAATAGATGACCAACCTATACAAACCCTTAAACTAAAAATGTAGAATCCTTAGAAGTCATAAACATACTATATAAGCCCTAGAATAAGTGTTTATAAAGGTACAAACACTAATTACCCAAGATAAAAAGTCACTAGGATTAATGACCTAAAAACCCTAATATTAAGAAATCTACATAGAATCACTACCTAGTTCTTTTTGGACAAGTCTATAAATATTTATAGGACTTCGTTAAGGTTATAAGATTATGTAAAGACAATTTTAAAGTACCCTAATGCACAAGGTACAAGATTTCAATGCATGGCTTGTAAATTAGGTCAAAATGAGTATTTTCACCCTTTAGACATGTTTACTTAGGATAACTTAATAAAACCAATGTAGGGACTTCATGAGCACATTAAGGACAATTTAGGATTTATAAAGTGAGTTTTCATTAGTATTTAGTTAAACGATAATCACATTTACTAAGATTAAACCCTAAATCATTTGAAACCCTAACCCGCCTAAGTTTTCTTCCTATTTTCACATCAAGCCTTTATTAAACTTCAAACCAAAGACCTAAACTTCTTAATTATAATTTATATACCCTAATTAAACCCCAATATATCACTAATCACATTCCTAAATCCTTAATCACCAAAATTACAAAGTTACAAGTTACAAGCCCTAGAATTGAACCCGGTTTTACTTTTTCCCTCCAAAAACCCATTTCAAACCTTTCCCTCCAAAATTTAAACTTTGGATCTACTAATAGATATTTTGAGATATTTTTAAGAAGGTGATGCACCTACTTGAAGTTTCCATATCCTTGTTCCTATCTAATTCTAGTCGTGACTTCATTTTAACCACATACATAGATATTTTTTATTCTTGACTTCATGACTCATTCCTAGACTTGCATAGATCTTTCCTAGGCTTTATTTGTCACTAATACTTGGTTCTTACACGTTTCATAGCATTCCTTGGGGGCTAAAGCTTGAACATACTATAAATAGGAGTCTTTAGCTTCATTTTAGAATCATCCTTTCATTACTTAACTAAACACACATACATTATGTTATCACACCACCATTGAAGCTCTAATAAGTCCCTAAGATCAGTAGAAATCTTAGGAATAAGTTCTAGAAGTTCTTGAAGAGTTATGAGGAAAATATAGTCCATATACCTCATTAGGAGCCATTTTGGAGCATCCTAGGTAATCATTTTGTTAGCTATGCTTTGATCTTGTTATAATACTTTCTTAGAGTTATTATACTGTTAATAAGATGTTAGAAATATAATATAAAAGAAACTAAGTCATTTCATCATTTTAAATGGAAATTATAGGCTAAAGATGTCTTAAAACCCTAGTTTTGTAATTTACATGAAATAATAAGAAAAAACCCATTTCAAAAGCTATAATTATGAATAAATGTTTTTATTATGATTATAAACATGTTTAGAAACTTTGTTTTAAAATCCTAGATCATTTGGTTCATTTTTGAGGTTGTTATGTGATTTATACAAGTATAGGGACTAAAACTGTCATTTTTGAAACTATTTAACATTTTTGGCCAAAAGTGTCATTTTATGAAAGTATAACCTATAAGAATAAATTTTGGAAAGTTTTAGGTCCTAAGTTTAAATATTGAAGGTTTAAAATGTAAATACTAAAACTATATACTTAAGGGGTTAAAAGTGTAATTATACCAAAGTGTAACCAAAAAGGCTATTTTTGTGAATTTTGAAACTAAAGAAGATTAATTATGAATATTAGGAAGTAATTAAAGTATCATGTTTGTAGGTAACTTTGTACAAAGATGTTCCATCTCAATATTACGTTATGACTGAGTGGTTGGGTTTACGATTTAAAGTACCCTCGCTACTCAAACATTTATAGAATGGCTTTTGAGTATGATGGCCAAAACAATGGTGCTAGAATTACCACCAAATATAAATAAAATAATATTAAACCAACACTTAACAATATTAAACTAAAAATCAAAGACTTGATACTATACACAATGTATTAATCTAGGTTTGTGTGAGATCAAGCTGTTGTTTATGAGACCAAGTTGTGGTTTGATCAAGTTGTTTATCTGTGAATGAAATAAATCTGATTATAGCTCAGATTTTGTGTACATAAGGTAAGTTCATAGCCTCAGTTTTAAATGCTATATAAATGATTTAAAAACCCGTGAGAGGGATATATGCTAAAACTGGAATACAAGTGCTTTTTAAAATTGTATGATATGATTATTGACACTATGTTTACTACTGCCATTAAGTCCCTTTCTAATCGTGAACCGCTAATCATTTCTTGAAAATGAGCGCTAATATTATGAATAGTACTATTTGGGGGTTGACATCCCCTATCTGGGCAAGTCGCGCTTGCTAGCAGCTGAAGGTTCATACCTAGGCTAAACAGATACACTTTATTTTGCTTAACTCAAGAGTTGGTAAACTGCCTGCATAAGGTCAATTTGTTGGTTTCTGTATGTCAAGTAGCGGTGAATGAGCATAGTGCAGTATAATGACTATTTTATGTGGGTGTATAACAACGTATCCCGGAGGACATACTTGTATTCAAAACTGTTATTACAAACCTATGAATTCACTCAACCTTTGTGTTGACTTTAAGCATATATCTCAGACAAATGGTGATTGATAGCATGGAGCAACACAAGGATGGCATGAAGAGGCACAAGACTGAAATTATTCTAGATTTTGGGAACCTCATATTGTAAAACTCTGATTATTCAATGAAATATAAAGAAAGTTGATTTCATCACTCTTTTGAGTTGTTTTCTATTATTATGACTTGTGTTCTATGATGTAATACCCAAAATCAATGTTCCGCTGCGTAAAGGTAAAATGGGGGTGTTACAGATTGGTACTCAGAGCCATGGTTATAGAGAACAAGTAAAATCTTGTCTATAACTACTTTTAAAATAATTTCAAGAAAGTCCTCGTGTGCCAAAGCCAGTGCTGCTACAAGAATAATTGTACTAATATTCCCCAGGATTATGTGTAAGTTTATTTGATATTATGCATAAGAGATATCATGTTTAGATACCATGTTTATGTGTAAGTACTTGTGAGCTTGGTTTAATAATGCGCGCATCATTGCACAAATTGCATGCATCATTGCATTGCTTTTAGGACTTCGCATCAAGGTGCCTAATGCAAGGTCATCCCAAAATGCGCTCGCATTAGATCGTAACTTTTCGCATTTATGTAATGCTAGCAATGGTCGCAGTTATCGCAATATGGAATTTAGGTAATTTGGAAGAAAGTAAACCATTTTAAAAAAGCTAACTTATCATAACAGACTTTAAAAGTAGAAGTTGTCTAAAAACGTCTTAAACAAACACAATACGACCATCCAAATTACCCTCGATTAATGATCATGCACCATTAAAATTATGAATGAATTAAGATTACTATTTATTTAATTATGAATGAATCAACATTGTAGCCACTTGTATATCCTATTAGTGTACATTTAGTACATCATAAAAACATTTCATCGTGCATATATAGGACGTGGTCTAATCATTTACGACTTCATGTTCAACCACATTGAGTGGTAACAATAACAAGGATCCATGTAGGTTTCATGGAATGCAGGATCAAATAATTTA
The DNA here is from genome assembly GCA_025667525.1 of Glebionis coronaria. Lineage (NCBI taxonomy): Eukaryota > Viridiplantae > Streptophyta > Magnoliopsida > Asterales > Asteraceae > Glebionis > Glebionis coronaria. The sequence goes on along the minus strand of JANFOE010000875.1, from coordinate 68,272 downwards.
AAACTAAATTTACATGTTAGTTTTGTTTGAATAGTAACTAAAGGCGGAAGTCTCGTTTAATATTACATTTAGTTAGAGTTTATAATGGTGTTTTTAAGTATTTTTGTCATGACTTAGTGACTTATTTGTGTTACAAGTAGATTGTTTTATTTACTACGTATAAATAATTTTTTTTATTTGTTTCATACAAAATGCAACGCGTCTAAATTGTGCTCGCATTCGCAACACACATCACGCATTGGTCTCTAGGATATTTAACGTAATGGATCACAAAACGCAATTTTAAACCAAGCTTGTGATTAAGTAATAAGTTAGGATTTATCGACGTATCTAGAAATAGGTATCCCTATCTCCCTCCCATTATCATCTTATCGGATTCTCAATATGAGCGTTCTGCAAGTATTCCTGTTAATTTCCTTAATTATCATATGGATTATTAGATGATTCAGAAAATACACCAAAAGATCAGAAAATCCCAAAATCCATTTTACCTTTTGATGACGACCCCTATATGCAAGTTATACGAGCATATAATGAAGAAGTAGATTTTACACCTCGACACCAAGATTTTCCATCACCTTACCCTATTAATATACCATCACCTATATCTGAAACCTTACCTAAAAATACTTATGAACAACAACTTATAGATGTCCTACCCTATATGAGAGAAGTTCCTCCCGAGCGTATTGAAGATCTTGAAGATAAAGTTGAAGGGCTTAGGAAAGGCCGGAGAATTATACAATGAGATTTTGAGATGTTAAAAGGAGATTTAGAAGAAGCTAAAGCCAAGTTGCAGAGAAGACAAATGATACAAGATGAAGAGATTGTTCAAGCTCGACTGAAGATTTCTACTCTTGAATTAGTCATCGAGGACATTCAAATTAGACATCGAGCCAATACACGAAGTCTTTTTGATGCCATCAAAGAACTTAAGAAGGAAAGATGAAAGCATTAGACTATAAAGTTGTAAATACTTTCAACTTTATGTCTTTACTTTTATATTAACAGAGAAGCTTGTCCTGTAAGTTTAAACAAGACAAGTTGTTAATAAATAAAAGTTGTGTTTCTCATCTTGTCGTTTCATATTTATTTTTGAGAAATAAAAAACCCCTATTTCTTGGTTTTCTCACAAATAATTATGAATAAAATTGCGTTAATTCTAAGAAAATCATATACTTGATAAAGTATATATTCTTTAGAATTTCTGAAATCTTCTATTTTTTGGTAAAAGGGTAACAATGACCCCAGTAAATAGAACCAAAAAAAAACGTTGAAGTACAAGGAATGTGGCTGAAATGCCACATTAACCGCAAGCTACAGGCAGCTTGTTAAACAAAATGTTTATGACAGGCCATAAACATTAACTAGTCTAGAATACTGGAAATAAATAAACTAGACAAGAACCAAGATGATAACATAAAGTTACGAGAAACATAATAAAATATCAACATGGGATCAGCCAGTAGGAGTGCATGCCTCAAAATTAGTGTTGAGAAGATTCACCGATTCATCAAAGACAACCTCGACTCCCTCCTCATTATCTTCCTCGCTTAGTTGAACCCCTTCATCAATACCAGGCATGGACAAAGATGAAAATTTATTAGATGTAGAAACACTGCTCATTTGAGCTGTACCCTTGTTCGGACCATTAGGATTACTAGTCTGCTGCAACTGACCAGATGTAGTATTCAACTTTCTACTATTATCACCACTCGTACTTGTAGTATCCAAGCGAGTTTTTGGACGAAAAACAACCGTCTTTCCTATTTGGGAACCCTTACTCAATGGAACACCTCTCGGAACTTGATTCCCTAAATTACCTTTGTACTTCTTCCTCTTACTTTGCACTTGTTGGAATCCATCATTATCAACATGAGTTGTCACATTTTCAACCATTGTAGGTTTAACATTTTTCGGACAAGAATCAAAGGAATGACCAAAAATATTACAAGTATGACATCTAGGCGGTTTCCATTCGTATTCAACACGAATTAGTTCCTTAGTACAACCAGAGCCTTCAAGATCAGGGACACCAATAGTAATGTTATCTATAAACTCCGAATCAGCGTTCATCTCAATAAGACAACGAGCAAAACTACACCGACCCCAAGACTCTTTGCACATCTTATCAGTATAATTATCCATCATAATAAGCTTACCAAGAAACGAAGCAATTAAACTAATACCTTCCTCTTCAAATACCTGTAGCGGGACATCATGAAACTTGACCCATACCGGAATACGAGTTAATTCCTCCTTTAGAAGATTCGTTTTCATAGTCCATTTCTTAAGAAAAATTGGTGAATTACGAACCATCCACGGACCACCTTCCAGAACCGCATTAAGACCCTCACTAGACCCAAATTGAAAAAAGAAAAAACCTTTCTCATTCATCATGATACGCTTAAGACCATGTTTTGCCCAGTTATTCTTAGCAAAATACTCAACCACAGGAAATGCAATCCTCTTACCAAGAAAGTAACCATATAAAGTGTTTTGGTAGCGAGTATTTACTTTTTCAACAACCTTCTTAGGAATAGAAATATTAACCCCTTCACAGACATTATCAGAATTAAACGAAGAAGAGACTGCATTAATACCTCCATTAGTAGACGTAACCATATCAGCTTCAAATTTGCAAAGCAATTCCAGAATTTCTTTAGCACGGTCATGTGAGATCAATCCCCACAAAGGATGTTTCTTCATTCTTAATTCATGCATAAATTCACCCGCATCACCAACCGTGCAAATCTTTACACCAAATAATTTCAAAACCTCATGTAGATTACACGGTTGCATACCATTAATTTTTGCAGCCTTAGCTGCAAGGTCCAAAGATACATCACAAGAAGAGGAAACATTTGGAATAGAATCTGTTTCCTTAGCCATTTGTGCTGAGTGCACACTCGAACCACCTGAACTGAGTGAAGACGTTTTGCTAGTAAGATTCAAATGGCGTTCACACAAAACTTCATAATAAAGCGTAGTGGTCTCCTTAGGTAAAGTAGACCATTTAGGAAATTTGTTTGCCTTAACACCATTTGCAAACACTTCAATGTCACGCACAGTATTCAAAGGAATAGAAAACAAATTAGATATCTCCTCTAACGTTACTAAAACCTTAAGATTAGACACCATATCCCTATCATTCTAACCTGTGAACAATGGCTTATCACTTTCATTGCTCGAATCCATGTTCAATCAAACACAGCCCTAACCACGGAAAATAAACCCTAAATAAACAGTAACTATTTTTTTTTAATCGTAAAACAAACGATACCCAGAACCCAGAATCAAGGACCCCTTCAGATTAATTAATAAGCACTTCAAAGGTCAGCCGACACCAATAGGTCAGCCGACACCAATCTTAATTAATTCAAAGGTCAGCCGACACCACAAGGTCAGCCGACACCAACCTTAATAAATTTTGGTCAGCCGACGAAAGAAGACAAAACGAATAAATGTTACAACGATTGAAAAACTAATGATTTGCACGGTTGAAAATTAATGTTGCAACGAAAGAAGACAAGAACCAATTAAGGTCAGCCGACCAATTGAAACATTAATGTTGCAACGATTTAAAACAACCGACGAAAGAAGACAAGAACGAATTAACTTAAAAAAAACCCTAAAAAACCCTAAGAAAAAAAAAGGTATCCCAGCGACCAATTTAAACAAAGAACAATAGAAAAAACACACTTGCCGACAAGAAAGAATTTTCTGCCGCCATAGATGTTCTTTAGGGTTTTTTTTAAGAATTGTAATTTTACTTTTATATTTCTGAAATCTTCTATGATAATGATAATTATCAAGTTGAACATAACCCGCAAGTTTGAAGAAAGAGAAAGGAAACTTCCCAAGTTTTCTAGAAATATTCTATTCTCGACTTTTTTTTCCATCAAAATATTCTTCTATAGGATATGTAAAAGAGAAGCTTGCTCTATAAGACGAGTTTTTACATTTTACGTTATATTCCTCCGTTCCATATCATGGAAAAATTATGTTACGATTATGCATGAGTCATATCTTTATAAATCCGTGGTAAACTTTGAAATCCTATTTCATAGTTGGATTTATTATCCTCGGATATGAATGATGATCAACATAGTAAGTTTCCTATATAAACCCAAAAGATATAGCTTGTGTTCGATAAGCATTTATATGTATTTTTTGGTAAAGGGTGTTACCCCGGTAAATATATTAACCAAAAAAGAAGTTAAGTACAAATGGAATGTGGCTAAAACGCCACATTAACCTCAAGCCAACAAGCTTGATAAACAAGTGCTTATGACATGCCATAAACACATAACACCTAAAAATTTAAACCAACACAAACCAAACTCAATGCGTGAACCACCAGATATTAATAATCATGACCAGCCGAAGAAAATCTTGAAATAGAGCAAATATCCCGCTACTCCAGCAACAACACAAAGGCCACAAAACATCCAAATGAGGTCGCCTCCTTAAAAAACCTTTCCGAGAAAAACCCTGTGGGAGAAACCTCATAAAGTAAAAAAGAGTACGACCCTCACGTGGCATTACCATGCTGATTAAAGCACACTCTAGGCAGGTTCCACCGATCCAACAGCAAACGCGATCGGTTCGACATCTTCTTAAAATTGAACGTGACAAGCTTCCAACGAATAGTATCACATATGATTTGAACAAGCTGATCAACCCTCAAAGAATTCTTCTTAAATAATCTCGCATTACATTCCATCCAAATGTAGTAGGAACTAGCAGTCACCATAATACGGGAAATAATGCTATAAGCACTTCGACCCTTAGATAGAGGAATTAACAACGATACAATATCATCAAGATCATCTGGAATATTCTCCATTCCAGCCATGGAACGAACTTTACTCCAAACCTGCAAAGAGAACTGACATTCAAAAAACAAGTGCGAGTGAGAATATTGAACCGTATTACATAGGGGGCATTGAAGCAGGTTTAAATTAACATTAGGACCGACATCCCATTGCCTCAGCCTATCTTGCGTCTTCAGCTTATAATTAATAACAAGCCAGAAGTGTACAGCATGCCGTGGAATACAATGCGCAAACCAAACAACATTATACCACACCGCTTCATCCGCATTAGCACGGATAGTATCCCATACACCAGCCACTGAGAAACGTTGTAACACTCCTTGTCTATCGCGCCACATCATAACATCCTCACGACCAGCATCAAGATCCAGAACCGAAATAGAAACCACATGTGGAAACTGATCAACCCAATCAGCTAGCCATTTCCACGCACCATCCAAATAAGGTCACTAACGGAATCAGTAAGAGAAAATCCCGACCGGACAATGTTGCGCACAGTAAGCACATCCCGAAGCGGACATATAGTAGCCCACCTATCAAACCACATAGAAGTAGACTTACCATTGAATATCTTGTGCCAAACAAACGACCTAATCCGAGTACGAATTTGAAGCAGTTTTCTCCATCCCCAACTCATATCACCAAGACATGGAATATCCCAAAAACTTCGACCATTAAGCTTATACGAGTGAACCCATTTCACCCATAACGATTCCTTATGAGTCAAAAGACTCCAAATATGTGTCACCATAAGGGCAGTATTAAAATCATCAAGTCTACGAATACCCAGACCCCCTTCTCGCTGAGGTGGACACACATCAACCCAAGCAACTCTAGCCTTACCCTTTTTCATCTCACCTTGACACCAAAGAAACCCACAAAGGAGCTGCTCCAAATCAAGGATAACCCGGGCAGGCAAAATAAAAACAGAAGCCCAATAGATATGCATGGACGATAAAACAGATCGAATAAGTTGTATTCTACCTGCCAACAAAAGATATTTATTCCTCCAGTCGTTAACACGACCCTCAAGCTTCTCTACAAGCACCTTACAGTCCCGATAAAGCCACCTGGATGAAATGAGCGGGACTCCAAGATAACGAACAGGCAACATACCTTCAGCAAATGGTAACATAGTAAGAATGTCATTCTTCACCTGAATCGGGACATTACAAAAGAAAGCACTGCTCTTCGGAATACTAGGCACAAGACCCGAAACATTCTTGAACTCATCCAAAGCATCCATAATAAGGCGAACAGACTCAATGTGACCACGAGCAAATAAGTAAAGATCATCTGCAAAACAGAGATTTACAATCCTATTCTTTTCACACCGGTAATGATACTGAAAGTCACCCATAAGCCGCACTCATTTCTATAAAATAAGCGTTAAAAATTCCATCACAAGAGTAAACAAGTAAGGAGATAACGGATCCCTTTGCCTCAACCCCCTCTTGCCCTTAAACCATCCAAACAGCTCCCCATTAATACAAATAGAATACAAAGTGGTGGTAACACACGTCATGATCCACTCAACCATAGTATGATGAAACCCAAAACCAATAAGGATTGACCTCACAAAACCCCAATCCACCGTGTCATACGCTTTCTGAATATCCACCTTAAAAGAGACACTAGGAGGACCAGAAGACCTGTGATACCCACGCATAAGCTCCTAAGTGAGCAGAATATTATCTGAAATCCTCCGTCCCGGAACAAACGCAGATTGATTAATACTCACCAAATCTCCCAAATCCTCTTTAATACGATTAGCAATAATCTTACTAATGCATTTAAATAAAACATTACAACATGAAATGGGGCGATAGTCAGTAATTCTCGCTGGAGTAGACACCTTAGGAATAAAGGCAATGATAGTATGATTTATTTCTCGAAGAAGCTTACCATTGGAAAGAATTCCCTAATCGCACAAGTAACCTCATGACCAACAATGTCCCATGATTTTTTGAAAAACGCAGACGTAAAGCCATCACGCCCAGGGGCCTTATCATCCGCCATCGAGAATAGAGCACCTTTAATTTCATCATCAGACACCTCACGCACCATAAACAAGGCTTTCTGCTCATCCAGAACCCTAGCGAAAAGATCATGACCCCCAAGCGGACTAGTCACCCCTTCAACACCTAAGAACTGCTCATAGTGAGAGACAAACGCGCACGCAACATGAATCCCCTCATGACAAACACCCATTTGATCTCTAACCATATCAATCCGATTACGCAAACACGTACTCTTCACAATGCGATGGAAGTACGCCGTATTAGAATCACCCGCATCAAGCCATTCAATTTTAGATTTCTGCCTTAAAAATCTCTTTTCATCAATAGAAGCTTCCTTAAACACAAGTAAGTAGTGCGCATGCTCCTCCCTCAGCTCCACATTAAACGGACTAAGATCAACAGCCTTTTGAGCCTCGTCCAATTCAATACGCAACATATCCACTCTCTTATGTAGATTACCATGCTCATAAAGAAGTTTGCGCAAAGGAGACTTCAACCCCTTAAGGCGTTTCACAACTCTAAACATAGCACATCCTTCAACATTAACCATCCAACCATTAGAAACAATCGCTCGAAAACCCTCTTTGTAGACCAGAAAATTAGCGAATTTAAACGGTTTAGGCCTCGGTCTACTAATTTTAGGAATACGCAAAACACGCGGAGCATGATCAGAAATCCTGTACGATTGAAATATAGCAAACGACCCCGGGAATTCATCAAGAAACGGGATATTACTCATAATCCTATCAATCTTCTTCAAGATACCATCACTACCTTTAGGTTTTTGGTTCCAAGTAAAGTGTAACCCAGTAGCATTAACATCCGACACCTCCATATTTTGAACACAGTCCTTGAACTCACGCATAGCAATTCTAGGCTCATATCCCCCACACGAATAATCTTCCAGATTCAGAGCCACATTGAAATCACCAAGCAAAATCCATGGTTTGTCACGCATAAGATACGCATGCGCAACCATGTTGTCCCAAAGACTACGCCGATCCACATAGTAATTATCAGTATAAATAAAAGAACAAAAAATAGACTTAGCATCGGCACGAACATTAATCTGACAAGCATAACTTGGGGAGTTTGCGCCATCACCATAATGTCAACAACATCATCATTCCATCCAAGTATAATCCTAGATCCCTTGGAACACAAAGCCCCATTAGAAGTCCACTTCCATCTACGACAAATTTTCCGACACTTATCATACACAATAGTAGCATCCACATGAGACTCTAAAATAGCACACACACTTAACCTGTTTTCGTTCACCACCTTCTTAACCTCCTTTTGCTTAGGGGATCGGTTTAAGCCCCTTATATTCCAAGAAGCGATGCTAAACATTGGGAACAATAGCAGCAGGAGTGCTTGCCCCTGGATTAGAACTCGTAACAAGGTTAACAGATTCGTCATATATATTCTCAACCTCATCATCATCATCCATATTTCCATCAACATCATCCCCGGTATGAGTAGATAAGAGATTATAAGAATTAGAGACAGTAATATTAGAAACACTAGAAGAAACCTTACCCCCATGTGGAACTTGAAGGCTATCATCTACCGGCGTCATCACCGCCTTCCCATTTTCCTTAACCGTAGGCTGACTAACACCAACACCCTTTGTCCCACTATTAGGACCCTTACTAGTAGACGGACCATTAGTACGACCAGAACTAGTACCCACCTCATTACGATTACCTGAGCCCTTAGGCACATACTGAAAGTTCTTAGGTATCGAAACACCCATATTCGCAACCCCCTTATTAGCTCGATTATTATTACGTCTACGCTTAGTTACTTGTTGAAAACCATCATTAATATTCGCACTCTAAGATAATTCAGTAACTACTTTTTTAGGGCACTCAACACTAGTATGTCCGAATATGTTACAAACATCACATCGTGATGGTTTCCACTCATACTCAAGCCGAATAACCTCAACTATATGGCTTAACCCTCCATTAGTAGGAACCCCCACCTTAATAGTCTCCTTCAACTCCACATTTGAATCAACCTCGATCAAACAACGCGCAAAACTACTTCTACCCCACGACTTCGCACACATAGCACTCGTGAAAGAGTCAAGCATAATAGGAGTACCAATTTGTGTAGCAAGGATACTAATCCCATCTTCTGAGAATACCTGCAGCGGAACATCATGCAACTTAACCCATATAGATACACGGGTTAGTTCCTCTTTAGATAAACTAGAATTAACAGGCCACTTCCTCAAAATGATTGGGCTATTTTTAATCATCCAAGGTCCCCCTTGCAGAACAGCAGAAAGACCCTCACTAGAATCGAATTTGAATAAAAAGAATCCTTTAGAATTCAACATCACCCGTTTGAGACCATGCTTCGCCCAATTGTTACGCACAAAATATTCAAACAACCAGAAACGCAATGCGTTTACCTTTAAAGTAACCACACAACGTGTTTTCAAATCGAGCACTTACATTTTCAACAATCGAAAGGGGCATTGAAACATCAACCCCTTCGTAGACATTTCCACCCTTAGTACCCAAAACTTGGACGCCTCTGCTTGATTACCCCGCTGTTTACTTCCAACAGCTCCTACATAAGTACTATGAACAGCAGCCGATTGAAAAATTGTATCCTCTTGACTAGCAGGTAAAGGTGTCGCGGTTGCCCCACCAGCAGTAGACTCAGGCTTATCACCAGTAACATTAGCATCAAATAACCCCGTTGGTAACCAAGTCGCAGCCGTATCATTGCTACCAGTCCCATTAACTAGCGTAGGGAATGGATCCCTAACATGATTATCATCCCCACCAGTGTTTTGGGCATCAGACGGGTACAAGACACTACCTCCCGCACCCCCCCCCCCCCCATACACCCTGATCCATATTAGCTTCATGCGTCCCACCTAGGTTAGGGTAAGAAGAAACCCTAGAAGAAAGCGACGGTTGGACTCCAGCGTCTCTAACACCAGCATTCGTCGCCCCTACAGAAACCCCTCTCACAGGCCTTCGTTCCCCCAATCCACTATGATTCATCAACGAAGACATTCTCTTCTTTAATGCGTCCAAATCAATACCCCCAAGATCAGACATAAAATAACGAAACCCTAAAAAATAAACACCAAAAACAAAACCCTAAACACCACACACAACGATTGCACCAGGAAAGAAAGCAACAAACTCCACGTCAAGCTTGATCACAGGCCTCTCAAAAGAGGAAGTTTACGCACAAAAGGAGCCCTAATCGACTATCATGAGATCAAAATAGGCAAAAAGAAGACAAAGCGACAAGAAACCCTAATGAAAAGTTAAAAAACAATCGGATCAACCAATCAATCGAATAAAGAACATGTTAAATCGACATAATCAAAAGATTATACAATAGAACATGAACGTTATATGATATCCGGATCAATCAAGACTGAATCAAAACAGATTAGAATAAAGAAAAGGACACTCTTGCCGCCATTAGAGAACTAGGGTTTAGGCTTCCGTGTTGTCTTGTAAAGTTAAAGTTCACTGCATTTATATGTATTCATATACATATGTGACAAATGTTTTCTGATAGGAGTATACCTTGGATTCTGAATTATTTCTATTCTTTCCCTTCATTCTAAACCCTAAAAAGTATTTGACGAAGAATTGACAAATAACATGGCTGCAATCCTGCAATTATAAATTGTCAATAAGAAGTATTACCTGGAAGAAGACTCGATGACTAGTTAGTTTTTGATATTCAAGGAAGAAAAGATGTTATTAGTATCACCCGTTGGATTGAAGAAGCCAAATTAATCCGTTTCCTATCGTAGTAATCGTATTTTAAATTATAAAATGAAGCTTGCTATAAGAAGATAGCACTTCGTCAGTTATCTTGGTAAATTCTTTATAATCAACCCATTGAGATAAAAGAAATACATAAGATCGCCTGATTAAATTTCAAATATTTCTTATCGAGAAGATGAAAGAAGAACTCCGCTATCGAATGACAAAAGGAAATAACCTCGAGACATACACGAGGAAATTTCAAGAGTTAGTAGAGTTAGATCCTATTCCATAGAAATGATAAAAGATTTCATCCGAATATTTTATCATGGAATTACTTCATGGCATTTAATTTGAAATTTTATTAAGAAAACCCCATCAGAAGATTTTGTTAGGAAGGTTTAGGAATTTTATCAAAGATTTTAAAGAAAGATTACCACTTCTAAAAATCCCAATATTACCCAAAGAGTTAATGGACAAGGTAATTAAGCACAATCCTGTGTAAAAATCGGAAAATCTCAAGCGTAAACTTGGCAGTAAATGAACGTTCGTAGAATCTAGTAAACCAGAACATAGGATTATAAATCCCACCTACTGTAAATATGATGGAAATTTTCTTCTGTGTAAGAAATGCACCCTGCATCACACAGAAATTTGCATCATCTGGTGTTGGATTTCCAATATAGTAGATCATTGGACTAGGATTTGTAAGGGCATATGGCCTTATAAATCATATGCTTGGTAAAAATATTTTGTATTTTATAGGGAATAAAATACCATCTATTTTAGAGCCGTTCGTCTCTAGGAAATCGTATTCTTAGATATTATACAAGACGTCTTACACACGCCAACATAAAAAGGAAACTTAAGCATAGAATATTTTTTTATATTCGTGTTATATCAGAAATTTCTAATTCAATGATTTACATTCTGTTTATTTGATTGAATTAGGACGCTTCTTCATTCAAATGAATTAATCTAAATCACCAAATTTATGATTTCTTCCTTGAATAAAGTTGGACGCATCTTTATGTTAGTGAGAACTTATAAATGGACTTAAAGAGATTCGATATAAGATAAGTGTAGACTTAATAAAACATTAGAACATTAAGTGAGAATATGTGAATATTCGTCTTAGATTTAGAATTTTTAAATAATTGAAAGCTAAAGTATTCTATTCAACTCGAAGAAACTTTGAAATCCTTATATTGTGCTTTTAAAGTGGAATATTAAGTCATCCGACTTACTTGCTCAATCTGAATTTCCTCAATGGAAAAAGGAAAAAACAATAAGGATTTTGTTACTTCAAGTAAACATGATGCCATCCGGATCATTGTCAAATATCTTACCAGAACTATAGGATTTATTCCTATCTAGGAAATGGATAATATGGAAACTCTGACAAGATTATATGTGAAATAATCTGTTGACATAGAGTATCAATATCTATCATCTAAGATCGTGACGAGTGTTTCACATCTTGATCCTAAAAGTATACTCAAAATTTGTGTGTACCAAGGTGTTAAGTGGAAGAACTATCCAGATACTAAACTACATACTCCCTATATGTCTTATAAAGTTTGGAAGTTACCATTGGAAAATTTTCCCGTGTAACAATAGTTTTCATGCTAGAATCAAAGCAATACTACTTGAAGCACTCTATCGAAAGAAGTGCCATTTATGTATTTGTTGGGCTAAAGTTGGAGATTTTCAACTTATGAAACCCAAAGTAGTTCATGAAACGATTTGAGAAGGTTATATGAGAATAGAGCTTCATAGTACGTTGAATATTGACCGTTAGGTAACTGCTAGATTTAAATGGTAAATTTGAAAGACTGTTTTAATAAAGATTTATCACTGTGAATGAGAAACAACACCATATTAAACAGTTTCTAGTTGAAAAGGATCTTTTCTCTATCAATTACCCAAATTGATTTTGAAAAATGCGATAATCAATTCAAGATTTTCAATTGAGCAGTGACATATTGACTTGAGTTTCCCAAAGAAATCAGTAATAATCACAATCCTTTTCGTATTTTGGAGTCTAAGAAAGATTTATATGATTAAATGATTGATTTGAAACTAAATACCAACTATAAAGCTGTTTTCTTGATATGTGAATAAAATTCTGATATAGAATTTGAACACCTAAGAGCTAAGTTTGCCCTTGATAAGCTATGTTACCCTTATAATCTCGGGACGAGATTTCTTTAGGGAGGAGATACTGTGACAATCCTCAAAGTTCACATCTGTTCTATAAGCTATGATTGTCTCAATATGAAAATTTGGCTAGAAAATTTTGCTTTCTATACCTTACTTGGTAAGATGAACTGCTTCTCACAACCTGAACTGCCATTACAACATATTCCTATATTTTTTCAATACAATGTATATATCAAGTCTAAGATCAAAAAGTTATCTAATAAGTTCAGTATTGATAAAAACATCTCACATGTAACTATGATGCCCTAAATTCCCTTAGAAACTCTAGAATCCCTATAAATGAGTTGTAAACTCAAGAATGCTAAACTATGAATGGAGAATACATATGAATAAGTCATTAAGGATTATAAACAAATTGTAAACTATACTTAGAATACATAATAATACCTAAGAATGACAAGAACAAACATACAAAGCTAAGTACAAGTAATTGTACATAATAGTCTAGATCACCACCTAGAAACCCTTGGTAAACAATATTTCAAGCAATATAACTACCTAATATCTATATACCAGTATCAAAAACAACATGCTAATTATAATATATCATATAAAGGAAAGTTAATTGATTATAAAAGGCTAATATTCACTAATCCAAGGCTAATTACAAGTTAAGACCTAGTAACTAAGATTAGCATATAAAATCCATTTCACATTGAATTAGAGTCTAATCTTTTGTCACAAATTATAAAACTAAACTATATATCATATTAAGAATATAAATGTATTTCAAGTTAAGTTACAAGTTGGTAAAGCATAAAGTACAAGTTATCAAAGCATAGGATCTTAAGCTCCTATAATTGTCCCTAGAATATGACCAACCTATACAAACCCTTAAACTAAAAATGTAGAATCCCTAGAAGTCATAAAAATACTATATAAGCCCTAGAATAAGTGTTTATAAAGGTACAAACACTAATTACCTATGATAAAAAGTCATTAGGATTAATGACCTAAAACCCCTAATATTAAGAAATCCACATAGAATCACTACCTAGTTCTTATTGGACAAGCCTATAAATATTTATAGGACTTCATTAAGGTTATAAGATTATGTTAAGACAATGTACAAGTACCATAATGCACAAGGTACAAGATTTCAATGCATGGCTTGTAAAGTAGGTCAAAATGAGTATTTTCACCCTTTAGACATGTTTACTTAGAATAACTTAATAAAACCAATGTAGGGACTTCATGAACACATTGAGGATAATGTAGGATGTATAAATTGACTTTACATAAGTAGTTTGTTGAAGTATAATCACATTTACTAAGATTAAACCCTAAATCATTAGAAACCCTAACTCGCCTAAGTCTTCTTCCCATTTTCACAACAAACCTTTATTAAACCTCAAATCAAAGACCCAAACTTCTTAATTACAATTTATATACCCTAATTAAACCCTAATCCATCACTAATCACATTCCTAAAGCCTTAATCACCAAAATTACAAAGTTACAAGTTACAAACCATAGAATTGAACCCGGTTTTACTTTTTCCCTCCAAAAACCCATTTCAAATCTTTCCCTCCCAAATTAACACTTAGGATCAGTACTAATAGATATTTTGAGATTTTTTTAAGAAGGTGATGCACCTACTTGAAGTTTCCACATCCTTGTTCCTATCTAATTCTCGCTGTGACTTCATTTTAACCACATACATAGATAGTTTTTATTCTAGACTTCATGACTCATTCCTAGACTTGCATAGATCTTTCCTACGCTTCCTTAGTCACTAATCCCTGGTTCTTACATGTTTCATAGCATTCCTTGGAGGCTAAGGCTTGAAAATAGTATAAATAGGCGTCTTTAGCTTCATTTTAGAATCATCCTTCCATTTCTTACCTAAACATAAATACATTCTGTTCTCACACCACCATTGAAGCTCTAAGAATTCCCTAAGATCAGTATCAAGCTTTGGAAGAAGTTCTAAGAGTTCTTGAAGAGTTATGAGGAAGATATAGTCCATATACCTCATTAGGAGCCATTTTGGAGCATCCTAGGTAATCATTTTGTTAGTTATGCTTTGATATTGTTATAATACTTTCTTAGAGTTGTTATACTGTTAATAAGATGTTAGAAAGATAATCTAAAAGAAATTAAGTCATTTCATCAATTTAAATAGAAGTTATAAGCTAAAGATGTCTTAAAACCCTAGTTTTGTAATTTACATGAAGTAATAAGCAAAATCTCATTTCAAAAGCTATAATTCTGAAGAGATATTGTTATTATGATTATAAACATTTAGAAATTTGTTTTAAAATCCTAGATCATTTGGTCCATTTTTGAGGTTGTTATGTGATTTATACAAGTATAGGGACTAAAACTGTCATTTTTGAAACTATTTAACATAGGATGATTTGGTCTATGCTACAAGTATAGATCATTTGGTCCATTTTTGAGTGAATTGATAGGTTTGAAATAACTTTTTGAATACATGTTCTAGTACTTGAGGTACGTTACTATTCACCCGCATAAAAGAATATCTTATTGCACTAAGCTCATAATATCAAAACTAACGAGAAATCATCGAAGTGACCGTTATGACAGGGTATCATGATAATTAATTTGCAAGTGCATGTTACCCATTAATTCTAATAAATTGTGCTCGATTACCCGCATGGTCGGGTAACACAAACAAAATTCGTTACTTCAATAGATCTAATCACATTACTAGCACCCACTAATAGTGTTAATGACTTATGAAAATTTAGAAACAAGTAACACTTCGGGCAATCGTGCAACATATTTCAGTAAAATCATACAGTTCAAAAACACATGTATTCCTGTTTTAGCATATATCCGCCTCACGGGTTTTTAAATCATTTAGAAAGAATTAAAAGTGAGGCTATGAACTCACATAGCGTCCGTAAAGTCTAAGCAACATCAGACATATTTCACTCACAAGCAAACAGCTTGGTCTCCTAAACCCGGGTCAACACATATGTATATATATATATAAATTATTTATCTTCATTTCCATGTTTTAAGTATTCTTTTGTGAATTTTACTAAGTTCTATAGTTTATTAAAATATCACATCATTGTTCGGGCCATCATAGTCAGAAGCCATTCTATAAACGTTTGAGGAGCGAGGGCACATTAAATTGTAAACCAACCACTTAGTCCGAACGTAATATCGAGATGTAACATCTTTAGTACTAAGCTCCCTACTAACATGATATTTTTATTACTTTCTTCAAATGATACATATGGTATTTTTGTTTACATAATTACATTTTCAACCCTTATAGTTATAAGTTTAACTTATTTACACTTTTAACCCATAAAGTATATAGTTTAAGTATTTAGAATTTCAACCTTCTAATATTAACCTCAAGGTTTCAAATTCACAATATAAATTCTTATAGTTTTAACTTTAGTAAAATGAAACTTTTGGCCTAAAATATTTATAGTTTCAAAAATGACAGTTTTAGTCCCTAGACTTGTTTAAAATTACCTAGCTAGCTCAAATTTGTACCAAATGATCTAGGAACTTAAAACAAAGTTTATAAACATATTTCTAATTATAATAACATTAGTTTTACAGATCTTTAGCTTTTGAAATTGATCTTAACTCATTATTTTATGTAGATTACAAAACTAGGGTTTTATTACATCTTTAGCTTATAACTTACATTTTAGATCATTATATGAACCAAGACTTTTTGGAATAGCTTATTGTTATCCCTATATTTTATATAGTCGAACAAGAATGTAATACGTCATCTTAGTCGTTAAAGGTCTTGTATAGTAATAGGCTAGTCGGGATAACCGGGCTTGGACTTTAAGCTAATTGATAGGTGTGTAAACACCCATCCTCTTACCACTTATTTCTTACTAAAACGAGACCAAAACACGTATTTAATATCATTTGTTTGGAATTATGCGTGGTTTTTGTGTTTATTGTGTTTTCAGAGCCAACCGGATGGATAATGGAGAAAACATGGGATTGCACGGGTTTTATGGAAGAAAAAGACTCAAGATGAAGTCTATTGTCCAAGAGATGCAAAAGATTTGAAGTCACTGGGACTATTCGAAGATTTATCGAAGAAAAGGACCAAAGATGGAAGATTTGCATAAGTCGAAGAAACTCAAGTCTATTAAACGAAGAAATTAAAAGACGAGTTGAATTTAATCGACGACAAATCCCGAATCAGAATCGAAAACGTCAACTTTTCTGAAAAGACGAGAAGTCAAGAAGAAAGGGAGAAAGCCCACTCACCAACCAAAAGACAAGCCATATAAATATATGGATCCCTTCACACTTTTCATTAAGTTTTAGTTTTTCATTCTCCTTCTTTTTCACCCTTTCTGTTCGTAGACATCACCAACACCACTAGGGTGTTTGGTGATTTTGATTCTTATTTTTCAATCTTGTAATTTAATCTTTATCTTTTGTTTGTTAAAACCTTAATCATTCAATATATCAATCTTTCCATTTCATCTTGTTCATCTTCATCTATTTGGTTAAAAGTTAAAGTTCTTATTTAGTTGATTTGATCTTCAAAAGTTGTTGGGTTTTACGTTTTCATTGATGGGATTTGTTGTTATTGGTTAATAGATGATTAGGGATTAGATTTGTTTAAGTTTTGGTGAAAAACTTGGTGATTTTTGGATCGAATTCGAGTTCCCCTGTTTTTTCTGAGTCTACTGTTCTTGAGCATATTCCCAGGTTCCGGATGAACACAAAGTTCCGGATGAACACAAAGTTCCGGATGAATGTTATTCTCAAAAGTTCCGAATGAATGTAGTTTTTAAAAGTTCCGAATAAATTTCCTTTTAAAAAGTTCCGAATCAATTTTTAAAAAAGTTCCGAATGATTGCTCTTTTCAAATCTTCCGAATAAACTTCCGAGTCAAAAGTTCCGAGTGAAGCATCTTGACCAAAACTTCCGAACCAAGTTCCGGATAAACTTCCGAACGAAAGTTCCGGATAAACTTCCGAACGAAAGTTCCGGATAAACTTCCGAAGCAAGTTCCGGATCAATCTTCCGAGTCAACTTCCGAGTGAAAGTTCCGAGTGAACTTCCGAACCAACTTCCGAAGAAAGTTCCGGGTAAACTTCCGAGTGAAGGTTCCGAACCAAGTTCCGAGTGAACTTCCGAATCAAGGTGACTTCCGAATCAATTTTCTTTGAGTATTTTTTTTAAGTGTTACTGTTTCTTACTGTTTCTTCATTTTTATTTTATATTGTAATTCAAGTTTTTATTAATTGTTATTAATTTAATTGCTTTTAAATTTAAGTTTACATTTCCGTGCATTTAAACCTTTAGTAGAATAGAAAACCACTCCCCTTTTTAGTATCAAGAACAATCATTCCACTTAGAACCGAGATCAATTCGAGAGGATATGGAGAGAATTTAGAACCCCACATTGCAAAATGCTTGTACCAAATGGCGCCGCTGCCGGATCTTCTCGTTAAGATCAACAGTTTTTTGTGAGAACTTAGATTTTGGGATCCGTTCCCCGTGAACGTTACTTTTTCATAAAATTTTCAAAAACCCTAAAAAAATATAAAATTTTCAAAAATCCTAAAAATTAAAAAAACATAAAAACCAAAAATATTTTTGCTTTGTTTTTTCCTTGTTAGTTCTTTTGCAGGTGTATGCGCACTCGATCAACGTCTTATCAAGAGCCCGAGCCTCTCGATAACTTAGACATGGCCGGTGTACAAAACAACAACAACATACCACCTCAAAACAATAATAATAACAATAACAACCCACCTTTCAACAACATGAATAATAACAACAACAATGAGCCTCTACCGGATAATCGCCCGATGATTGAACTTCTGCAAGCTCATGTAGATGGCAACACTGATCCAATTGTTATACCAGCGATTGCAGCCAACAATTTTGAGCTCAAATCCGGCTTTATCCAGATGGTCTCTGATCAACCATTCTTGGGGCGTACCATTGATGACCCACATGACCACATCAAGAGATTCCTACAACTCACGAATACGGTCAAATTCAATGGTGTTCCACAAGAGGTAATCCGGTTACAACTTTTTCCCTTTTCTTTAGAGGGACAAGCCCGGCATTGGCTTGCTAAGGAACCGCCACAAAGTATTCTTTCGTGGACGGATTTGGAAACCAAGATTATCAATTACTTTTTCCCACCCTCTCGTACTACCGCTTTGCGGAATGAAATCATTAATTTTGAACAAAGGTACGATGAGTCGCTTAGTGAATCTTGGGATCGTTTCAAAGACCTTTTGAGAAAATGCCCACAACATGGTTTTACCAAAGTGCATCAAATTAATACTTTTTATAATGGTTTAAACATGAATGACCAAGATTCACTAAACAGTGCCTCAGGGGGTAATCTTTTGGCTAAGACTTCCAATGCTGCTTGGGATATCATTGAGAATAAGTCTCGTGTGCAAACCAAGAGTGTTCGGACCAATGTCGCTAGTGCTAGCACTAGTGACAGCGACAAGCGACTGGACAAAATCACTACGCTTCTTGAATCGCTTGCTACCCAAACCGCCAGCAACACCAACAGCATCAACGCTAGAAACGCTAAAGACGCTCAAGTCAATGCTGTTAGCCAACCATGCCAGATATGCGGGGGTCCTCACTCTTACACCACTTGTACTGCCACCCAAGACTACCCTTCTGAGAATGTGAATGCAACTTATGGCACCTATCCTCAACCCGCTTATCAAGCTCGACCACAAGGTGACCGCAACTTGCTTAGCTACTGCTCTAACAACTATCTCTCACCACCTGGTTTTCCTCCAAACAACCCAAACCAACAACAAAACCTCAATCGCCCTCCTCAACAACAACAACCACCTCGTACACCATACATAACACCTCACAAACAACAACTTCCACCTCAAAGAAACAACCAAGTTTACCAGCAACCTGCTTATCAACCACCCACATACAATGCTCCTCCCAACCAACCCACCGCTTTACACCAAGAAGTGGAAACCTACATGAGGACTAACGATGTGATCGTGGGAAATCTTCAACGGGAAGTGCTCAATTTGAAAGCAGACCTGGTCAAACAAGGGAACCATCTGAGAGCTGATATGCGAAACACTTTGGATAGTCAAACTAATGACTTAAAGAACATGATGGCTAGTTTCTTCCAAGGTAATCAACCCTCTTCTTCGGGTACTCTTCCGAGTAACACCGTTGCGAATCCAAGAGGGGAGATGAAAGCAATCACTACTCGCAGTGGCAAAGGTACCAAGGAACCCGAGCTTCCTATACCTCCACCGGTGGTTGTGACTAAGGAGAACGAGTCACCTGCTCCTATTCCTCATCCTTCTCCTTCCCCAATTTCTCCACCTCTTACTTCTACCCCTCCTCCACCCAAGGATGTGAGTGATCCTTCGATCCCAAAGCCTTCCTCTTCTTCCTATATACCTTATCCATCTAGGTTGAGGAAAGAGAAGCTCAAAAGCAAGGACAATATTCAGGTTTCGAACTTTCTTAAAATGTTCAAACAACTGAATTTCAATATCTCCTTCGCTGAGGCTCTCGCTCACATGCCTAAGTACGAGAAAATGTTTAAAGATCTTCTGAGTGACAAGGAAAAGCTTCTTGATATTGCTAACACCCAACTTAATGAGAATTGCTCTGCAGTGATCTTAAGGAAATTGCCAACCAAGCTTGGTGATCCGGGTCGTTTCTTAATCCCTTGCAATGTCCCGGGAGTAGAGAATTGCATGGCCCTAGCCGATCTAGGTGCCAGTATTAATCTAATGCCTCTAAGCGTTTGGAAGCAATTATCTCTCCCTGAGCTAGTCCCCACCAAAATGACTTTGGAATTAGCTAACCGTACGGTTGCTTATCCAGTGGGGATAGCCGAAGACGTCTTTGTATGAGTCGACAAATTCACTTTTCCTGTCAATTTCGTCGTCGTCGACTACGAGATGGACCCTCGTGTGCCCTTGATCGTGGGTCGTCCATTCCTGAGGACCTGTCGCACTCTCATCGATGTTGAAGCCGGTGAGCTTATCATGAGAGTGGGTGAAGATAAAATCGTCTTCAACATGGGAAAGTTGTCTAAACAACCTTATTCATACAAGAGTGTTAATTGTATTGACGTTCTGGATGAGGCTTGTGATGAACACTTTAATGATGCTTGTAAAAATATTCCTACCTCTCTTCCCAATGTTGAAACCGTTTCCTCTATTGATTCATCACTGTCTCTATTTGGAGAAAGTGATTTGTTTTGGAACAATCTTGAAGCCACCATGGGAGATGTGAACTTAGCTAATGATGATGGGGATGAAGACATGCATTTCTTTGAAAACCTTCTCAATGAAGACAATCCTTCTCCTCCATCTCCCACGGTTATTGCTATCGATACTCCGACTTTGAAAACGCCTCCCATCGAAAATCCTCCGGATTTAGAACTTAAGGAGTTGCCGCCCCATCTCGAGTATGTGTTCCTTGAAGAAGAGAAGAAGTCGCCAGTCATCATTGCTAAGGACTTGAAAGACGAAGAGAAAACCCGACTTATCACCGTGTTAAAGAAGCATACAAGAGCTATCGCTTGGAAAATCTCCGACATTCGTGGAATTGATCCTCACTTCTGCACACACAAAATTCTCATGGAGGACGACTTCAAGCCCACAATTCAAAGCCAACGAAGGGTGAATCCAAAAATACATGAAGTCATCAAAACAGAGGTTATCAAACTTCTTGATGCGGGTATGATTTACCCTATTTCGGATTCACCATGGGTTAGTCCAGTCCATTGTGTGCCTAAGAAAGGCGGCATCACCGTTGTGCCCAATGCAAACAACGAGTTGATGTCTACCCGTCTCGTTACTGGGTGGAGAGTTTGTATAGACTACCGCAAACTCAATGATGCCACGAGAAAGGATCATTTCCCTCTACCTTTTATGGACCAAATGCTTGAACGTTTAGCAGGTAATGAATATTACTGCTTTCTTGATGGTTTCTCGGGTTATTTCCAAATACCCATGGATCCCCAAGATCAAGAGAAGAAAACATTCACTTGTCCCTATGGCACATTTTCTTACAAAAGAATGCCTTTTGGCTTATGCAATGCCCCCGGGACTTTCGAAAGGTGCATGTTAGCTATCTTCCATGACATGGTTGAACAAACCATGGAAGTCTTCATGGATGATTTCTCGGTCTTCGGGGATTCTTTCTCTTCTTGCCTTGCCAATTTGGAACGAATGCTGAAGCGGTGTGAAGACACTCGCCTTGTTCTGAATTGGGAAAAATGCCATTTCATGGTAAAAGAAGGCATCGTGCTAGGACACAAGATCTCGAAAGCCGGTCTTGAAGTAGACCGTGCTAAAGTCGATGTTATCGCTAAGTTGCCTCCACCTTCAACCGTGAAGGGTGTGAGAAGCTTTCTGGGCCATGCGGGCTTCTACCGTCGATTCATCAAATATTTTTTTCAAATCGCTCGCCCGATGACCCACCTCTTGGAAAAAGATACTCCTTTTATCTTTTCCAAAGAGTGTCTTGAAGCCTTCAACTCGCTTAAGGATAAGCTAACTAAGGCACCCGTCTTGGTTACCCCTAATTGGGAGCTTCCCTTTGAGTTGATGTGCGATGCTAGTGATTTTGCTATTGGAGCGGTTCTGGGCCAAAGAGTGAATAAACACTTCCAACCAATCTACTATGCTAGCAAGACAATGACGGGGGCTCAATTACATTACACGACAACCGAAAAAGAGCTTTTAGTTGTTGTTTATGCCTTTGAAAAGTTCCGCCCCTATCTTGTCCTTTCCACCACAATCGTTTACACCGATCATTCCGCGTTGAAGTACTTGTTGACAAAGCAAGATTCCAAACCAAGACTTCTTCGTTGTGTTCTGCTTCTCCAAAAATTTAAAATCGAAATTCGCGACAAAAAAGGAGCTGAAAACCTAGCCGCGGATCATCTCAGTAGACTTGAGGATCCTTACCAGGGGGATCATCCGAACAAAGAAATCAATGATTCTTTTCCCTTGGAGACCTTAATGTCTATTAACTCGACTTCTGATTAAGCCCCGTGGTTTGCGGACATTGCAAACTACTTGGCGGGTGGAATTCTCGTTGACGGGTTAACATCCCAGCAAAAGAAAAAGTTTTTCAAAGACATTAAGACTTACTTTTGGGATGACCCGTATCTATTCAAACAATGTGCCGACTTGATTATTCGCCGATGTGTTGATGGACCTGCAGCTTTTGAAATCCTTGATGCTTGCCACAAAGGACCCACTGGTGGTCACTTTGGTCCCAACTACACCGCCAAAAAAGTGTTTGATTCGGGATTTTATTGGCCCACCATATATCGTGACGCTCACAATATGGTTAAACGTTGTGATGCTTGCCAAAAACAAGGCACGATCACACATAAAGACGAGATGCCTCAGAATTTCATACAAGAATGTGAAATCTTTGATGTTTGGGGTATCGACTTTATGGGGCCATTCCCTTCTTCTAAAGGAAACAAATACATCCTTGTAGCTGTTGACTACGTTTCAAAGTGGGTTGAAGCCAAATCTTTACCTTCTAATGACGCAAGGGTGGTTTGTAACTTTTTGAAATCTCTTTTCGCTAGATTCGGTGTGCCTCGTGCCATTATTAGTGATCGTGGGACTCATTTTTGCAATGACCAATTCGCAAGAGTCATGGCTAAGTATGGTGTAAATCATCGTCTTTCCACAGCCTACCACCCACAAACTAATGGCCAGGCTGAGATATCCAACCGAGGATTAAAGCGGATTCTTGAAAGAACCGTGGGAGAGCATCGTGCCTTATGGGCTGATAAACTTGATGATGCTTTGTGGGCTTTTCGTACTGCATACAAGACTCCGATTGGTTGTACACCATATCGTCTCGTGTACGGAAAAGCATGCCACCTCCTCATTGAGTTGGAGCACAAGGCTTACTGGGCCTTGAAGTGGGCTAATTTTGATATCAACAAAGCCGGTGACCTACGCAAGATCCAACTCAATGAGCTGAATGAACTCCGTAATGAGGCTTATGAAAATTCTTTGATCTATAAGGAGAAGACTAAGCTCATTCACGACTCCAAGATTAAAAACCGAGAGTTCCATGTTGGAGACAAAGTTTTACTCTTTAACTCTCGGTTGAAAATCTTTTCGGGCAAGCTGAAATCTTGTTGGTCCGGCCCATTCACCATTGCCCAAACTTTTCCATATGGTACTCTCGAGCTCGCTCAACCTAATGGACCTAATTTTAAGGTGAATGGCCAACGAGTGAAGTTGTACTTTGGTGAGGACACCTCTCAGGAGATGATTCCTTCCCTCACCACGTTTCCCATGAACTAATTTTGGGTCGAGTCAGGCTCGTGACTCGGTTATAAAAAACAAGCGCTCCTCGGGAGGCAGCCCGAGTATCTATCCTTTTATGTTTTAACCTCCTAAGTGTAGGGGGACCTCTATAGGTTCTTTTTTTTTGTGTGGTGATGTGATTACAGGGATAAGTGCACTCTTGGAATCTTTGAAGAACCGTGTTCCCGTGTTATCCGAAATCCGGTTCTATCTCTCAACTATCGTGATTCAATTTTCTTCATACTCCATTTGAAATTGATCACGTTAGTCGTCTCTTCCTTAACTTGATTTAACCAACGTGCACAATGTCATAAGTGTAGGGGGGACTTTTCCCACATGCTTAAACATTGAGGACAATGTTTATCTTAAATGTAGGGGGGACTCCTATCGAAGTTTTAAGTGGACTTTTCCATGAAAATGCCTTCATTTAACCGGAAAATCATATTTTTCAACATTTTTCAAATTTTTTATTAACTTTGGCCATTTAGTCGTAATTTTTAAATTTTTTATCGTTGCTTTCGTATGTATATATCCCGCAATAAAGTCAAATTTTAATAAAGTGGTGTAGCTAGTTTAGAAGTCTTTGACATATTAGGCCCGTTGTGTTTATTTTGACTCAACCCGAATAGACTTATCCAAGTTTATTCTAGCTAGTATCCTTAACCATGTAGACCTTAATTGGTTTATTAGGCTAAGTATCCACGAGTCTCATTACTTGAGATTTTAAATTGTGGAGGACGAGAAATGAGAGAGTCAATTATAAGTCGGTATTCTTGCACAAGCTCACTTGGTGTAATTATTTGCCTATTCTCCCATCACTTGCTAATAAATTATCTGCAATAAGTAAGGTCGTACGATTTGAAAAGTTACTTAGCTTCTAGCCCAAGATCGTTTAAAAGTTGCTCGGTAATGATAAGAGTTCATAGCCAAGGCATAACTTATGAAGCGGGGCGCGAAGATTGGCGAGTCCGAAAAGGCCCTAACAAGGTATGAGGATTCCATTTTATTGCTAAAGATCCAAAGTGATGTGAAAAGCATTATTCCCAAAGTCAATATGAAGGATCAAGACTCACGACGAAAAGCAATCAACTCCCATAAAGATGATGGAGAAGTCTATCCGAAAAGACCCTAACAAGGTATGAGGATAAATAGATCCAAGTCCGAAAAGGAGGCGAATCGTTGTATCTCGAAATCCCAAATAGAGATTGAAGAAATAATCATGAAGTCGTGGTCAACAAAGTTGGAGTACCTCTCAAAAGTCTCCAAGTGAAGAAACTCTATGAACGATGAGAAGACCATTATCTCAAGCACGTCTCTCAAGATATGAAGTATGAAGTACATGCCAAATATCGGCCTGAGAAAGGTCTCAAATCGTGAACCGAGTTATGCCAAGATATGAACTTTTTGATATCCCGAGAAGCAGTTTTAAGAGATTTTGTCCTTTAGCTAACTATTGATCAAATCGTCCTACTTTGCTTTCAGCTTAAATAAACTATCGAAATAAGTCCAAAAATGCATCTTCATGATCATTCTAAGACAAAAATAAAATATAAGAGATACACCTAGGAATAAGAGAGTTTAAGCATATAATTAAGCCATGTGTGTAAGTGTTTGATTTACTAACTTATAATAACAATGATCTCGTTTTTAAGCTTAGTTTGGGGAACGTGAAACTTGAGAGTGATAAATCTTCGCAGCACCGAAGCCCTAATGTAAGTCCTTGATCTCTTTGCAAGTTATTTCCATATAGCTATTTTCAAGTGAAAATGGTTTTCTATCCTTTGTTTACTTTAAAAGTCTTAATTTCTCTTAGTATTTTAATTTTTGTTTAATAGTATTTTAATAAGGCCAAGGTTGATTGATTATGAGAAAAGTGTAAATGGGCTTTATCACTAAGCATTGCATGAGGGCATGGCAATGGTTAAGTGTAGGGGATTTGATAGGTGTGTAAACACCCATCCTCTTACCACTTATTTCTTACTAAAACGAGACCAAAACACGTATTTAATATCATTTGTTTGGAATTATGCGTGGTTTTTGTGTTTATTGTGTTTTCAGAGCCAACCGGATGGATAATGGAGAAAACATGGGATTGCACGGGTTTTATGGAAGAAAAAGACTCAAGATGAAGTCTATTGTCCAAGAGATGCAAAAGATTTGAAGTCACTGGGACTATTCGAAGATTTATCGAAGAAAAGGACCAAAGATGGAAGATTTGCATAAGTCGAAGAAACTCAAGTCTATTAAACGAAGAAATTAAAAGACGAGTTGAATTTAATCGACGACAAATCCCGAATCAGAATCGAAAACGTCAACTTTTCTGAAAAGACGAGAAGTCAAGAAGAAAGGGAGAAAGCCCACTCACCAACCAAAAGACAAGCCATATAAATAGATGGATCCCTTCACACTTTTCATTAAGTTTTAGTTTTTCATTCTCCTTCTTTTTCTCCCTTTCTGTTCGTAGACATCACCAACACCACTAGGGTGTTTGGTGATTTTGATTCTTGTTTTTCAATCTTGTAATTTAATCTTTATCTTTTGTTTGTTAAAACCTTAATCATTCAATATATCAATCTTTCCATTTCATCTTGTTCATCTTCATCTATTTGGTTAAAATTTAAAGTTCTTATTTAGTTGATTTGATCTTCAAAAGTTGTTGGGTTTTACGTTTTTATTGATGGGATTTGTTGTTATTGGTTAGTAGATGATTAGGGATTAGATTTGTTTAAGTTTTGGTGAAAAACTTGGTGATTTTTGGATCGAATTCGAGTTCCCCTGTTTTTTCTGAGTCTACTGTTCTTGAGCATATTCCCAGGTTGCGGATGAACACAAAGTTCCGGATGAACACAAAGTTCCGGATGAACACAAAGTTCCGGATGAATGTTATTCTCAAAAGTTCCGAATGAATGTAGTTTTTAAAAGTTCCGAATAAATTTCCTTTTAAAAAGTTCCGAATCAATTTTTAAAAAAGTTTCGAATGAATGCTCTTTTCAAATCTTCCGAATAAACTTCCGAGTCAAAAGTTCCGAGTGAAGCATCTTGACCAAAACTTCCGAACCAAGTTCCGGATAAACTTCCGAACGAAAGTTCCGGATAAACTTCCGAACGAAAGTTCCGGATAACCTTCCGAAGCAAGTTCCGGATCAATCTTCCGAGTCAACTTCCGAGTGAAAGTTCCGAGTGAACTTCCGAACCAACTTCCGAATCAACTTCCGAAGAAAGTTCCGGGTAAACTTCCGAGTGAAGGTTCTGAACCAAGTTCCGAGTGAACTTCCGAATCAAGGTGACTTCCGAATCAATTTTCTTTGAGTATTTTTTTTAAGTGTTACTGTTTCTTACTGTTTCTTACTGTTTCTTCATTTTTATTTTATATTGTAATTCAAGTTTTTATTAATTGTTATTAATTTAATTGCTTTTAAATTTAAGTTTACATTTCCGTGCATTTAAACCTTTAGTAGAATAGAAAACCACTCCCCTTTTTAGTAACCAAGAACAATCATTCCACTTAGAACCGAGATCAATTCGAGAGGATATCGAGAGAATTTAGAACCCCACATTGCAAAATGCTTGTATCACTAATATTGTCTAAGTTAGGGGCTTTATGCCTAAGTTAAGCTAAGCTCGGACCAAGTACAAAGCCCAAGAGCCCACCAAGCTTGTGGGTATATAAACCCTCTTCCATGTGTGAAAGAGGGTGTTGGTTCATTTACTTTCTCTCTCTAAGTTTATTAAACTTCCACCATTCTCTCTAGTTTATCTCTCTACTTTCTTCTCTTTCTCACTCTAAATATTGTGTTATGGATTAGTTTGGGATTAACATTTGGTATCAAGAGCCTATAGTAGATAGGTGATTTAGGTTCTTATTGTGGTTTCTTATTGATTTTTGTGGCTTATTTCATAATCTAAAAGGTTTTCGAAAAAAAAATTTAGCTTGGATTTGAAAAAGCTTGCTACTTTCTTGTTTATTAACCTTTAAATAAACTAGAAGTACTAGAAAAACCTTTATTTTCACTCTTAATCATCATCTTTTAAGGTTTTTTAATTAAAAATTAGTTTTTGTACTATTTTCTTGATTTAAAACTTTTCGGCTTAAAATTC
The DNA here is from genome assembly GCA_025667525.1 of Glebionis coronaria. Taxonomy (NCBI): domain Eukaryota; kingdom Viridiplantae; phylum Streptophyta; class Magnoliopsida; order Asterales; family Asteraceae; genus Glebionis; species Glebionis coronaria. Next base: position 40,049 of record JANFOE010000875.1, on the reverse strand, counting down.
AAAAAGTTCTGGTTTTTATGGTCCGTGTGATACTCTAAATCGAGGAAGTACAAATCGATTTTTTGAAAAACCTTAAAATCGTTGCCTACAAGAGATTCGTTGCCTAGTTGCCTTATTTTCAGAAAAATCTGCCATATTGCGAACTGGGAGACCCTAATTATTGCGAGATCAGCTATATTATGAAATCACGTTTATTGCAAAATCAGCTTTATTGCGAGATCAAATTTATTGCGAGATCAGGTTTATTGCGAGATCAGCTTTATTGCGAGATCAATTTTATTGCGAGATCATATTTATTGCGAGATCATATTTATTGCGAGATCAGATTTACTGCGATCAGCTATTGTGAGATCAGCTTTATTGCGAGATCAGGTTTATTGCGAGATCTGGTTTATTGCGAGATCAGGTTTTATTGCGAGATCAGGTTTATTATGAGATAAAGTTTATTGCGAGATCTGGAAATTATTGCAAATTGGAAAAGTAATATTGCGAGTTGAGTAATATTCCGCATTGAGTAATATTGTGAGTTAAGTAATATTCCGAATTAAGTAATATTGCGAGTTGAGCATTATTGCGAAATGAGAATTATTTCAAAATGAGTGTTATTGCGAAATAAGCATTATTCAAAAATCATCCATATTCTGAGTTCGTAATTTAGCCATTTTATTGTTCGACAAATTTTTAGACTTAGCCACCCTCACAACTAGTTCCGTAGCATAGTTTACTAAAAAAATGAAAATTTTGAGGTCAAGTAAATTCAAATTTTTTCCACACTTGTTTTAGGCTATTTCTAGTTCAATTTCAAAATTTGGCAATTGAAAATTTTTTCAGCATACCGTTGTATCGGACTGAAGAATTTTTCGTCGGACTGAAAAATATCCAATTTTTTTCGGAATTCAAACCACACCTCATCACAACACATCTACTAAGATCCATAATCCATTCATAATCATCGACCATGTCGAACAACAACAACATTGCGTACAATCAATTTCGTTTGGAACAAGATGGAAACGGTAATCCACCAGTGCTGACAGCCGGTTACTACATTCAGTGGAGATCTGGATTCCTTAGATTTCTAGACACAAAAGAGAACCGAACCCCTCTTCGTCTTTTCCTTGACAATGCACCACCTGTTTTTATATTCAGACCAATTACCACACATGCAGAGGATGGTACTTCATCAACTACAAGAGCCATGGAGAATTTCGACACATGTCCTCCTAAGAAAAGGAAACTTCTCCAAGCTGAAGCAGATTCTGTGAACTACATACTCACTGGGATTGATAACGATATCTATTCCACGGTTGATGCATGTCCTATGCAATAGAAATGTGGAATGCAATTCATAGGTTGAAGCAAGGTGAATCAATCAACGTTCAAGATCTCGAGACTAATCTAATTTGGGAGTTCGGAAAATTCACATCCCAAGATCGTGAATCAATTGATTCATACTACTCGAGATTCTAGAAAATGATGAATGAGCTTGTCAGAAATCAGTGTACTGTCTCTAATCATCATGCGAATGTTCAATTTTACTTCAACTCAAGCCAGAATGGCAAAGGTTTGTGACTTTGGTTAAGCAAAGGGAAGATATCAAGACAATCTCATATCACAAACATTATGATATCTTGAAACAACATCAGAATGAAGTGAATGAAGTAAGGGCTGAAAAGGTAGAACGGTATGCTAACACAATTGCATTTGTTACTACAACTTTACCAAAAACCCGTTCAGCATCCAAAAGCACATTCTCATTTCTCAAACCATCAAGCTCATCCAACAAACCTCTCGCTATTGCAAGAAACAAAGCGAAGGAAGTTTTTAATGCTTCACCTCCAAAATATGACAACGCGTCTGATGGAGACACTGATGTAACTAATGATGAACAAACTTCAAGGGACAAGAAGATTGAGCAACTCATGTCTTTACTCACCGCAACCTACAAGAAGAAATACAAACCTACCAACAACAACCTCAAATCATCATCCAATGCGAGATACAAAGAAGTTGATAATGCACCAAGGTATGATAGAAATGCAAGGTATGATAATCAGAGGAAGACTAATTTTGTTGGGGCTAGAGAAAATGTAGGAACTCAGGTTGTGTAGACGACCTGTATTCAATGCTTCAATTGCGAGGAATTTGGGCATATGGCTAGAGAATGCAAAAATCCAAAACAGGTTAAGGATTCTGCATATCATAAGGAAAAGATGTTGATGTGTAAGAAAGAAGATGCAGGGATTCCGCTGGCACCAGATGAAGTTGATTGGCGTGACGACACTAATGATGAACCCGATGATCAAGAGTTGGAAGCACATTATTTATACATGGCAATGATTCAAGAAGTGATTCCAGAGACTGCTGACAATTCTGGACCTATCTTTGATGTTGAGCCAATTGAAAAGGTACAATTAAACGATAACTATAACGTGTTCGCTAATGAACGACGACATCCTGAGTAACCCGAAAGCATCAATGACACATATGTAATGGACACGGAGGATAGAAATATCTCTACGGATTCACCACCTATATGTAATGATGAATGTAATGCTGCACAGGATACTGAATCAGATGAGGACCGTGATTTTCTTGCGTCTATAATTGATACGTTGAAACATGAAATTGATGAAAACAAAGAGGCCAATAAACGTTTAAAGCAGGCAAACACATCCTTAGCCGATGAGATAGACAGACTTAAAGAGTGTGATTATGTAAAAGAAGTTTATCGACGAGTTGCTATTTTGTTGATCCCAAACTTAGATCGAATTAGCTTTGTGTTAACGAGTTTGAATCAAGTATGACAGGTAGAGAAACTTTGTGTTAATGACAATCTAAGTGTTATGCGGAATTAACACTTAGAACAAAGAACAAAGCAAAACACAATGTATACCAAACTTTCACTTGTATTGATAATCGGTGTCGTACAATGAAAGTGCCAAAACGTATATCAATATCAAAACCTAAGACCTCCTTTTATAACATAAGGAATCTTGAACAATAATCTACTAATAAACTATTCAAGGAAAAGATAAGTATAGAAAATACAATATTGAACATATCTTTCCAAAACATACAAAACGTGTTGACTAAGTAGTTGTCAATGACTGGGGTTTCCTTTGTCAGTGCCTTGATAAGTCTTGTCAGTGCTCAATCTGTCAGTGCTCCATTTGCTCTAGTCAGCGTCCAAAATCCCTTTGTCAGCGGTTGAGTGATTTAGCTATTTTTATTCCCAACAATCCTCCCCTAAACTTTATACTTACACTAATATTCAAGTTTTTAAATAAAAACAAAATACAAGAGAGGATTCTTACAAATAAAACCTACTCTTTAATCTGAGCATATATAAACGTTAAAAAGTCCATGCTAATGTCATTGGTGTAGTCAACTTTAAGCTTGGTACAGACCAACTTCTTCAACAAATCTTGTGATAGAGGATATGCTTGATCTATCAACATGTATTCTGCAAACTTTGTAGTACTAAGATGGTAAACACCAGCAGCTGAATACAAATGTAACTTCAACTCACTCAAGTCATCCAAATCCAACTATACTGGATCAGCAGCATCACAGGTAAACATTCTTCTAAATGTTGTCCATATTTTTATTCCATTCATTGATGAAGGATTTTCAGCCTCATACATCTCCTTCATTAAACTCCAAAGAGTTTCTATATCCTCCCTGTCCAAACTTGCAAACAATGACACCAAAGAGGTAAAAGTATCCACCTTATCACCAGCCCTAGTGATCATCCAAAATCCCACGGAATCTTCTTCATACTTGATGATTGGATTCTTCATGTCCAAAGGCACAACAGCAGCTAAATCAGAAGCTACCAACGGAGAAAGCACCATATTTTTCTTTAATGTTACTTTAGTTAGGTGCACTTGGTCAAGTTCTGGAAAACTCAACTTGAACCCTTTCTTCACTGGTTTAGGCACAATAAAAGCCTTCTTGATCTTTAGCTCCTCTTCTATCTCTTTTTGTCTCTCCATAGAGAGCAACCTAAATGTGTTCGCTTCACACACAGACTTCCAAATGGGATAAGCAAAGTACTCCAATTGTTCAAAATAAAGCTTTCTCAGTTTAGCTTAAGTCCATCCTATTTGGTGACATCTAAGAATCATATTATAGAACTCCCTTTTGGCTGTCTTGTCATCGAAAAGCACTTTGTTTGCCCTGTGCTCCAAAATGATTTTGCAATCACTTTGAACTCTCAACAAAATTCTAAATCTCAAATTTGCTTTGTTAAGGTCATGTTTGAATTTTCTGTGCATACCTCTTCCCATCTGAAATACATAGCTGAAACATGGGGAATGTCAAAATAAACCTGCTTCTTCAAATCCCTGAGCTTTTCCATTGCTAGCTCATCCTCCCCATACTCTAATTTTCCAAGTCCAACAAATTACTCATATCAGTAGTTGAGTTGTGTGAACTTTCATCACCACCACCAACTTCATCACTCTCAGATTCAGATGAAAGAATATGAGCTTCAATACTTCCCTTCTCAAGCCCTCTCTTTTCTTGCTCATGAAGCTGTTGAGCAACCATAATATCAAACTGAATCTGGGCTTCATCTTTGGGAACCTGTTTGTGACATCCGTCAAATTTTCATCTTAAATTATGCATATAGTAGGAGTACTTTAATTATTTACCGACGAGTTGTCGACATGAATGTGTTATTTATTTTGCTTTGCGGACAAAGCCCTTTTTAGGGAGAGCATATGTAACATCTCGAGTTTTTCGCGTCTATTAAGTTTGAATGCAATACACGAGTTGTTAAACGTATTATGTTTTGCCGTATATCTATTTGAAGTATTTACTAATCCTGTGAAGTCGCGCATAATTGTCTTTGTTTTGGATCGTGTGTCGAGCTGTTATCGAGTCGTGTATATTCAGTTTTCGTATCTAAACTTAAACACCCGACGAACCTGAGCCGAGTAGTATAACTGGTGCATCATGTACAAACATTTAAGTATAAACCTTTATTCACTTTTATTTCAAAAACTTGCTTAACAAGTGTCCATTTTCAGTCACAACATAAATTCCATAGTTTATTATCCACTAAGCACTACAAGCCAGCACACATGCCAAGTTTACCCAAATTGGGTATATCACAAGCTTACCAAATTCAGCTTGAGTCTAACCCTAGACTAATAATACATGATTAAATACAATCCAAAGTTTATCAAATGTCCAAACAAAACTCAAAGTATTCACAGTCCAAATATAACAGTAACAATTTCTGGACAAGTTTTCAAATACAAATTCCTGGGTGAAAGTGAAGTGTAGTGTCAAGCCAATCTATCCATCTCGTCCACACCTGCAAACCGAGAGTGTCAAGCCGATCCATCTCGTCCACACCTGCAAACCGAAACTTAAGCATCCCATTTGTGAGTCTTTTAAATCATCTTTTCATTTCTGAATAAAATCTTAGTTGTGCTCGTCATTGACCAAACCTGCGAAAGATAAACAAATATGTTAGTTTTGTCACGGTCCTATTTTAATTAAAAACTGAAAAGATTAAACTATAGCATTGTTACTAGAGCATGACCATGACCCCATGTTTCTGTCAACCAAACCGAGACCCCGATCAAGACCAAACCGAGACTCAACCCGAGACCCAACCAAGACCAAACCGAGACCCCAACCAAGGCCAAACCGAGAACCAAATCAAGACAACCAAGTTACTTGTTTTCTGCCGAAACCCTTACCCTTCAATGTCACAATAATCCAAATGTCTTAAACATTTCATTTTTACAGAAACATCATAACAACCCCCAAATATGCCGCGGGTATAAAAACCCTTTTCAAATCGAAACCATAAAAACTGAAAACCTTTTTAATTATGAAATTGATACTTTTTATATTCCAAAAATGCCACTTAATTTTGAATAATCAACCGAATGTAAAAACCCCCAATTTATATAAACCCTAATTTGATTTTATTAATTAAAACTCTAATTAAACCTAATCCAAACACGAATCTAATAATTAATTTGACTGGAAACAAGATATGCAAAAACCCCCAATTTTGACCGAAACCCTAATTTTTTATAAAACCGTTTATATGTGAAATTAACATGTTTTTATACAAGAAAACATTAATTAATTGTATTTAACACGAGATTTAGAGAAACCCCCAAATATTTCGAAACCCTAATTTATTTATTATCAAATCCGAGAGCCATTTGGTTCTCAACAAGTTTATACAAGTGATTTAAACCCAAGATCTTTTATAAACGAAAATCATTTAACCATTTTATTAAAAGGAAAAGAGGAATAAACAACTTATCTTTGATTTGAGACGAATAACATAAACCCTGGGGAAGATCACCATCAAAACCGAATCGGTTTGATGTGGGGATGAAACCCCACATCCCACGCGATTTATTCACCACAAAACATCCCCAAATGATGGATGTATTAAACTGAAAACATGATTAGCCATGGGAGGAGATGATCCGATTCAGATTCTAGAGAGAGAGAGTGGGCGGTGGGTGTGTTTAGAGAGAAGAGAGAGAGAGATAACTCTCTGTTTTTGAGAAGTGTGTGTAGCAACACACGTATTTACCCCCCCTTACCTTGTTTGTATCGACATTGGGCCTGGTCGGGTTTAATAACCCTTGGGCCGGATCATGGGTGGGTAATAATGGGCTTATATTGGGCCAGTTTGGTGTATTGAGTTTATTTAAAGCCCAAAACTAAAATTTGTAACTTAAGGGTATAATTTAACCCATAAACCTCGACCGTTTAATAACCGACTTTTATGTGTCGTATTTTTCCGTAAACGAAAGGTATTGTCAAGCACAACTAGGGTGTCGTGTCTTTTATTAGTATAACTTTTCATATCGTAACCCGATCCTTATAATCAAATAGGTCGCGGCTAGCGTAACCGTACTCTCGAGCTACCTTTACCTTCGTCCTTTTTGTTGAATTACGAGGTGAGTTTATAGCCCCATGCTTAACTATTTTTACTGCTTTTTGGGGTGAGACATTGCTTGATTTTAACGTGTGAACACATGTACATTCACTGATTTATATATTAGTCTAAGTCCCACTAAAACCCCAGTTGCTTTGGCCCGTGAATCGTGAACCGTTAATTACTTTGTGTAAGAGCGAATGTTATGGATAGATCTATCGGGATTGACGTCCATGTCTGTCTTGTCCAACAAGTGGACAAGCGGGCACAGTTTCATTTGAGTCTGAGATAGGATGTCGTGGGTTTAGGCATCTAGTTGGGCTACATTATATGATTATACTGTCGGTGTTGTTAACGCTTCGGTGTCACGAGCTTAGACTGTAATAAATACTTTTGTGATGAATTTGTATTTGTTATATTGTCATCACCTTTGGGAAAATCTTATGGTTCATTAAACATTTCAAATTAACTAAACCTATGAACTCACCAACTTTATGTTGACACTTTAGCAATGTTTTTCTCAGGTATTAAGAAGGAAGATGCTAAGTGAGGTCTCATGCATTGCCGTCATTTCTTTGAAACAAAGATCATTTGTACTACCTGGAAAACTATGTTTTGTAACAGTGACCAGTTTTATGCTTCCGCACTATGTTAAAACTATTTAATTTATCAATTACAAGTGATCTATTTTCCGAACGTCTCATTTAGAGGTCGTTCTTTGTAACTGTGTGTGTATGATAATCATGACGTCACCACTCCCTTGTCGTCATTATACTCTGATATTTTGGAAGTGTGACAGATTGGTATCAGAGCCATGGTTATAGAGAACTAGGTTGCATTTAGTAACTCTAGACTATAACTGCTATGTGTTTAATCGATTATCATACGGATTGTAAGTATTAAGTATATGTAGATACATGAACATAGATAAGTAATAAATGGGATACATGTGGTTTAACAAATACGAAGTATATTTACATGGGTTACATGTGCAACAACAAAATCTGAATTATGTTATATGGGATACATGTGAATTCAACAATGATTGCTATGTTATGTTAATGTCCCTTTTTACGGACTAATTTTATAAGATATTTACACACATTTATTTTGTTTATGATTACAGCGATGTCTTCTTCTGATGATTCCACGTCTACAGGAGCGTACTACAACCGTAGTTCACAGTCGACTATCAGTTCATCAGTAGGACTACCTAGAGGATCACCATCAGGATATCCGTGGTACCGGATGGTTTCAGATGATGATACTGAGAGAGAGGCTGAGGAGGTTCGTCGTTCACCGATCCGTATTCCTGATGCATCAGCTGACGACGTACTTAGCCTAGAAGGCGGAGGAGAGGATGACTTAGACGCTGATGTGGTGCAGTCACCAGGTCAGACATCAGTTACTAGGGATGAGACGGTAGAGGAGAAAGAGGATGATGATATGGAGTTCACAGATGGGGAAGGAGAGCCCATGGAGGTCACAGACACTGAGGACCCTCCTACTGCATATGCTGCTACTCCTGAGGTTTCCCTAGCACACATCTCCTCATCTTCATCTGAAGACGAAGGGGAGAGGACTGATATTCCTGCTCCAGCACCTGGTACTCTACCTTTCTACTATGTGAGACGACGTCTTCGGGGGAGAGCTGCTCGACCACCACTTTCACCTTACCGACCCCTCATACCCTTCACTGCCACTGACAGGCATGCAGCCCGCACACCTGCCAGTCCTGTTCCAGAGATACCACTACTACTACCACCACCAGAGACTGTACCTACTGTGTACCAGGAGATGCTTGCTGATGTTGGTATCTCTACTGGGCCGAGAGCTACGACTCCTCTTCCTAGGAGAGCTGCATCGACGGTGGTGATGCTTGGGGCAGAAGATGGATGTGTGACGACACGATTAAACAGGTTGGAGGATGCTGTAGAGGCTTTAGGTGAAGAGTATAATGAAGTGCAGGATAAGCTGGAGGCACTGGCAAAGAAGAGTCCAGTTAGGGATGAGACAGCGTTGACGGTTTGTGTGACCCGTCTACGAGGACAGCTTCATACTGTTCTTGATCAGATGGAATCCATGCCGAATGCTCGTCTTAAGGAGATCGAGAGCCTGATGACCCGTTGGGGAGTAGAGCCATTGGTTGAGACAGGCGGACTAGAGGCACCGGTAGAGGACCCTGTTGCAGACTTGGATAAGAGGTTTAGAGCCGCTTGTTATGATACCGATGTTAGACTTAGAGATTCCCAGGCTCGTGAGATCGTGGTTGAGAGAAGGTTAGCAGAGTTGGAGAGAGAGCTTCATCAGCGCCGTTAGGGCACTAGCTAGATTTATCTTGTACCATTGACTTATCCTTGTATGACCACTAAGCTTTGAAGTTTATCTTAGCTAGTTGGCATTTTATTTTCTTTTATTATATTATGTATGACAAACTATGATGTACTACCAAACGATTCTATGAATGATATTATGGGTTACAAAAATTGTGAAATCATTATATATTGTGTATTATACCCTGGAGCATTTCATAATTGTATTGTGCGTGCCATGCATGTTATGTCTGGCAAAACTCATTGTCCTATTACCTTTTTAGATTATGGCGCCACTTAGAAGATCCGAAACGCAGAATCCACCAGCCGCTACCGGTGGAATTGACACCGTCATGCTAAGTCAAATGATAACCGAACGAGTGGCCGAGGCACTCGCAACAGCCGAAGCAAATCGTACAGCTAGCACACAGGAGGAGACCAACCAAGGAGCTACTAATGCTATTGCACGGACTTGTACCTACAAGGAATTTCGTGCAGTTACGCAAGTAAGTTTCCGCGATACTGAAGGAGCAGTAGGATTAACCAGATGGTTTGAGAAGCTAGAATCCCAATTTGGGATTAGCAATGTTGTTGAAGTTGATAAGGTGAAGTTTGCGTCAAGCACGTTAGTGGATGGTGCTTTGACTTGGTGGAACGTCTATGCTCGTGCAGTGACCATTGACGTTGCCCAAGCGACGCCCTGGAGTGAATTTAAAGCTATGTTTGTGAGGAAATACTGCCCACGAAATGAAGTCAAGCAGATGGAGGTTGAGCTGTGGAACCTGAAGGTCAAGGGTACTGCTCTTACTGCTTACAATCAGCGCTTTCAAGAGCTGATCTTGTTATGTCCTGAAATGGTGCCCAACGACGATCGATTGTTGGAGCGATACATTGAAGGACTACCTTTGAGCATCAAAGGGAATGTGACTTCATCCAAGCCAACTGATTTGCACGAGGCAATCGACATGGCTCAGAGTCTGATGTACCAAGTGGTACAAGAGTTGGGAGAAAATACTGGGGATAAGAGGAAGTGGTCTGGCAACCACTACAACAACAATACCAACAATACCAACAACAGCAACAACACAAACAACTACAACCAGAACAAGCGACAAGAAGTAGCAAGGGTGTTTACTGTTGGACAAGGTAATACTGGAAACTACGCTGGAAGACTTCCTTTCTGCGGAAAATGTGGCCGACACCACGAAGGAGCATGTCCCCCTACGTGCTACAATTGTGGGAAGGCCGGACATAAGGCAAAGGAATGTCGAGCACCACCTCGTCCTACTAACCAAAGAGGACCTGGAACACAAGGTGGCCAAGGAGCAAATGTCACTTGCTTTGGATGTGGAGAGAAAGGTCACTACAAGAACAAGTGCCCAAGCAGTGGGAACCAAGGTCGTGGTAACCAGATTCGAGGCAATCAAAATCACAACCAAGGAACCCAGAAGCAGAATCAAGGGAACCGAGGAGGGAATAACCGAGCCACAACTAGTACTCCTGGAGGATTCACGGCACCTAGCAAAGTGTATCATCTCTGTGCTGAAGCTGCAGTGCAAGACAACAATGTTGTGACAGGTACGTTTCTAGTCAATAACAACTATGCTTCAGTACTATTTGATTCTGGTGCGGATAGGAGTTTTGTGTCGTCTATATTTAGTGAACGCCTAAATGTTACCCCTACTGCGTTAGACGTTAAGTATAATGTAGAATTAGCCGATGGGAAGTCAGTAACCACCGACGTCATTCTAAAAGGATGTAGTGTAAGGTTACAAGGTCGTTCGTTCAATATCGACCTACTCCCCATAGAATTGGGAAGTTTTGACGTCATCATTGGAATGGATTGGATGTCGAAGCATCACGCGGAAATTGTATGTCATAAGAAGTGCGTCCGTGTTCCTTATGGAAACGATGTACTGATCATACAAGGCGAAAGAAGTGGAGTGAAGAATGGATCAAGACTGGAAGTCATCTCATGTATTAGAACCCAAAGATACATTGAGAAGGGATGTCCAGTATTCTTGGTTCAAATAACACAAAAGGAAGGAGAAGAAGATCACGAGAAGAAGGTGGAAGATGTACCGATCGTTAGAGACTTTCCGGACGTATTCCCAGAGGACTTACCAGGATTACCACCAGCACGGCAAGTGGAGTTTCACATCGAGCTTACACCAGGAGCCGCGCCTGTTGCTAGAGCCCCATACCGCCTAGCACCGGCCGAGATGACAGAGTTAGCTGAACAGATAAAGGAACTTTCTGACAAAGGTTTCATTAGACCAAGTTCCTCACCTTGGGGAGCGCCGGTCTTATTTGTCAAAAAGAAAGATGGATCCTTTAGAATGTGTATCGATTACCGAGAATTGAATAAGCTGACGATAAAGAACCGTTACCCATTGCCAAGAATTGACGATCTTTTCGACCAATTGCAAGGATCTAGCATATACTCGAAGATCGATTTAAGGTCAAGATATCATCAACTAAGGGTTAGAGAGGAAGACGTTCATAAGACGGCTTTTAGAACCCGGTACGGACACTACGAGTTCCAAGTTATGCCTTTCGGTTTGACAAACGCGCCTGTGGTATTCATGGATCTCATGAACCGAGTTTGCAAACCATACTTGGACAAGTTTGTGATTGTATTTATCGATGATATTCTCATCTATTCTCGTAATGAAGAAGAACACAAGGAACATTTGAAGACCATACTAGAGCTGCTAAGGAAGGAGAAGTTATATGCAAAGTTTTCCAAATGTGAGTTTTGGATAAACACGGTGCAATTCCTTGGGCATGTAATCGACATCAGTGGTATTCACGTTGATCCTGCTAAGATCGAGGCCGTGAAGGATTGGGCGACTCCAACAACACCCACGGAGATCCGCCAATTTTTAGGTCTTGCTGGTTACTATAGGAGATTCATTGAAGGTTTCTCCAAGATAGCTAAACCAATGACGGAATTGACTCAAAAAGACAAGAAGTTTGAGTGGAAAGAGGATCAAGATTTGGCATTCCAGACATTGAAGCAGATGTTGTGTGAAGCACCTATACTAGCCCTACCCGAGGGTAATGAAGACTTTGTGGTGTATTGTGATGCATCCATAAAAGGGTTAGGTGCGGTACTGATGCAAAGGACTAAGGTCATAGCTTACGCATCAAGACAACTAAAGTGCACGAGAAGAACTACACAACTCATGACCTAGAGTTGGGAGCAGTGGTGTTTGCCCTAAAGATTTGGAGACACTACCTTTATGGTACTAAGTGTGTTGTATTCACTGATCATAAGAGTCTACAACACATTTTGAATCAAAATGAACTCAACATGAGACAACGACGTTGGCTAGAGTTGCTCAGTGATTACGATTGCGAGATCCGTTATCACCCGGGCAAGGCAAATGTCGTGGCTGACACTTTGAGTCGAAAGGAGAGAGTTCTTAGGGTGAAGGCTTTGGTGATGACCATTGACTTAGACCTTCCATCCTTAATTCTCAAGGCTCAGAAAGAGGCAGTCAAGGAAGGAATTCTCAAGACTGAAGATGTTGAAGGAATGATAAAGAAGTTAGAAGCACGCTCGGATGGAACGTTATGCCTTGATAATAGGAGTTGGTTACCGTGCCATGGTGACCTACGATCTTTGATTATGCATGAGTCGCATAAGTCAAAATACTCCATACATCCGGGATCTGACAAAATGTATCATGATCTGAAGATGTTGTATTGGTGGCCGAACATGAAGGCGGATATTGCTACATACGTTAGCAAGTGCTTGACTTGTGCCAAAGTCAAAGCCGAACATATGAAACCATCAGGATTATTGGTCCAACCCGAACTGCCAGAATGGAAGTGGGAAAGGATCACTATGGATTTCATTACCAAGCTACCAAAAACCGCAGCCGGATTCGACACCATTTGGGTAATCGTCGACCGACTCACCAAATCGGCTCATTTCCTGCCCATCAAGGAGACCGATGGAATGGATAAGTTAGCAAGAACATACTTGGAGGAAGTAGTCACGAAGCATGGTGTGCCTGTGTCTATAATCTCCGACCGAGACAGTCGATTTACTTCGTAGTTCTGGAAGTCACTGCAGAAGGCATTGGGAACGCAGTTGGATATGAGCACTGCGTACCATCCCCAAACTGACGGTCAAAGTGAAAGGACCATCCAAACCTTAGAAGATATGCTGAGAGCTTGTGTGATTGACTTCGGATATAGATGGGATAGACACCTACCTCTGGTGGAGTTCTCATACAACAATAGTTATCACACTAGCATTAAGGCAGCGCCGTTCGAAGCACTGTATGGTAGGAAGTGTCGTTCACCCGTGTGTTGGGCAGAGGTTGGTGAAGCACAACTCACTGGACCCGAGATCATACACGAGACTACTGAGAAGATTTTTAAGATCAAGAGTCGTATGCAAGCCGCAAGAGATCGACAAAAGAGTTATGCTGACATGAGACGCAAACCCCTTGAGTTTGAGGTTGGTGATAGAGTCATGTTGAAGGTCTCACCTTGGAAGGGTGTGATTCGCTTTGGAAAGCGTGGAAAGTTGAACCCTCGTTACATTGGACCCTTCAAGATTATAGAGAGGATTGGCCCCGTAGCCTATCGTTTGGAATTACCCCAAGAACTTAGCCGAGTGCATAATGTGTTCCACATTTGCAATTTGAAGAAATGTTTAGCGGACGAGACACTCGTTATTCCTTTGGAAGAGATTCAACTCGACGACAAACTCAACTTTGTAGAAGAACCGGTAGAAGTTATGGACCGTCAAGTCAAACAACTCAAGCAAAGCCGTATACCTATTGTAAAGATCCGTTGGAATGCGCGTAGAGGTCCAGAATACACGTGGGAACGTGAAGATCAATTCAAGAGCAAGTATCCTCATCTTTTCGCTAATCATTCTACTACAACAACGTCTTGATTTCGTGACGAAATTTATAAAACATGGGAATACTGTGACATCCGTCAAATTTTCATCTTAAATTATGCATATAGTAGGAGTACTTTAATTATTTACCGACGAGTTGTCGACATGAATGTGTTATTTATTTTGCTTTGCGGACAAAGCCCTTTTTAGGGAGAGCATATGTAACATCTCGAGTTTTTCGCGTCTATTAAGTTTGAATGCAATACACGAGTTGTTAAACGTATTATATTTTGCCGTATATCTATTTGAAGTATTTACTAATCCCGTGAAGTCGCGCATAATTGTCTTTGTTTTGGATCGTGTGTCGAGCTGTTATCGAGTCGTGTATATTCAGTTTTCGTGTCTAAACTTAAACACCCGACGAACCTGAGCCGAGTAGTATAACTGGTGCATCATGTACAAACATTTAAGTATAAACCTTTATTCACTTTTATTTCAAAAACTTGCTTAACAAGTGTCCATTTTCAGTCACAACATAAATTCCATAGTTTATTATCCACTAAGCACTACAAGCCAGCACACATGCCAAGTTTACCCAAATTGGGTATATCACAAGCTTACCAAATTCAGCTTGAGTCTAACCCTAGACTAATAATACATGATTAAATACAATCCAAAGTTTATCAAATGTCCAAACAAAACTCAAAGTATTCACAGTCCAAATATAACAGTAACAATTTCTGGACAAGTTTTCAAATACAAATTCCTGGGTGAAAGTGAAGTGTAGTGTCAAGCCAATCTATCCATCTCGTCCACACCTGCAAACCGAGAGTGTCAAGCTGATCCATCTCGTCCACACCTGCAAACCGAAACTTAAGCATCCCATTTGTGAGTCTTTTAAATCATCTTTTCATTTCTGAATAAAATCTTAGTTGTGCTCGTCATTGACCAAACCTGCGAAAGATAAACAAATATGTTAGTTTTGTCACGGTCCTATTTTAATTAAAAACTGAAAAGATTAAACTATAGCATTGTTACTAGAGCATGACCATGACCCCATGTTTCTGTCAACCAAACCGAGACCCCGATCAAGACCAAACCGAGACTCAACCCGAGACCCAACCAAGACCAAACCGAGACCCCAACCAAGGCCAAACCGAGAACCAAATCAAGACAACCAAGTTACTTGTTTTCTGCCGAAACCCTTACCCTTCAATGTCACAATAATCCAAATGTCTTAAACATTTCATTTTTACAGAAACATCATAACAACCCCCAAATATGCCGCGGGTATAAAAACCCTTTTCAAATCGAAACCCTAAAAACTGAAAACCTTTTTAATTATGAAATTGATACTTTTTATATTCCAAAAACGCCACTTAATTTTGAATAATCAACCGAATGTAAAAACCCCCAATTTATATAAACCCTAATTTGATTTTATTAATTAAAACTCTAATTAAACCTAATCCAAACACGAATCTAATAATTAATTTGACTGGAAACAAGATATGCAAAAACCCCCAATTTTGACCGAAACCCTAATTTTTTATAAAACCGTTTATATGTGAAATTAACATGTTTTTATACAAGAAAACATTAATTAATTGTATTTAACACGAGATTTAGAGAAACCCCCAAATATTTCGAAACCCTAATTTATTTATTATCAAATCCGAGAGCCATTTGGTTCTCAACAAGTTTATACAAGTGATTTAAACCCAAGATCTTTTATAAACGAAAATCATTTAACCATTTTATTAAAAGGAAAAGAGGAATAAACAACTTATCTTTGATTTGAGACGAATAACATAAACCCTGGGGAAGATCACCATCAAAACCGAATCGGTTTGATGTGGGGATGAAACCCCACATCCCACGCGATTTATTCACCACAAAACATCCCCAAATGATGGATGTCTTAAACTGAAAACATGATTAGCCATGGGAGGAGATGATCCGATTCAGATTCTAGAGAGAGAGAGAGTGGGCGGTGGGTGTGTTTCGAGAGAAGAGAGAGAGAGATAACTCTCTGTTTTTGAGAAGTGTGTGTAGCAACACACGTATTTACCCCCCCCCCCCCCCCCCCCCCTTACCTTGTTTGTATCGACATTGGGCCGGGCCGGGTTTAATAACCCTTGGGCCGGATCATGGGTGGGTAATAATGGGCTTATATTGGGCCAGTTTGGTGTATTGAGTTTATTTAAAGCCCAAAACGAAAATTTGTAACTTAAGGGTATAATTTAACCCGTAAACCTCGACCATTTAATAACCGACTTTTATGTGTCGTATTTTTCCGTAAACGAAAGGTATTATCAAGCACAACTAGGGTGTCGTGTCTTTTATTAGTATAACTTTTCATATCGTAACCCGATCCTTATAATCAAATAGGTCGCGGCTAGCGTAACCGTACTCTCGAGCTACCTTTACCTTCGTCCTTTTTGCTGAATTACGAGGTGAGTTTATAGCCCCATGCTTAACTATTTTACTGCTTTTTGGGGTGAGACATTGCTTGATTTTAACGTGTGAACACATGTGCATTCACTGATTTATATATTAGTCTAAGTCCCACTAAAAACCCAGTTGCTTTGGCCCGTGAATCGTGAACCGTTAATTACTTTGTGTAAGCGCGAATGTTATGGATAGATCTATTGGGATTGACGTCCCTGTCTGTCTTGTCCAACAAGGGGACAAGCGGGCACAGTTTCATTTGAGTCTGAGATAGGATGTCGTGGGTTTAGGCATCTAGTTGGGCTACATTATATGATTATACTGCCGGTGTTGTTAACGCTTCGGTGTCACGAGCTTAGACTGTAATAAATACTTTTGGGATGACTTTGTATTTGTTATATTGTCATCACCTTTGGGAAAATCTTGTGGTTCATTAAACATTTCAAATTAACTAAACCTATGAACTCACCAACTTTATGTTGACACTTTAGCAATGTTTTTCTCAAGTATTAAGAAGGAAGATGCTAAGTGAGGTCTCATGCATTGCCGTCATTTCTTTGAAACAAAGATCATTTGTACTACCTGGAAAACTATGTTTTGTAACAGTGACCAGTTTTATGCTTCCGCACTATGTTAAAACTATTTAATTTATCAATTACAAGTGATCTATTTTCCGAACTTCTCATTTAGAGGTCGTTCTTTGTAACTGTGTGTGTCACCACTCCCTTGTCGCCATTATACTCTGATATTTTGGGAGTGTGACACTGTTCTTCTACCATAATGGCTTTACCCTTATCCAATAGATCAAGTGAGGACAAAGCAGTTGTTACCTGAATTGAAGGCTCCTTGATCATGAATGGTTGTTGGGATACACCAAACATAGGAGAAGATCTATCAACGGCTGAAATGGATGTGTCAATGTGTGGAGTACCTTTGTCAGTTGCTGAAATTCTACTCATTTGTGGCATCATCTCTATGAAAAGACGGATTAATAGGACTAACGTCAAAAGGATTGAAAGGTTGTTGTTCCTTCAAACTTGTAAGCGCCTCAGCTACCTCCTTTGTCCCATAGCAACCTTCTTGGGACCCTTTATCACTCATATTAGCTGGTTCCACGGTGCATCCTCCCCTTTGTAAGAATCATCTCCTGTGGACATCACCATAAGCTTCCTTTTTCTAGAACCAACAGTCTCCAAAGCTACCAACCTCTCACTCAACTGAGTGAGTTCAAGGCCTTGTTCAGTGACCTTTTACACAAGTTCTGCATTAGACTTTTGCAAGCTAATGCATATGGCCGCCAGTTCCAAATTTGTAAGTGGCTGTAGATTGCCCTCCTCCCTAATTTGGATTTGACACGTTAATATGGACTCATCAGGCAAAGTTCTCTCTACTGCATGGCTAGGACCACTATAGGAGAACACTTTAGTAGTCCTTTGGCATTTTTCCAAATGAAAATCAAAGGGTTCAGAAGAGGATGTGGAATGTGGTATTTGTGAAGTGGGGGTAGAGAGGTGTCAGCGGGTAGATTGGTTATGTCAGCGGCTGACACAGGAGTGTCAGCGGCTGCCGGTTGTGGGTCAATGTTCATGTGTTCATCATGGTGAGGGGAAGGTGGAGGTTATTCAACTGGTGGTTCTTGTTGTGGGTGAGGGTGTAAGGCTGCCTCAATAACAACCAGCATTGAAGGGGTCAAAGGTAAGTCTATAAGCGGTGCAGTGTTCATGGACAGAAAAATCTTTGATTTTTTGGTAGGGTTCTTATAAAAGTTGTCATGATCCCTACGACAATACCTTTGTTGATCAAAAACCATTTGTAAAAACCTAGGGTAAGCAAATGTCATCTTGCTACCCTTGTTGTGCAACATGCCCTCAAAAATCATACCAAAAAAATTATATTTTTGCACAGTGGCCATACAAACAAGAGCACTCCCGAATGAACAGTTGATTTCATTGAATGATGTACACTTGGGACTAAGACATTGAAGGAGGCCATGTATTAAGAACTTCCAGGCTGGGGGAAATCGTTGTTTCGAATATTTGTTAATACACCCTTCAGGAGGCAAATCATATCCCAAGCCTCGAAGTCCTTCTTCTATCTATTCAATAGAAAGGGTAGTCACACCATCAACATCATCAAGCTATAAAGCTTAACGAATAAGTGCTTCAGTGACCACCCATTGAGTCCTATGAACTGTCCCAACTAATGTAACCACTCCATCAATCGTTTCAAAATGAGTAGTGTTCTAAGCCTGCTTGATGTGTGTGGTAGGAATGAGAGGAGCATGAGTCAAAGAATACCTTAACGTGGACGCCAAGAGATACTCAATCATTCGTGTGTATTGGGGATGATGATCATGATCAGCCTCAAGATAAGCAATCATGTTGTGTTGATCCCTGAATCCTAATGCAGCAACAGTAGGTTTAAATAATGGAGCCATGAAAACTGTTTGTGAAAGCTTTAATTTGCAAGTTACCCTGTTTTGAAATTATGAAGCAGCATAAATAGGAGGTAAACTAGGCTAACTATTGGTTGAAAAAGAGGTAAGTTATTCAAAAGTTATGATGATAATCTTTGAAAAAGAATAACTTATCTCTTTGCTTTAAAAGAAATTTACCAAACCCATAAAATTAGGGCCCAAAATATCGCAAAAGAAACAACTAGGTGGGGCCTAGTGTTCTCAACGGTCAAAGAATTTGTTAGCGGGTAACAGCTATATTTGTCAGCATGTAAATTTTGCCATGTCAGCGTCTAAAAATGTGCTTGTCAGCGGATAAACCACTTATGTGTAAACGGTCAAAAATAAAAAGTAATAAATAAAAAGACCTTAACAAGAAGGTTTACCCTAATGAAGATAACTCTTCCTCTGACACAGAATAAAATTATCATTCTTTGTCCAATTATATACACTTGCATAAGCAAGATAGACATAACTGTCCTTAAGTGAACCTTTCTAAAGTAAGTCCTTTAGAGTGAAGTTATCTCATATAAACCCTTTGTAACTCTCAGGTAAGCCCATTTTTAATTAGACCAACTCTTCCAACCGACCAATCCCAAATCTAGGCCAAACAGTCTTTGCAACATGCACAGTTATATCAACTTTGCATGCTACAGTGCCTCAAGGTTTAGAAATTCCAACAATTCTTAAAAAGAAAAGTATTCATTATTCCTAACCCCTACTCACCAGTAGACACAATTTAGAATTGTGATAAGAGCAATCTAAAAGTACCCAAAATCCTAAAGGTTTCCTAAACCTCCCCTTAAAATAAGCTTACACAGTTTTGCAAAATAAATATATGACAAATTATTATTTCAAGATAGGAATGTAAACATTACAACCTTCATAAATAATTACTTGTCATATCCTTGAGGTCCATAAGCAACTTTGTATCCAATTGTACAATGCTCAACATGCCTGCATGATTAGATGAAAAACCACAAAAACTAACATATGCTGTCAGTGGCTTCTTTCCACTTGTCAGTGGATAGAATGCCTTTGTCAGCGGATAGAAAATATAGTGGAAAATCAAATATTTGTACAAGTAATAACAACAATGCACATCATGTACATACTATACATTAACCTCGAAAATACATATTTTATGGATTGATCATTCCAATACTTGTTACCAAGTACGGGAACCTCCCAACATCAAAAGGTTTAGTTAAAATATCAGCCACATTTTCCTCTATATCTATTCTATCTGGATGTATTAAACCTTTTTCAAAACAACCCCTTATAAAATGATGCCTAATTTCTATGTGTTTAGTTGTAACATCCCACTTTGATAAGTGGACCGTTACGCGTAATTATGGCGTGTCATCAAAGCATGCAAGGTAATATGTAGTAAAACATACATGACTATAGGGAAAACCGGAATCAAACATCGGTTCCCAAACATAAGCCCACAACATAAATAAATTCAATGAACTAGGAAAGACTAGACAAGCATAAGTATATGGCAAAAAAGAGAAGAAGTCTATGGCAGCTTCCATCCTATGCACTTCCTCCAAATGCTCGAGTCCGTCATTGGGTACCTGCCGTTTTGGGACATGGAAAGGAAAGTAAAGGCTGAGCATAACGCTCAGTGCACGGATATACGACATAGTATGAATGGCTAAAACATAAATAAGACTAATAGTAGCGGAATAACATAAATCCTAAGCAATCTGGATTCATGTTCATAAAACTGGTTTTATAGTTTAAAAAGACTTATGTTTCTATAGAAGAACTGTATTAATTATCCAAATAGCCCATATAGGTCATGAGGTTCCAACGTGCATGAATACTTGGAGGAGAGACCTCGTCATGCAATTAGAGGGGTTGCCTCTAATTAAATTGTCTGGGTAGGAGGGATAAGCTCCTAGTAAAGGATGCAAGGCA
This sequence comes from Glebionis coronaria, assembly GCA_025667525.1. Classification (NCBI taxonomy): domain Eukaryota; kingdom Viridiplantae; phylum Streptophyta; class Magnoliopsida; order Asterales; family Asteraceae; genus Glebionis; species Glebionis coronaria. The sequence continues at coordinate 19,116 of JANFOE010000875.1, read as the reverse complement.
CACATCGCATTCACTCTGATGATACTGATAAACATGTAACTAGGATGCACCCATACGCCCCACATGATAATATAATATAATGGCCAGAACTGAAAAGGGACGCCTTGAGCAATCACTTCTCCATGGGGAAGTCATAACACTGGTGCCTCTAGTGTTATGGTTATGGTACCTCCATAACTAGGTGACACTGGTCATGCATGTATATGGATTAGGCTCTTAATCTAACATAAGTATCAAACATATAAAACAAATACTGGGAAAACAGTTGGCTGCAGAGGGGGAAATCCTAATAAGGAAAGAATGTCCATACTGAAAGGATGGGAAATCCGTACCTTATGTCCAGTGAACGAAGAAGACGGACGGAAGAGAGTCCTACTTCGATCTCACTAATGCTACATAAATAGTATACGTATATAAGTATTCTGATTACTGAGTACGTAACTGGTTTAATATCGTGTCTTAGCTTGTTTTATATGTTCATGTCTTGTTTTACTAATTTTAACGTTATGTTGTGTTTAACATGTATTTTGTATCTTCTGATTAAGTATTACTTGTATTATTATACTTGTTGTGTAATGATAAGTAACTTTCTATCAAAAGCAGGTTTCCTAAAACAGAAAGTTTCCAAAAATAGATTAACTTCTTAAAATAGATAAGTTTCTAAAAATAGAAAGTTTCCAAAAATAGTAAGTTTCCTGAAATAGAAAGTTTCCATATTTAGAAATAAGCTTAATTAATAAGCTAATAATATAAGCTTAGTTTTACTGATTAAATATACTAAGTCATGTGATTTAATATAATTTATTAATTATAACATGTTAATTACATAAACTATAGGTTATAAGATTTAATTAAATATAAACATGATTTAATTAAATTAAAGTGTATAAAATACTTAGGTTAACATGTATTAATATCTATATTAATATAACCTAAGTCATGATAATTAATTAATTATATGTCATGTTTTTAATAATTAATTAATTACTATAGTCTAAATTAAATAATAAAATACTTAGGTTAAAATCATGTATTATTAAATAATAATAATAAACCTAAGTCCATGTTTTAATTAAATTAATTATATGCCCTGTTAAATTAATTTATTTAGCTTGTAAAATAAATATACTTGTAAACATAATTAGACTTGTAAAAATAATCGTAGCCCGAACCCGTGTATTATTTTATTAAAACATGTCGTGAACCGAACCCGTGAACCAAACACCCCCGAAAACAGTGGCAAACCGGCCTAAGCCGGTTGCCCCTGCTCTCGGAAAACTACCACCGGCTGCTGCCGGTGGTCTTGTTCTCTCTCGGCTAGCCGCTGACCAAAAGGGTTCCCACCGACAGTTGTCGGTGGTTCCCCCTGCCGGCGTGTGGTTCCCCCTGCTTACCAAAAATAGCCACCGGCTTAAGCCGGGGGTGGGCTGTGTTGCTGCCGAGACCAAACAACCACAAGACACCCCCGACGCATGTCGGGGTGTCTTGTCCCTCCTGTTGACCGAGCCAAACACCACCAAGACCTAGGTCTTGGTTGGTGGTGCGAACCAAACGACGCCGAGAGCCTCGTGACTCTCGGTTTGTGTGGCGACCGAAACAACCAAACCCGAAACACCCTTAATTGATTTACCCACCATAGTTTTAACATGTTAATTACTCTTGTTTTTAAATCCCCATGATCATATGTTCATAAAAACATAAAAAGAAATAAAAAGAAATGTTTTCGGATTACCAAAACACGTGGAATGGATGGACAATGATTACACGAACACGTTCTTATGATTTCTTAAACAAAAATCAAACAACCACCCTTGTGTGGTGATGTAGCCGCCGGCCAAGAGAGAGAAGGAGAAAGATTTAGGGTTTTAATTTTCTTGAAAATTTACTATGAATGAATATTTACCATATTAGTTTATTTGGTAAAATAAATTATGGGCTGGGCCCCCTCATCTCCTTGTTGTCGCGGCTTGTAGGGCCCACCAAGGGAAACCCGAAGCTTTTCCGTGTTCTAATATAATACATGTTCCGTGTTCGTGTGTTTGTATTTACGTTACGTTATTATTAAATATTCGCGTTATTATAAATACTTGTACGTAATCGTAATAATAATATACGTAAATACATAATTATATGTTCGTGATTCTTACCTTCATGATTTTATGCTCGTGATTATAATTATTGTTGATAATAATTATCGTGTATTAATACGTACCTAATACTTATCGTGTAATAACACGTACGTAATTCTTGTAATTAATATTCGTGAAGCGTATTCATGTTATAAAAGGAAAGTTTTAATCTTGTACGTACGATTACTAAGTGTACTGTTCATGGTAAAAGCATGCGGGTTTTACAACTCTTCCCCCCTAAAAAGAATAATTCGTCCCCGAATTATAGATAACGTAAACTGAAAGAGAAACATACCCGAATCAAACTGGAAGGGTATGTAAGATAACGGAATATGAAGGTGACATGGTAGAAGAGAACGTGGAACGTGACATGGCTAAAAAAAGGGACATGGAACGTGACGTGACTGAAAGAGTCTTACTGAATTATGGAAGGATGAGAGGATAAAATCCGGATGGACTCTTCCGTTTCCATGTGGCTTCCCTCTCGAAACGGTTCCTCCACAAGATCTTGAAAAAACTGATAAATCTTGGTCCTCCTAACCTTGACTTGAAAATACGTAAAAGTTTCTGGTTGTCAACGTAAGATAGATTCGCATGAATCTGATCGAGTGGATTAAAATTAACATGCAAGGGTAACTGAAAGTTTACGATGCAAAATAACCTAACCTAACTGATAATAGTAACGTCTTAGAAATGATGCGCGAGACATACTGAACCGTAGTACGTGAAAAATTGTGAATGTGATACGTGAACAATTTTAAACGTGGTACGTGGAGATATTGTGAGTGTAATATGGGCAAACATATCGTGATCAATGATGCGTGTAACATATCGTGAACGTGATATGGGAACCGTGGAATGAACATGACATGTGAAACATATCGTGGACATGGAATACGACTGCGGTAACGCCAAACGCTATAAGGTGAAACGTGGAATGTGACGTGAAACGTCTGTCTGAGGATAGAGAGTTATACTAAACTTGAGTCTGGTCTCTCAAGTTCTTGCAAAACCTCCCAGAACGAAAATGAACGTAAAATCGTAAGCCAGGATACGATCATGAACGTGAATAGTGTCATGAACGTGAGTGTCAAAGCAAGTCGTAAAATTAGAACAAGAACGTGAACGTAAATAAGGAGCACAAATGCAAACCTTTGTCTGACCTGATAGCTGACGGATTACCAAGTGATCGGATGAGCCTTGGCTGGAACATGTCCGATCAGTCTGTTGGTTCTGAAATCCTTGCGGATGTAAGGATTCTGCAGACTTGATCAAACTGTTGGCAATAACCCAGATAGCATCATGCTTCTTCTGAGTTTGCGTTAATCCGGTAACCAAAATCCATGGAGATCTTGTCCCATTTCTGTTCATATTTCTGATGATGGAAAAACATCCTAGTCTGTTGGTGTTCTATCTTAGTCTGTTGGTATATCAGATACTTAGATATGAACGTAATTGTATCTCGCTTCGTAGAAACTTGATACATAGGAGTTTGCGAAACTCTGAGTCTCCGAAATTAGACTTATCTTAGCATAGGATTTTCTGGAATACCTAATTTAGTGTAGGGTTCTCACCTTTACGCATAAGATGAGTCATGGTAAGATTAACCTTGAGTATCCATGTGATTCAGCGTGTCAGTGTAATCAACCAGAATTTATATTGGAAAATTTCAGAGTGAAATTTCTTCTGTCGTAGAATTTGCAACATAGTGCACATATGATCTTCCTGTTCTTCTCTAGACTTAGAGGAAATCAGGTTTTTCCTCGATGAAAACACTGATGAAATTGTTTATGAGTTGATGGAAACTCATTTTATTAAGTCCATAATGTTGCTGGAGCATTGATGAGACTAATTCAAATCATGAATCTAGCATGGCCGAGTCGTGTACGAATAGCAGTCATGGAAATGTCCTGCTCTTCCACTCGTCACTGTTGGCAGCATGATCATGAATCCGATCTTGGAAAAGTGTTTGACACCCTCAAGTCGATTGGACATGTTGTCAATACGTGGAGGCGAATAACGGTTATGAATGGTGAATTGTTTTAAATCGACGGTAGTCGACACATAATCTCATGTTACCGTCCTTATCCTTGAAGCTTCTTTGGAATGTATGGGAAGATTTTGGAATAGTCGGCTGGTTATGCGTAAAAGGAACTTTAGTGGTCGTGTCTTAATGACAGCTAGAAAATTTTAGCAACCATGATTAACAAAGCACGTGCTTGTAAAGCATGGATAATTTGTACAGATCTTCCTGATGGAAAACCATGCTGAATGTATTCAAGAACCTGAACATCACTGTATATAATCATGAATCGTAGCATAGTGTGTTGTTCGTAGTCCATAGTTAGGATTAAATTCAACTCGCATCTGTTCGAGGTAAGTTCGTTAACAGATTGGTTCTTATCATTGAACTGGAGGAAAACCTTCGTATACATGGGTGATACGAATGGCGTCCTTTATGGTCTCGGATATATGAAATATGAATCAAAATGAAAGTGTCGTGAAGCAAACGTGGCAGGTCTTGGCTGTCTGCGTGTCCAGAAGCGACTAATACGCCGGCGAAGGTACTGAAATTCTTGTGGCTTGCTTACTACATGGCACAACAAAATGGATATACCCCTTGGAGGGCACCCTGAATTTCTTGGAGATGTTCAAGAAAAGATGTGATTCATGTGTCTTGACTCGTGTCTTGAGAAAAAGTGCTTATGACATATGTCTTGACTGATGTCTTGACATGTGTCTTCAGCAAAAGTACGTGAGACATGTACAGAATTAAAATGATTTTTCTAAACATAATTACTTTGTTGATAAAGTAACTAATTTATTATTTTAGGACTATTTTTTAAAAGCATAAAATAGATGAGGGCCAAATGTGTTACTTTGCAATACTATTATGTTCATTTGTATATAGTTTTATAGATTAGGGACCAAAAATGTAAATAGACATTTGTTGCATGAATTTGACATAGTGTTCCATTTTCATTCTCAAAGTATGTTACTTTAAATTTACAAGCCATCATTCTTATTTTCAAGATACTATTCGAATAGTAAAACAAATAACAATCGTAAGTTGACATCGAGTGATACCTTAACTCCACGTAGAGATACGAGTGATTCGGAGTTATGATGCACGAGAATAAAGACCGAAACAAACACGAATATTAATGAAGTTTAATGTGACCGAGACTCGAACCAAATCACGAAATCAAACCATAGTTAGTGAACATGAGCCGACCGACCAATATCAACCTGAATCAATGTCTTGGTATGAACCGAAACCAAAATATATATGAGCTTCTAACACGATCTCTGTCTCTGTAATAAGATGTCATGTCGTGTGACATGCTTCCTTTCGTTGCACCTTTACACCAAAAGTCTTTCTAAATATGGTCGGTATACAAGCTTCTCTCAACAAGTAGTGGATAAAAGATGAGCAAGAATCACTCGTGAAATCAACCCTCTATTTAAACTATTGAAACCCTTACAAGATCTAAATATTCCAGCCTATACATTTAAAAAATATGATGATGTAGGTGATAATTAAATAATAAAATACACCAACAATATGCACTAGTATTCAAAAGCTTCAACCTTATAAAACAACTAGTTAAAAAAAATATGAATGTTCTCTTGATGGATTTATTGTTCGGTTAGACCAACAAGAAGAAAGTGTTTGCTAATTGTTTCTTGTTGTTCTCGTTGAAGAGAGGATGATATAAGTTTTTTTTCACGTGAGAAGAGATAGATATCAAATATGTAGTTTTGATGAGATGCTACACGCGTCTTGTTTTAGATACATGTCATGAAGAATTTTTCCACGACATGTAAAGTAAGATTAATATAATGTTTTGCTTTACTAATTGGCAAAAACGGGTTATTATGGAAACTCGATATTTTAAAAGTTATGTAATTTAAAAATAACACGTAAAACACGAAAAATAAACGCTCAATAGGAAATAAAGTCGAAGACATTTGGCGAACGTTGATATTTTTATATAAAATATAGGGTTTGAAACATATAAAATGTTAACGTGGTATATAAACAAATGACGCTTGATGGTTTATCAAAAATTTAAGAAGAATGTCCGTAAAACGAAAATTAAAATGACGACAATAGAAATATTTCAATGTTATGAGGAGAATATTTACGATCGACCTTGACATTGTGGATAAATAATAAAAGATGCATATTCGATACGTTAAAGCCGTAACCTTGTCGACTAATCGAGAATTCAATATTTTTTTATAAAAAAAACATGATAAATGATAGTCGGGTTATAAATATTGCTCTGAAAATTACGAATTGCTACATGACTCCACTCTAGTGAGCTGAGGGTGGGCTTTTCCTTCACCCTTATCCCCTAAAGAAGTTGGGATAGGGGTTGCCTTCTGGGCCTCCTTATGCATATCAACTCCAGCTGGAGCTAATGCTGATGGATGGCTAGGGTTTTTGTCCTCGACCATGGAGGACTTCCTTCTCTTAGAAATTAAGCCTTGGGAGGGATCAGATACATCCTTAGATGGAATATCTGTGTTGGGTGCCCTCTTTCTGGAATCAAGCTTTAATTAAAGTATTCAAATTGACAGCTTCTTTCTTGATCCAGATTTAGCCCGAGGCTTTGAGCCTTTTGAATCCCCTTCTCTAGTTGGAGAAATGTCCTTGGGAGCTTTGTACACAACTGACCTCTTGGCTGAACAGATAGCTAGCATGGTTTGTGTAAGAGGGGGATCAATGGTACTAACTAGAATGTTCCAGTGCTTAACCCAAAATTGTGGTACTGACACTTTTTCTCCCTGATGCTGAAGGTATGAGTTTTCTAAATAGTCAGCAAACACAAGAGAGAGAGAAATTTGGTGTAAACAATATTTTTCTCTCTTGTTCTTTTCTCTAGTTGCCCATGGAGGTCTTCAAATATTATTTTTCCCAAATTAACTTTTATCCCTTTGGCCAAACAATACAAAATTATGGCATCCTTTTGATTTATTGATCCAAACCACCTGTTTTGCCACCCAAGCACTCAATCAAAATGGTCATTAGTAATTTTCACCTAGGTGGTAAGCAACTTCTTTTCAAAAGACCTTTGTCTGTAATCTCTTCTGTGTATCTAAGTTCCTTAAAAAAGTTTTAACCACTGAAAAATCTGTAGGTACATCCTCATACTCACTCGAGTTTACCATATAGTTTAACCCCAAAACCCTCCTAAACAATTTTATCCCAATCTTACCATGCAAGTCGACCGAAGTAGAAGTAAAGTCAATGTACTTATTCTCCGGGGGTTTTGTAGTAAACCAGAACTCTCTTAAAAATCTTGAAACATGACCCCTGGATCTTTAAACAACGCTTTGCGAAGAACACATTTAGACACAAAATCCATAACCTCCTTTCCAGTTGTTGAGGTTATTGTTTTAGGTTTGATGAGAACAAGATTGTTGGATTTGATTGTGATATCCTCAATAGGATAGTTCACATATGATGATGGGTATAGGGTTACTTCAATATCTTGTTGTGATGATGATTCTGCCATTGTTGTTTGTTGTTTTTTAGATGAAAGAGAGAGAGTTTGTGTGTGTAGAAATGATAAATCTTTGAAAAATGATATGACTCCCAATGTTTGAAAGATTGATATGAAACTTTTAATGATTCTTGGTGGTTTTAAAACCGTTTTTTTTTGGGTAAAAGGGTATCTACCCCGGTAAATGTTATTAATCACAATAAAAATTAAGTACAATGGAATGTGGTTGTGTACCACATTAACCTCAAGCAAAACTTGAATTACGAGCGTGTAGGACATGCCCTACAACGCAGAACTAAACAAAAAACAAACGAATCAATCTAGGCATAAAGCCTAAACGAAGCATTCATCTTCCATCTTGCCAACAATTCATTAACAGCCGTTGTATTCTTGAATTTGAACGTTAAGAGTTTCAAACGAACCGTAACCATTATGATGTCAACTATTTTTGTCCTGGAGCGCTTGACCTTTCTGAAAAGACGAGCATTCCGTTCATTCCACACATAGTATACAGTAGCAGCAAAAATAAGTCTTCCAAAAACACTCAACGCTGTACGTTGCCTTGCAATAGGCAGAAGGTACTGAATAATATCATCTAACCTTGGTCCAATGTTCTCCATACCTGCTAATGAACGTACACCAAACCAAACCTGCTCGGCAAAGGAACACTCAAAGAAAAGGTGTTCATGAGAATCCGTTTGCGTTTCACACAACGGGCACACAAGTTGGTTGCTATCTGTATTAACCAAGTCCCAATGCCTCATGCGATCTTGAGTCTTCAGACTACGCCTCATAACGAGCCACAGATGAAAAGCATGCCTCGGTATACAGTGAGGAAACCAAACAATTCTATACCAAGGTACAATTGCACCTCGATCACGTAAAACTTCCCAAGTTTGAGCAACAGAAAATCTGAGGAGATTACCTTGAGAGTCTATCCATAACATAGCATCCGGCTGGTGAGTAAGGGCTGGAACCGGAACCTGTTATAGAATAGGAGCTTTCGTGAGCCAAGATTGAGGCCACATCCCTGTATCATGGATGGTATGATCGGTCACACTTTCTGATAATCCACATCCCTCCCTCGTAATGTCACGTGGAGTTAGCATGCTACTAAGAGGACCATGAATATCCCACCTGTCATGCCACATATAAGTACATTGGCCATTACCAATATTCTTCCAAACATATGGTCGAATCTTCTCCCGTATAGATGACTTTATCTTAGCATGTGTGTACTCGACATCGTTCTCGGTATCTAATCGAATTGATCACGGTTAATGGTGGAATAGTTGGTAATGGTCACTAAAAGGGGGAGATGATTATTAGAAAGGGTAAGTGCAAAACGTAATTAAAATAAGCTAAAAGCAAATCTAGAAAAACTAAATTAAAGGTTTGAAAATTAAACTAAAAATTACTAGAAAAATACTTGGTAAAAAAGGAGATTTCGGGAAGCGTGCAATTTTTGGAAATTAAAACGTAAATGATTAAAAACTTGAAAACTTAGTAAAAATAAACTAAGACAAAAGGCGGGAAATATTAAATTTGAAATCTAAGGAAGTTAAAACAAAAGCTACAGTAGATAGCAATGCGATCGTACTCAATTTGTAAGAAGGATCGTAGTGGTGGATCGTATCCTACGATCGCAGCCTAGGAGTCAGATCACACTCAATGCGATGGGATTAGACTGATCGTACTCAATAAGTGATCGCAACCACCGATCGCACTCACGATCGCAACAAGTGGATCGTAGTTTGATCGTGGTCTGATCGTAACAATAATGATCGCAGTCAATGCGATCGTAACAAGGAAATGTAACACGATCGCACCCACAGATCGCAATGAGTGATCGTGGTGAGTGATCGTAGCCAGGGAAAGAAGTTATGATCGTACTCAATGCGATCGTAGCCAAGTGATCGTAACCAAGTAAAACCCTTCTAAGATCGCAAAGGGATCCAAAGAGTAACAAAGCTTAAACGAATAAGCTGTTAATCCAAAAAGCACTTGCCAACTCTTAGCCAAGGATAAATAAGCACAAATTCGAAACCTTTTGGAATACTAAGTACTGGAACCTTATAAACCTAACTTTAACAAGATAAAACTTTTAGGAGATCTTAAAAGTAAATAAGCTAACCATACAAATAAGCCAATAAGCACAAAGAGCTTAAAGCTTAAACGTATAAGAACTTGTGTAGGAATAAAAAGGTGAGCTTTTTAATCACTTAAACATAAAGATCAATCACGGATCATGAATATCTCGGATCAAAGGTAAACCAAAATCAAGATATGTAGAAAGAGATTAATGAACAAAAAGCTTAACTTGAACTTGTGATTAACGAAATCCAAATACAAGGATGATTAAAAGCTTAAACTTGAAAGATAAAAATGAAGAAAAGATGAAAACTTAATGAAACTTAATGAGAGAAAGTTTAACACTTTCTCTCTCTAAAAACTAGAAAGGAAAAATTGAAAAATGAAACTAGCTAACCACCCTCCTAATGTGTTTAGGAGGGTATTTATAGGAAAATGGGGAGGTGCATGTGTTGCTTCCTCTTTCTTTCTTTTCGACTCGACTCGATTAAATCCTTTGTCTTTCTCGACGTCGTCTCGGGATTTGAACTCGTCTTTTAATTTTCTTCTATAATTAGACTTGAGTTCTTCGACTTCATTAAACTTCCGTCTTTAGACTTTTTCTTCGATAAATCTTCAGAATAGGCCTTGGACTTCCGTTCTTTTTGCACTCTTGATCTTTTGACTTCGTCTTTTCTCGTTTTCTTCGATAAAAGCCCGTGAAAGCCCGTGCTTTCTTCCTTTTTCGTCTTTTGGTCCTAAAACACAATAAAAACACAAACCACGCATAATTCCGACATTTAAGACATAAAATACACGTTTTGGTCTTGTTATTATTGGAAATAAGTGGTAAAAGGATAAGTGTTTTCACACTTATTAAATCCCCTACACTTGACCATTGTAATGCCCTCATGCAATGCATTAATTTCAAAGCACAGTTTACATCCTCATCATAGATAACCCACCTTGGCCTTTATTAAATACTAAACTTTAAGGAATCTAAAAAGATAGAAATATATACAAAACAAGTAAAGAAATCAAAGACTTACATTGGGGTTTTGGCCGTCATGAATGTTTATCATCCTCAAGTTTCACGTTCCCCATACCAAGCTTAAAAACGAGATCATTGTTATTATAAGTTAGCAAACTAACACGAACTCATGTGGCTCAATTATTCACTTAGACTCCCTTATTCCTAGGTGTATCTCTTATATTTTATTTTTGTCTTGAATGATCACGAGGATACATTGTTTGACTTCATTGGGTAGTTATTTAGGCTGAAAATAAAGTGGGACGATTTAATCAATAGTTAGCTAAAGGACAAAATCTTTTAAAACTGCTTCTCGGGACCTCTTAAAGTTCATATCTTGGCATAACTCGCTTCACGATTTGAGACCTTTCTCGGACCGATATTTGGCAGCGACTTCATACTTCAAATCTTGAGAGATGTTCTTGAAATTATGGTCTTCTCCTCATAATAGGAATTTCTTCACTTGAACTTTTTGAGAGATTCTTCATATTTGGACCACAACTTCTTCATTTTTCTCCAATCTTTATTCTGGACTTTGATATACAACGATTCGCCTCCTTTTAGGACTTGGATCTATTTATCCTTATACCTTGTTAGGGCCTTTTTGGATAGACTTCTCCATGATCTTTAGGGGAGTATTTGTTTTTCATCGTGTGTCTCGATCCTTCATATTGATTTTTGATAAATGATTCTTCTCATCACTTTGGATCTTTAGCAACAAAATGTAGCCCTCATGCCTTGTTAGGGCCTTTTCGGACTCGCCAATCTTCGCATCCCGCTTCAATAAGTTATGCCTTGGCTATGAACTCTAATTAATACCGAGCAACTTTTAAACGATCTTGTGCTAGAAGCTAAGTAACTTTTCAAATCGTACAACCTTATTTATTGCAGATAAATTTATTAGCAAGCGATGGGAGAAAAAGCTTATAATCAACTCACATAATTCATGAAAGAATACCAAACTTATAATTGACTCTATCATCTCTCGTTCTCCACAATTTAAAATCTCAAAGAATGAGACTCGTGGATGCTTAGCCAATTAAATCAAAGTTTTGGGTTTTCGAGTCATCTATAGGATCTTGCAAGCTCTTAGACTTTTTCAAGTTTAGAATTCGCATTTTAAAGTTCCCTTGATAAACGACTCTCTAGGATCAATTATAGGAACTTGCGAAAAGTTCTTGTTCTTAACCCGTGAGAGTTAAGACTTTCGCGTTTTAAAGTTCCCTATATAAAAGCCTAGCAAAACTTGACTTAAACACGTTAAGGATACTAGCTAGAGTAAACTTAGATAAGTAAACTCGGGTTGAGTCAAAATATTCACGACTTTGAAAAATTTAAAACCACTTTATTAAACTTTATTTTAGCAAAGAAAGTAAATAACGCTAACAAATGAAAAACTACTAGGCCAAAATAGATTAAAAATTTTGAAAAATGTCGAAAAATCAAGTTTTCCGGTTAAAATTTGAGGACAAATTCATGGAAAAGACCACTTACTTTGATAGAAGTCCCCCCTACACTTGATATAAACATTGTCCTCAATGTTTAAGCATGTGGGAGTAAACTCCCCTACACTTAGGACATTGTGCACTTTGTTTAAAGCTTGCTAAGGGAAGGAAAACTATAGTGATTTCAATGTGAACATATAAGATATGAAATATTGAATCACCACAGTTTAGGATAGAACCACGAAGACGGGAACATGGGATCACGGTTCGTCAAAAGTCATCGAGAATGGATCTTTGAAGCTTTTAATCCCTGCACATCATAAGAAGCAAGACAACAAACACATACGGGGCTCCCCCTACACTTATTATGAAAACGGTAAAGGATAGATCACGGGTTGCCTCCCGAGAAGCGCTTGTTTTTGTTAACCGAGTCACGAGCCTGACTCGACCCAGAACTAATTCAAGGGAAACGTGGTGAGGGATGGAATCATCTCATGAGAGATGTCCTCACCAAAGTACAACTTCACTCGCTGGCCATTCACCTTAAAGTTGGGCCCATTTGGCTGAGAAAGCTCAATGGTGCCATAGGGGAAGACTTTGGCGACGGTGAATGCACCAGACCAGCGGCTCTTCAGTTTGCCGGAGAAGATCTTCAACCGAGAGTTAAAGAGTAAAACTTGATCACCAATGTGGAACTCTCGGTTCTTAATCCTTGCATCATGGATGATCTTGGTCTTCTATTTTTTTTTGGTAAAGGGTGTTACCCCAGTAAATATATTAACCAAAAAAGAAGTTAAGTACAAATGGAATGTGGCTAAAACGCCACATTAACCTCAAGCCAACAAGATTGATAAACAAGTGCTTATGACATGACATAAACACATAACACCTAAAAATTTAAACCAACACAAACCAAACTCAATGCGTGAACCACCAGATATTAATAATCATGACCAACCGAAGAAAATCTTGAAATAGAGCAAATATCCCGCTACTCCAGCAACAACACAGAGGCAACAAAACATCCAAATGAGGTCGCCTCCTTAAAAAACTTTTCCGAGAAAAACCCTGTGGGAAAAACCTCAGAAAGGAAAAAAGAGTACGACCCTCACGTGGCATTACCATGCTGATTAAAGCACACTCTAGGCAGGTTCCACCGATCCAACTAGAAACACGATCGGTTCGACATCTTCTTAAACTTGAACGTGACAAGCTTCCAACGAATAGTATCACATATGATTTGAACAAGCTGATCAACCCTCAAAGAATTCTTCTTAAATAATCTCGCATTACGTTCCATCCAAATGTAGTAGGAACTAGCAGCCACCATAATACGGGAAATAATGCTATAAACACTTCGATCCTTAGATAGAGGAATTAAGAACGATATAATATCATCAAGATCATCTGGAATATCCTCCATTCTAGCCATAGAACGAACTTTACTCCAAACCTGCAAAGAGAACTGACATTCAAAAAACAAGTGCGAGTGAGAATCTCGAACCGTATTACATAGGGGGCATTGAAGCAGGTTTAAATCAACATTAGGACCGACATCCCATTGCCTCAGCCTATCTTGCGTCTTCAGCTTATAATTAATAACAAGCCAGAAGTGTACAACATGCCGTGGAATACAATGCGCAAACCAAACAACATTATACCACACCACTTCATCCGCATTAGCACGGATAGTATCCCATACACCAGTCACTGAGAAACGTTGTAACACTACTTGTCTATCGCGCCACATCATAACATCCTCACGGCCAGCATAAAGATCCGGAACCGGAATAGAAACCACATGTGGAAACCGATCAACCCAATCAGCTGGCCATTTTCACGCACCATCCAAAATAAGGTCACTAACAGAATCAGTAAGAGAAAATCCCGACCGGACAATGTTGCGCACAGTAAGCACATCCCGAAGCGGACATATAGTAGCCCACCTATCAAACCACATAGAAGTAGACTTACCATTGAATATCTTGTGCCAAACAAACGACCTAATCCGAGTACGAATTTGAAGCAGTTTTCTCCATCCCCAACTCATATCACCAAGACATGGAATATCCCAAAAACTTCGACCATTAAGCTTATACGAGTGAACCCATTTCACCCATAACGATTCCTTATGAGTCAAAAGACTCCAAATATGTGTCACCATAAGGGCAGTATTAAAATCATCAAGTCTACGAATACCCAGACCCCCTTCTCGTTGAGGTAGACACACATCAACCCAAGCAACTCTAGCCTTACCCTTTTTCATCTCACCTTGACACCAAAGAAACCCACGAAGGAGCTGCTCCAAATCAAGGATAACCCGGACAGGCAAAATAAAAACAGAAGCCCAATAGATATGCATGGACGATAAAACAAATCAAATAAGTTGTATTCTACCTGCCAACAAAAGATATTTATTCCTCCAGTCGTTAACACGACCCTCAAGCTTCTCTACAAGAACCTTACAGTCCCGATTAAGCAACCTGGATGAAATGAGGGGGACTCCAAGATAACGAACAGGCAACATACCTTCAGCAAACGGCAACATAGTAAGAATGTCATTCTTCACCTGAATCGGGACATTACAAAAGAAAGCAGTGCTCTTCGGAATACTAGGCACAAGACCCGAAACATTCTTGAACTCATCTAAAGCATCCATAATAAGGCGAACAGACTCAATGTGACCAGGAGCAAATAAGAAAAGATCATCTACAAAACAGAGATTTACAATCCTATTCTTTTCACACCGGTAATGATACTGAAAGTCACCCATAAGCCGCACTCGTTTCTGCAAAATAAGCGTTAAAACTTCCATCAAAAGAGTAAACAAGTAAGGAGATAACGGACCCCCTTGCCTCAACCCCCTCTTGCCCTTAAACCATCCAAACAGCTCCCCATTAATACAAATAGAATACGAAGTGGTGGTAACACACGTCATGATCCACTCAACCATAGTATGATGAAACCCAAAACCAATAAGGATTAACCTCACAAAACCCCAATCCACCGTGTCATACACTTTCTGAATATCCACCTTAAAAGAGATCCTAGGAGGACCAGAAGACCTGTGATACCCACGCATAAGCTCCTGAGTGAGCAGAATATTATCTGAAATCCTCCGTCCCGGAACAAACGCAGATTGATTAATACTCACCAAATCTCCCAAATCCTCTATAATACGATTAGCAATAATCTTACTAATGCATTTAAATAAAACATTACAACATGAAATGGGGCGATAGTCAGTAATTCTCACTAGAGTAGACACCTTAGGAATAAGGGCAATGATAGTATGATTTATTTCTCGAAGAAGCTTACCATTGGAAAAGAATTCCCTAATCGCACAAGTAACCTCATGACCAACAATGTCCCATGATTTTTTGAAAAACGCAAACGTAAAGCCATCAGGCCCAGGGCCCTTATCATCCGCCATCGAGAATAGAGCACCTATAATTTCATCATCAGACACCTCACGCACCATAAACAAGGCTCTCTTCTCATCCAGAACCCTAGCGAAAAGATCATGACCCCCAAGCGGACTAGTCACCCCTTCAACACCTAAGAACTACTCATAGTGAGAGACAAACGCGCCCGCAACATGAATCCCCTCATGACAAACACCCATCTGATCTCTAATCATATCAATTCGATTACGCGAACACGTACTCTTCACAATGCGATGGAAGTACGCCGTATTAGAATCACCCGCATCAAGCCATTCAATTTTAGATTTCTGCCTTAAAAATCTCTCTTCATCAAGAGAAGCTTCCTTAAACGCAAGTAAGTAGTGCGCATGCTCCTCCCTCAGCTCCACATTAAACGGACTAAGATCAACAGCCTTTTGAGCCTCGTCTAATTCAATACGCAACATATCCACTCTCTTATGTAGATTACCATGCTCATAAAGAAGTTTGCGCAAAGGAGACTTCAACCCCTTAAGGCGTTTCATAACTCTAAACATAGCACATCCTTCAACATTAACCATCCAACCATTAGTTTTGTTTATGTTACTTTTAACAAAACGAGTCCGGTTGCAGATAGATATAATTAATACACAAATATACTTTAAAAAAAAATTACGAATCGACCCCGCCCGTTGGGCGGGTTACGATGCTAGTATATATATATATATATATATATATATATATATATATATATATATATATATATATATATATATATATATATATATATATATATATATATATATATATATATACATATATATATATATATATATATATACATATATATATATATATATATATATATACATATATATATATATATATATATATATATATATATATATATATATATATATATATATATATATATATATTATATATATATATATATATATATATATATATATATATATATATATATATATATATATATATATGTATATATATATACTATATATATATATATATATATATATATATATATATATATATATATATATATATATATATATATATATATATATATATATATATATATACTATATATAT
Organism: Glebionis coronaria; assembly: GCA_025667525.1. Taxonomy (NCBI): domain Eukaryota; kingdom Viridiplantae; phylum Streptophyta; class Magnoliopsida; order Asterales; family Asteraceae; genus Glebionis; species Glebionis coronaria. The sequence goes on along the minus strand of JANFOE010000875.1, from coordinate 2,412 downwards.
ATATATATATATATATATATATATATATATATATATATATATATATATATATATATATATATATATATATATATATATATATATGTATATTATATATATATATATATATATTATATATATATATATATATATATATATATATATATATATATATATATATATATATATATATATATATATATATATATATATATATATATATATATATATATAGTGAAGCGTTATTTGCAGAACCATATTTTTGGTATAAATGTTACAGAACCATATTAAATGAATCTATGCCATTAGATAAGTCTCATTAAAGGCTAAGATCATGTGTGCTTAAACTGTAATTACTTAAAAGATGATATACCTTATTTTAATTAACTAAAGTACTAAAAGGACAATTTAGGTATTTATAATTTATCCTAAAAAGTGCTAACATATACAGTACTACATTAATTTTGTGTAAACCTAATCTCATCAAAGAAAAAACCGCCGTGTACTTTCCCCTCATATTCCTCTCAAACCACAATCATCACCATAACAACTTTCAACATAAAAATCTGTATTTTATATAAGGAAGATGTCGAACACCGATGAAAACGGTTATAGATCCATTGTATATCCACAAAAACCTCTCCAATCTAGGTCTTTTATCTTATACACTAACGACCACCATGACCACCCTCAAACCGTCACATACCTGAACCTAAAAGTCTCTAAAACATGAATTTTATGATGTTTATGATTGGCTAGGATCATGGCTTTATTTGGTGTCACCGTCACTCTTGGTGGATCGGAATCTTATTTTTCTTGGGTTGCTCTTTGAAACTAAAAATACTCAAAATGGTGTAAATATGTGTGAATTTGGTAACCATCTTTTCTTTTTCTTGTTTAGGATTTAAAACTATGTGTATTTTTATTTGAAATCAAAAACTCAAAACGGTTTAGATATGTTTATAGAAGTAATAGAACAGTAGGGCTTAATTATTATGTAAATGCTAGAATTTTGTTTCTTATAGTTTATTACGATGTTGAGCTTAATACGTGGATAATATAAATGCTAACATGGCCCATACGTGTGAAGTAAATTAGTAACCACATTAGACATGCATGCTATTGCATATATTACAAGGTATGACTTTTTTCTTATTCTTTATTGTTAAATTAGTAGTATAGTTTACACCCATTTTAAAGAGAGAAATATTGAAAGATGTTTTTAAAAAGTAAAAAAAAAGAATAATCAGGTGGAAGACGATGAAAATGAAAGTTCATAAATATTTTTGTCTCTTTTGACTATTTTTTTTTTACTTTTTTTCTTGCGTAGATACGCAGGGGTCAGGCAAAAATGTGATTAGAATGCTTTTATATATAGTTTTATAATGTATATTTTTAAGTCCATTAAACTGGAAAAAAAAATAGTTTTCGTTTATGCTTGGTTTATTTTTTATTGCATGTTTCCTTTATATGACATTTTGTAGATGATTGTACAGTTGTATTGCTTTGTTGATTATTTTTATTAGCTAATATGATTAACTATTAAATATTTATTTTTGTTTCGAGATGCAGGGGATAATGTATATGGTGCTATATTTATGAAGCGTAGTCTTTGTGGTTATCGTGAACATACATATTTTTGGAAAACGTTCATGTTTTGAAAAAAACGTGTATGTTTTCTGCTGGAGTGCATCTATGTTCGAATGAATTCGATCAAAAAAGGCGATGTACGAATATGTTTTTAGAAAACGTGCACATATGTTCTAACAAGTTTGATGAGAAAGACATATGTTTTCAGATGACGCACATTTATGTTAAATAAGATACTTGTGCATAAATGGTATTTTACATTATATCTACTTTCGTGAATTGTATATATACTTTTTCTTTGTTATAAATTTACATATCACATTTGTATGTTTATGTTTTTTCGTTGTAAAATTTCGTAAACGAAGTATATTAAAACATATGTAAAACTATCATTTGAAGCAAAAACATGTATGTAAGAAAAATAAATAAATTACAATTTAAAAAAACATGTATGTAAGAAAAATAAAAAAAATTACGTAGTACAATTTAGAAAAACATATATGCACTAGTTTTATTTTTTGAAAGTACGCTGATTGAAAAAAAAATTTTGAACATCAAAATAATTTTTAAAAAGTTTTTAGTTAAAAATATTCAAAAATAAAACGAAATGTTGATTTACTATTATACTCTTTTTAATTAAATAAAAATATTTTTTAATATTAAATTTCTCTTGGTCCAAAGTGGTTCTGTAAGTTCTGTACCAAAAAAGAGGTTCTGCATATAGCGCGCTCCTATATATATATAAAGTTTTTAGTTAAAAATATTCAAAAATAAAACGAAATGTTGATTTACTATTATACCCTTTTTAATTAAATAAAAATATTTATTAATATTAAATTTCTA